>MNCI01022307.1:1319146-1338449 GCA_015680685.1 Gnetum montanum
AAAAAAAATTCAAAAAGAATTGAGGGCCTAGAACGGTTAGCATAGGTGGCCATCTCCCCCATGACTGAGTTGGAAGGAGGAGATCCAAAATAGTGAGCAAGGTTGTCCATCAAAAGAGGAAGCATGTGTACTAGCTATCCTAAGCTCATGAAAAGGTTTGGTTTGTTGTACGTTGATGAACAGTTTCTTGTCTAGGCTCTCAGGTTTGTATATTGTCATGGCCCCTAAAGGAAAAGTTGCATAAATAATATAAGATCCTTTCCACAGTATTTGAAATCTAGTACATTGTGGCACATGTGTGGGATTCCAGTAGAGAACTTTATCTCCTAGCTGATATTTAACTTTCCTAATTCTTAAGTTATGATGTTGTTTATTGAAGGCCTTATGTAATTTGTTAGATGATAGGGTAGCTAATCGGTTTTCATCTAGCAAGTTAAGGGTTACTAACTGTTGTTTCTATGCAGGATCAAGGTTAAGGTCTAGGTCACATGCCATGGATAGTGTATAGAGCTTAGTTTGAATGTAAAGTGTTGGTAATTTACTATACACTAGCTCATAGGGAGAGCAGCCTATAGGGAGTTTCCATGAGGAGCGATATGCCCAAAGAGCATCGTTTAGTTTAGTGCTCCAGTTTCGCCTAAACTTGCTAACAGTTCTTGTCAATATCTTTGTAATCTCCCTATTGGTGACTTTTTCTTAACTATTCACTTGGGGGTGGTATTATGTAGTTAATTTATGCTCAAACCCTAAGTGTTGCATTAATTTATGAAAAGATGCACCTGTGAAGTGGGTACCATTGTTTGAAATAAGTGCACAAGGCACACCAAACCTATTTATGATTTGTTGTTGAATAATTCATGCAGTTGTAGATGATGTATAATCCTTAACAATAGCTACTTCTACCCATTTAGTTAGGTAATCAACAGTAACAATGATATAGGCTTTTCCATTGGACATTGGTGTAATTGGCACCATAAAATCAATTCCCCAAATGTTGAAGGGTTCTAACGGTTGGATCCATTATTGCAGATCCTCCATTCTAGCAGTCATTCCCCCATCACATTGACAACACTCACAAGATTGGATGAAACGATGGGCATCCTGAAACAATGTAGGCCAATAATATCTTGCAAGCAAGATCTTGATGGCTGTTCATCTCCCAGTGTAACAACCCCCACAAGGACCCTCATGAGCATCTTGAAGAAGTTGTAGTTGATCTATGTCAGGAACACACCATCGAACCAAGCCATTGGGACACACTTTGTAAAGTTGCCCATTGATTTCCATAAAGTACTTGGCTCGGTGAAGAAACTGTTTTTCTTCTTAAGGTTTAACTCTTATGGTATTTGTTGGGTGAGGAAATAGGTAAGAATGCTACTATACCAGTTTGTCTTTGTGGGTGATTGATTATTCACTACACCTGCAAAGAAGAATTCATCAAGAAATAATCAAAAATTGGATACTCATCGTCTTTGTTGTCCCATCACAACTGAGATAAATGATCAACAACTATGTTCTCGGTGCCTTTATGATCGATCATCATAAGATCAAACTCTTGTAAGATTACAAGCCATCATATGATACGAGGGCTTACCATTGGCTTATTCATGAGGAACTAGATTGCACTATGATCTGTATGTACATATACTTTATATCCTAATACATAGTGTCTAAACTTTTCTAGTGCAAATACTAGAGCCATTAACTATTTCTCTATGATAGTGTAGTTAAGTTATGCACCAACGATACTTCTACTTGCATAGTGGATGTAGTAAGGATGCTTCTAGTCATCTAACTGTGTAAGTATGGATTCTAAGGCATAGTTGGATGCATCAGTCATGATATGGAATGGTTTGGACAAGTCAAGAGCTTGTAGAATGGGTGTTTCTACTAGCTTCTACTTTAAATTTTGGAAAGCTAGTTCACATTCCTTGGTCCATTCGAAAGGTACATCCTTTTTTGTTAATTTCACCAATGGTTTGGCAACCTTTGAAAATTTCTCAATAAATATCCTATAGTAGCCAGTGTGTCCAAGGAATGATCAAATATCTTTGATAGTTTCNGGAACATGCTTAGAACTAGTCATTGAAATGTTGTAGGGGCATTACATAAGCCAAACAACATCTATTTGTATGCGAACGTTCCCCAAGAACTGGTGAATGTAGTTTTGGCTTGGTCTTCTAGGGCTATTTGTATTTGGTTAAATTTGCTATATCCATCCAGAAAATTGTAATAGCGATGCCCTGCGATGGTGTCTAAGACTTGGTCGACAAATGGCAATGGAAAGTGATCTTTGAATGTTTCCATATTTAGTAGCCTGAAATCTATGCACACCCTCCATTTGCCTTCCTTTTTAGGCACAATAACTAAGGGGATAACCCATTCACTATCAACAATGGGATACATGAACCTAGCCTTGAGAAGTTGTTCAATTTCTTCCTTAACTACTTGCTTCAGCTTAGGGTTCAATCGCCTCTATGATTGTCTTCGAGGCTTCATGGAGGGGTTAGTGTAAATTCTATGTTGGCATATCCTAGGATCGATTCCAATTAATTTGGGATATGATCAAGCGAAGGCTTCTAATGATTTATCTATTACCTTTAGTAATTCTTCTTTCTATTGAGGAGCAAGCTTAGCGTTGATAATTACCGATTTTCCATTTTTAAGAAATGTGTATTCCATACTGGTGGGTAATGATTTCAGCTTGAGGGGTTCCTGCTTAAATTTCTCAAGGATTTCCAACTTCCCCCAGTTGAAATTTTCAAGGTTAAGACTTGGAAGTTGGTGGTGGACTTGCTCTAATGCATCTATGCTATCGATGTAAGTGTAATTCAAATCCTCAGTTGGTTCCATGCATATGAGTGAACTACTTTCTTGATCAGTTGTCAGCCATTGGATGCCTTCTTGTTGTGTGGCTGCTGCATACAAGCATCTTTGTATGTTGATCACTTGTGCACATTGATTGCATGCAAGAAATGTTAAACTTTACACAAACCATGACCTCTGCATGCAATTACACCCTGTGTCACTATATGTGATGCACGAAACTTCCTTCTTCTTGATCTTTATGAATGTATTTTCCTTTAATATTTCTAAGGAAATATCATGGATTCCTAGGTGTGCATTGATGGTGCGTAGCCATGCTCTTCCCATTATGATTGGGAAGTCCCCCTTATTGTTGAATCACTAGGAAGTCAGCTGGGTATGACCACCCACAAACAATGGTAATAATGTCTTCCACTAGTTCCAATGGGATAGTAATGGACTAGTCGGCCAACTCCAAATGGATGTTGCTCTTTTTCAATGGAGGTAGGTTCTAGGCCTTGCACATTTCTTGAGAAATTAAGTTGACACCAAAACTTGAATCTAAAAGAGCCTTGCACAACGTATTTTCAGCAATTTGCTAGTATATCAGAGGACTCCTAGGATTAGAGAATTTCTTGGGAAGGTGGGTAGCTTTGATCCAATCTATGACAACATGTGTTAGCATGATTGTATGCGTTGAGTGTGGTGATTGGGTTGAAGGGGGATCCAAAGTTTTGATTGATACTGAGGTGTCTAAGGAATTAGTTGCTTGTGATTGCAAGGGCTTGGTTGGACTGTTGGTTCTAAAGAAAGGTCTTTTCTTCATGTGGTTGTTGGAACCAACAGTAGGTTAAGAGTTAATATCCCTCATGGTGTTACATTGCTATGGCTAGGTAGGGATTTCACATTGCATCATAGGAGTAGGTGGTAGTGGAGCTATTGGTGGAAGATATGCGACCAGATGAGAAGGATGATATGCTTACAGAATATTGCCTCTAGAAGAGGGAGTCCCATAATACTTGCGGGCTTGGTAGTGAGGTTGAGGAGTGATGTGCCTAGTAGAGTCATGTGGGGAGATTGGCTACTACACATAATATCCATACATGTCAGGTTGCCGATAAGGATACTGTTGCCTTGGTGGTGACATTCCCCATGTTTGTGGATGCTACCACTATTGATATTGCTCAATTGGTTGTGGTGGAGTTCCACTGGGATAATATGGTAAGGGTTGGTGGAACTACCTTGGGTTACCTTGAGGATAAGGTAACCTTTGGGGCGTTTTCCTTTTGTTTAATTGTGGATTGAGTGAATACATCCCAGACTCCTACAGATGTGAGATTATAAGCCAACATCCCTTAGGATGGTCATACTAACATATCTTGCATCCACTATCATTGTTTGTTTTTGAATCCACAACCTCTTCAACGATGGCAACTTTGCCCTTACCCTTGCTATGTGCATGTTTAGATTCTCTCTTTTTTCTTTTTTCATGGTCACTACCTTACTCTCTAGACTCCTTTACTATTTTAAGAATAGTTTGAAATCTATTGTCTAGGGAATCCCACATTTGGTCTACCTTTGTCGAAACTTCTAATGTCAACTTTTGGATAGGAAAAGTTTTTTTATTCACCATCTCTTCGAGTGGTGGCTCTTCTTCATCCTCACAAAATCTTACTCCTCTTTTCTAGAGGGAATGATCTCAGTTATACTCTTATGCACTTTCTCTCTTCCGTAGCTCACCTTCTTCCTTAGCAACTTGCTTCAGTAGTCTTTGAATTTGATGGCACCTAAGCTCAAATAGTCTTCCTTAGGTATAAGTCCCAAGGATTCTTCTTGTTTCATGCTTAAGCCCATCTACGACATGGCGTAGTTGGTCCCTTTGCGAATAACCATGGTTAGGAAAATGATGTAATAGTGCATAGTATCAGCCCATGGCAACATCCAAGGGTTCATGTCCTCCTTGTTTCTAGCCTTGGATTTGCTTTCACAAGTTAGATACTCGAGAGTACATTTGGCACTTGTCATTAAATAGTTCTGACATAGTACTCCACCTACAAATGGATTTTGGTTCTAAGGACTGGTACCAACTTTTTGCTTCTTTAACTAATGTATGTAGAACAACTTAAGTTTTTACCATTCGTTCTCTATGTTTTGTAAGGCACACGCATCATGGAATGCTTGTAAGTGATTCCGAGGATCAATGTCGTATCCCCCTTTAAATTGTGGGATATTGTTCATATCTAATCTTTTGATCCTACTATCTTTTTGGTGCCTTATTGGAATTCTAACAACCTTAGTTATGTCTAACATACTTCGAGTAGTGAGTAGGGGTTTATCATCATCGTATCGTCCGTGGTGTTTACGATGCCTACGTTGTTCCCTACTCTCCCTTTTTCTATGTTGTGATTCTCTAGAGTGCCCTCATCCCCTTTTCTAGTTTTTTCGTCTATGACTTCCACTTTGCCTACCTTTATCCCCATGGTCTTTTTCTTTATGACCATGTTTGAATATTGAAGGAGAGGGTGAAGGAGATGATGAAGGTGAAGAAGAAGGGGAACCATCACCATGACGGTGTCTACTACCTTCTCTTTAGTGGTCACAACCTCGATCATGATTGCGATCAGAATGTCCACCTTTATCATGTGTCTATGTCCCTTTTTTGGACCCTTTGTTCTGATGGGTATCAAAACCTAGCTTATGAATAGTGGAATGAAGGTTCTGATACACAACCCCTTAGCCAAAGTCAAGGGGAGGAACATTGTTGTGTGGGTGACTGCTTGAGGTAGGTTCACCACCCTCATTTTTGCTTAAGACATGTGGGACATCCTACGACCACTTACCCTTCAAAGACTTATCATGTATCTCCTGTTACAAGTCCCTTTGATGTTGTGCCTCTATGGGAAGGTACTTTCTTGAGTCATGGTCTTGCACAACATATTCTACATGTAAGTGCGGCATGCCAATTCGTGTGAGAGCACGAAGAAGCATGCTTGGGACTAAATGATTAGGAGGTAACACTATGTTACCTCCTAAGTCTTGCCAACACAGTTGTTCATCTTGATGGAGGATAAAGGTGAAGTCTAGTATATACTCATCATGATGAATATATACTACTCAAACTTGTTGAGGGATTGGTGGATCAACGTCACATGTATTACGCTACCGATTATTTCTTGTTTCAGACCTAGGCGGTGAGGTGCTTTCGTACAAANAAACACTGTTGGGATTACCAAACGCTAATCGTTACTGGGTTACCAAGCATTACACACATGCTCAAAGTTGTCATGCTTGTGCAATTTATCGATTTGCTTAATTGATCAAAATGAATTACTATGCTAATAACGGAAATTTAAAGTGCATAAAATAAAATAAAATAAAATAAAATAAATTCATAAGAAAATAAAATAAAAGAAATGTGTAAGAAAAAAAATCTTAAGTGCTGCAAGGATGAATCAAAGAGCTTGTCTTTATTGCCATACACAAGATGTGCTTAGGTACATAATGCTCGAATAAAGATCCATCCACACTTAGAACTCCTGCTATGGGCACTTGGAAAATACTTTAACTTTCAAATAGACTACAAGAGTTTTGCTACTTAACTGCTAAAAATACTTTTCCCCAATTGTGTGCCTGGGCACTATATGTATAGGCTTGGGAGAAACTACTCTAATAATTAGAGTAACTACTCTAATAATTAGAATAATTGCTAAAGTAACTGCTAGAGTAACCACTCTAATAATTAGAATAACTACTAGAGTAACCGCTAGAGTAACCACTCTAATAATTAGAGTAATTGCTAGAGTAACTGCTAGTGTAACCACTCTAATAATTAGAGTAACTGCTCTAATAATTAGAATAAATGCTAGAGTAACCGCTCTCATTAGTAATGTTCTTGCTACTTTTCAATACTTAGTGCTTAGCATTTTCTAGTAATAAATTACTAGTTATGTAGATGTTTTCATGGATGACTTCTCCACTTATGGTATCACATTTAAGCAAGCCTTTGAACATCTCAAGCAAATGCTAAAACATTGTGGAGAAAAAACTTAAGGCTTAATTGGCAGAAAATCAATTTGATGATCCAAGAGGGCATAAAATTTTAGAGAAAGGGATTGAGGTGGACATAAAGAAATTATGGGTTATCTAGGAAATCACCAAACAACCTAAAATAGTAAAAGGCATGAGGTGACTTCTTGGATACACTTTTACTATCAATGATTCATTGAGAACTTCTCCAAAATTGTCAAGCCATTGGTGGAATTAACTAAGAAAGATGCATCCTTTGACTTGACCAAGGAATGAGAGCATGCATTCTAGTAATTAAAGTAAAAAAATCGTAGAAACTCCTTTATATGAGCTCCAGATTGGTCTAGAACCTTCCACATCTTAATGGATGCATCCAATTATGCATTGGAAGTGGTGCTCACATAATTAGATGATCATAAATGTCCATACTATATCCATTGTGTGAGTAGAAGCATTGTTGGTGCATAACTAAATTATACCATCACTAAGAAGGAGCTCATGGAAGTGGTGTACTCCTTGGAAAAATTCAGGCACTATGTGCCTATATACAAAATATTTATGCACAAAGATCAGAATGCTATTTATTTCCTAATGAATCAGCCAATAAAGAGCTCCCATGTCATACAGTGCTTGGTGATCTTGCAGGAGTTCGATCTTATAATGGTGGATAGAAAGGGAATTGAGAATGTGATTGCTAATCACTTGTCTCAGTTACGATGGGATGGTAGAGAAGGTGAGGAGCCTTTATTTGATTAATTTTCAGATGAACTCCTCTTTACTAAATCCATTGATGTTCAAAATTCTAGGGGCATCAACCAGTATGATAATTTCCTCTCCTATCTTCTCACAAAGGAGACTTCACAAGAATGGAATAACAAGAAGAAATAATAGTTTCTTCACCAGGCCAAACATTACATCGAAATTCAATGTAATATTTACAATATTTGTACCAACAGCTTAGTATGATGGTGTGTGCTTGATGCTAATCAACTATGAATCCTTCAAGATGATCATGAAGGTTATTATGGGGGCCATTATCTAAGAAGTAGGAAGGCTATGAAGATCCTCATGGTAGGGTACTTCTAGCCCATCATTTTCAAGGATTCCTACCATTTCACTCATTCCTATGAATGTTGCCAACAAGACAAAGAAATGACAACTTGAATGGAAGGGCCTCAATAGTGAATCCAACCACTAGAGCCCTTTGACATCTGGAGCATTGGCTTCATGGGATCCATCACTCTCATATCCAATGAAAAGGTGTACATCATTGTAGTTATTGACGACTACACCAAGTGGCCTAAAGCTGCAACTTTTGTCAATTGTTCATCCTCTACTACAGCACAATTTGTTCAACAAAGTATAGTAAATAGGTTTGGTGTGCGAAGAGCACTTATTTATAATAATGAGACTTATTTTACAAGGGCTACCATATAAAAACTAATGTAATGCTTGGGGATGCAACATAAACTAAGTATCCCCTATCATCTCTAAGCCAACGGTCAAGCTGAAGTTACTAATAGAGAGATAACCTGAATACTAACTTGTACAATTAGTAAGTATAGGAAGGAATTGAGCACAAAACTCAATGATGCTTCCTAGGCTTATTGATCCACATGAAAAATTCCTATAGGATGCTCTCCTTATGAGTTAGTGTATGGGAAGTTACCCAAACTCCCAATCCAAGCTGAGCTCTATACACTTTCAACAACTTCTAAGCTTGATCTTGACCTTGATCTAGCACAATGAGAATGCCTCATGACATTGAATGTGTTAGATAAAAATCAACAAGTAGCCTTAGCCATGAATGAAATGCACAAGGCACATACAAAAAAAATGTCATAATTTATGAATACTGAGAGTTGAGTTTCAACTTGGTGATAAGGTCTTCTCTTGGAATCCTATGTATGCACCTCAATGTACTAATTTCCAAACATTGTGAAAAGGGTCTTATATCATTTATACAAATTTTTCTTTCAATGTTATGACCATTTACCATCTATCAAGCTTAGAGAAATAACTGTTAGTGAACATCCAATACGTAAAGCCTTTTCTTGAACCAAGGATCACTAGCAACAATAACACCTCTAAGCAAGCATGCTCTATTATTTGAATCTCCTCCTCTCAACTCAGTTGTGGCAAAGATGGCCATCCATGCTAACACCTTGTGAGGACTAACCATTTTTCACCATTTTTCACCATTTTTCTAACATTTTTCATATTTTTTTTATTTTCTTGAATATTTTATCAATTATTTTCTCTATCTTTCCTTTTCTTCTATCTTCCCTTTAAGTATTTTAACTTTTTTCATAGGAAATCTTTGATTTTTCACCACTACTATTCTCAATAATAGGAGTTAAAGAATGTAGCTATTAATGTAACAATTGATTTGCTATGTAGCCAATTTTTCATCTTTTGATTATGCCCTCTATTTATAGGTTGTTAGTTTTCTCATGATAGCAGGTAGTGGGACCATGATCTTCGTCTATTTCATCCATTTTATAGGAGGCTTTACATCTTGGAAGCATGAGGTCCTTAAAATTAAAAAAAAAAATAAACCAATGATTTGGCTAGTTAACAGACTTGAAATGGACAAAGAAGAAATGAGAAAGGGTGTGAATTCAAGGGGACTTGTCATATTCTATTTCCAACTTCTTTCTTGAGTTTTATGATTGTTCTTTGTTGGTCTCCCATCACTCCTATTGTTGACCATTAAAGGAAACACATATTTATATGATGTGGTTTTCATGAAACAAAAAAAAAAAAGCATGATAATTCAAAGCACACCCCTTGGACACAATAATGGGCTACAAGCACTGCTTAGGAAGCTAGAAAGACATGTTATCCATGCTTGAAGAAACCAGTTTAACTAATCTACTTTTTATGTTCCTTCTTCTATTTTCTTCCTCTCTTAGAGTGGTGGTTTTTCTTTGGGAATTATCATGAACTCTTGATGGTCGAAGGACCAAGATATTACAATGCAAAGTCATTGATGATGGATGGACTTGGTCTAGATTGAGGATGGGATGGTATCATTTCAACTAATCATAAACTTCACAAGGATCTCATGTAACCTTAATGTAGATCACCTACCTACCACTTTCTCTCTCTACCATCATTCTCCAACCATAACCTAGCATCCCACTACTTTATATCATGGTTAGTTGATGCATTTTTTATGAGGATACCATAATCCTTAGACATTTACTCCATTGGATATGAGTTTTAACTTGAAATAACCATTAATCATGCTTGGTGCCTATGGAATTCTTATGATGAGGGCATGTAAGTGCATCACAAGATAAAGTCTACTTTTGAGAGGATCCACTTCCATTCCCTTTGGCCTCCCTCAAGTTAAAATTCCTATCCATTGGCGAGTTGCACAATCGATCTTATCTGATTACATTCAAACATCTAGATTCACTTAACTTTGGCATGTCAGATTTATTCCAACATACTCAAACTCCTTTTTCCAAGCCAACAGTATACTCTTACATTCTATTGTAATCATTCTATGTTTTTCTAGCTTTCATTGGCCTCTCATTTCATCACCAAACTAATCCAAAATTTCTCATTTTCTAGATGTAAAAGTTCGTTGTGAACAACTATGTTGACATAGCCCCATCAATGTGGTGGGATGAGTCAACACAACCCCGTTTATGCATTCCTATCAACATGTCATAAAAATAGTATAAATATGCATGATACTTAGCCATTTTTGCATCTATTTTCTAAGAAGAAGGAGGTGTTTTTACCATTTTCAAAGCCCACAAACGTTCAAAGAACCATAGCTTTGGAACCACTAACCTGATTTAGCTCATTTTTCAATTCTTATGCTATTGGAGGTAAGCTCTACATCATGGGGGACATAAACCTTTAGTTTCTGGTAGAAAATTTTTGAAACTTTTTCTAGCTTTCCATGGTTAACTTATTAAAATAATATTAAAATCAACTACCATAAAATGTTAAAATCATCACATAAACTATGATATCCAACAAATAAAATAATATTAAAGTAATCCAACTAGCCAAGATCTCAAACAAGCCTAAACATAACCTAGTCTAATGAGAAGGAAATCATAATAACTAAGGGTTATGCACTAAAAAGCTAATCATTGGTTATGTTTATGATCACACATGGCAGCAAAATGAGGATTGTAGGTGGGAGGGCCTTCATAGCCTAAGAAAAAGTGACCAAGAAGAGGAAGGGGCTAGTAGCAGTAGCCACAGAAACCCCAAGAACAAGCACTTAAGAAAACCTATGCAATAAGACTCCTTCAAGAGGAGTCAAAAGTGGAATCTGTTCACCAGATTCCCATAGGGAAAATTAAGTAGTCAAGGTAAGATGAGGCTTTTAGGCAAAGGCCTAGCTTGGAGGTCACTCTAACATAGGCCTTCTTGGAGAGAATCAGGACTAAGGAGGTCCATTGTTCTATTTTCTAGGAGTTGAACTATGGATCCTTCTTGGAGCTAGCAAATGAAAAGATTTGTATGCAATTGTAGGGGTCTCCCACGTGGCCCACTCTTTCCAACCATGGAGAATGATACATGGGGGAGACCTACTTATTTTGAAACAATCGCTAAAGAGATGCATTGGTGAAAATCAAGGACATCATCATTTTCTACTTAGTTGAGGCCCTTGGATTGCCAAATAGTGGGACTAAATTGGCTGAAATTTCAACACAAGTAGATCTTGAAGTTAAGAAAAAATGGATCCAATGATGCTATGGAGTAGACCACAAGGAGTACGATGCCCTTACAAAGGTGGAGTGGACAATAGGGAGGCCAAGGTTAGAGTTAGAGAACTAGGTGGCCAGTTTCTACCTCCTCTATGAGGTGAAAATCTCCACAAAGAGATAAAGAAAAAGTTGAAAATAATGAACGTGGAGCTTGATGTTCTTAGAAGAAAATTCATTGATCAACAATTTGTTGCTAAGAAAATGTGCAAGAGAATGAACGATTACTAGAAGCTATAAAACCTTGTAAAGATGTTCAACATCAAATGCAAAATCTTCCCAACCTAGTTTGTCAACACAAAGGACTATTTTCTTCTATGTAGTGCTAATGGAATGTCCCAGCACTAGTCCACATTTGTGAAGCTACTTGGATTGTGTATGACTCACATGAAAAAGAGGAAAAAATGAAAGCACTTCTAGATGCTTTCAAGTTTCTAGCAAAAGTAATGATAATAGCTAGCCACACTCAACCTACACTAGTAATGAGATAAGATTAGAGATCATCAGCACCATAGGAGCCTCCATTAGCATCACAATTTACCATGTCTTTGACAATCCTATAAGCTTCTACTATAATTTTTGTAAAGTGTCCAACATTTTTGTAATGGACACTCATTTTTGTAATCTCCTACAATCTACCACTCGGAGTTAGTTAGGAGTCCATGAACCTATCTTACAATTAATAAGTTTCATACCTCTCAATTTTATAAAAAACTCAATCCTAATTTTTTCTACTTGAGAATGAGTTTTCAGTCAGTCATGTGGGTATGATGAAACATCAATAAGACAGGTTGCATCAATGCATCCCTGTTGATGCAGCTCGGTCAACGTATCCCTATTAATGCATGGTGGGATGCATTGACATAGATACATCAATGCTGATGTAGTTAGTGCCTATATAAATGCATGCATACCTTGCATTTATGGCACATTTTAGTCATAATCTTAATTGAACTCTTACAATTTCTTTTTCCTAGAGTTAGAATATTTTTCCTCTATGTGCTCATAGTATGGATCTAAGAGATTATATGGAGTTTTATTTGAATGCCCATGTACCTAAAGACATTGGCATAATGACAATAAAATTGAGATTTCCTATATCCATTATAGCTCTTAGACTAGCTTAACTTATGTTTATGCACTTTACTTTATTTGAATTTTGCATTATTTCCTATAATTAAGTAATTAATATTATTAATGTTATTAATCATAAGCACATGAATATGACCACTTCAAGCATAATGTGATAATGCTTGGTAATCCAAGCAATGGATATTTGGTGTGCTTAGTAATAGCCACTTAGTAAAGTATTAGTATTGACACTAGTTTAGGATGTGTATGACAAGTGGGAATGGTTACTCCATGTTAAGATAGTTACTAAATTAGTTGATTAGTTAGATAATTAATTGTGAAACCTTCATTCACTCATCTAGCCATTAGGATAAAAATATCATAAAATAATTAGAAAAATATACCTCATATGTCTTAACCACACTTAACCATACATAATGATAACACACGAGTGTGAGTTAGGAAAATAATGACATTCCAACCACATGATTCACTATTTAGGAATATTGACCACTTGGATAACTAAGTCTATAGAGTTTGACTGGATCACTAGTGAATGCTTGTGATTTGTATGGTTGGGCATAGGGAATACCTGTGACTCATCACTTGCTATGTAACATGCTTGTATTTCAAACCTAGGATCTTATTTTTGGTATTTATTTTATTATACTTAGTACTTAAGTATAAGGGTGTATTTTGTAATACAACACAATCTAATATTATAGTATCACTAGTGGTATATGCTAGTGTATTTTAATGTATATCTGATGAGCGGTGGAGGTACCCTTATGCTCAACCATACGTATCATGAAGTGTTCATGCACAATCCAATTAAATTCTGTGGACTCTCTAGTTTTCGGTGCACTAGTCTTCTAGGTTGTGAACCTTGCCCTAAGGTCATTCATTGTCTTCCCAATTACACTTGTGATGCACATGGTATGATTAAGTGTAATCAAGGTATATGATTTTTATTATTTTATGTTTTATGTTCTTTGGTGCTTAAAGAGAGAAATGAAGTAATTTAATAACTAATTTAATTTAACTAACTAACTGGTCTCTAGATAGTCCTAACATAAGTATCTAATCCCACTTTCTATACACTTCCTGAACCCACGTATTCACTACTGAGTTACCAAGTGCTATGCTACTAGGCGTACCAAGCAATAATGTTGTTGGGATTACCAAGCGAATATGTGCCATGCTCAAAGCGGTTGTACTCATATATTTAATCTATCTAGCTTATCTCACTTAATTAGCTTAATCTAGAAAGCATTAAATAAATAACTAAAAGCATTAGATGCATGAGTAAATATCTAAACTATCTAGAATGCTACAAGGTTTATCAAGAAGCTCATATTTATTACCGTACATACTATCATGATTAGATACAACAATGCTTGAATAAAGATCCATACACTCAATGAATCCTACTGTAGACATGACTAGAAGCTTGTATTTATAGTTTTTTCTCTAGGGCTTTGTTGATAGAGCCCCATCAACATAGCAAATGCTATATCAACATGGCCCCATTGATAGGGTAACACCATATACATGGGGCCCTGTCAACGAGGTCACATCAACATGAAACTTTGATGCTCATCATACCCCCACCACTGAATGAAAAATCATCCTCAAGTTCTTTTACACGATTGGAAAGATATGGGATTATTGACTAACTCTTACCAAAATAATTGACTTGACAAAACTAAGTGCCTGAGTGTACAAATCAATAGATTACAAAAAATTGTGGTGTTCATGACACAAAAATGAACACCATGACATGACTAAAAAAACTTGGATAACATATCCTATGATAATGTGAAGATGGTCGTGAAGATCAGACAGTCCTAGGTGGTGGTGGATCCTATGATCCTAAATGACCTTTGTCAACTTTGGACACGTGCAGTGGTTTAGGCAGCTATGGCTATCTTGTTACAACTGCAACCTCTGATGGAAGGCGAAAGGCATCAAGCAATGCCTTCATCTTCTTCTCCTTGCTCTAGGGATCATCCATAGTCCCTGCAACATCACTAATGTGGGCTAGAATGGGAACATCCCACAGATAGGTCATTATCAAGAACATCTTCTTTACATTGATAAACCAAGTAGTGAATTGTTTACATTTGATGTCGAATGCCCTTGTTGAATTCTACAGCTCTTGGTAATTGTTCATCCTCTTGGCTAGGTTCTCAGTAGTTGATCGTTGATCCATGAATCATGCCTTAAGAACCTTGAGTTTAGCATTAGCCACTGTAAGCTTATCCTTGGTGTCCTTGTAGTGCTTGAACTCAGCCTTGTACAACAAGTACAAGTTGGCCACCTACTTCTCTAATTCAGACCATGGCCATCCAATAGTCAACATGGCTAGAATTGTGTAACAGAGATTGGCAAGCTCCATGTACTCTATCATCTTCTTGATTTGCAACTTCTTCTTGTAGATTTCCACTTTATTGTAGGTGTCTATCCCATCAATGATGGGTTGCCACAACTTTCTTCCTTTTTGGAGTTTCTGGAGGGTCTCATTTACCTTTGCCTTCACCAACAAGATGTGCTTCTCATTTACATTTTTTTGTAAACTAAACTACTCTTTGTAATGGTCCTTGGCTCTCTCAAATTTGAGAGCCTCTAATTTCCAAGTGGCTACCTCAATTGTAGTTTTTTTGACAAAGGGAATGAACTTCCTCCATGGAGAGATTTCTATTTTCCACTGTCAATCTTCTCACTTCTATATTTGCTCTAGCTAGTTACTCCTATTGTTGATGGATGAAATCTATTAACTATTGCTTATGCACATCAACATTCCATAGGAAATAATTTTCTGTAGTTAATTGAACAGTCTCTTGGCAGGTCTAATCTAAGGCCTTCTAAATCATGTGCTATGTGACCTCTACTAAGGATTGATAAAACATCACCATCTCCATTGCATCCTCAACCCATTTATGCTTGGCTTGAAGCTATTCCATAGCATCATCTCTTATTACTATTGGGTTGAGAAATGCAAGATTGGCATTCTAGGCTCTTAATTCAGCAACTTTCACAACCAAACATTCATTCCACTTCCTAGCTATTTCAAGTTTCCTCTCTAATATGATGTTTTTGTCCCTTGCCTCTAGCAACTCTGATTGGGTTGCAGTGATGTTGTCTAGAAGGTAAAAGACATCTAGAAGCAATTTCCCAGTTCCCACCAATCAATCCAATAGTTCTTCATATTGTGCTACATTTATTCTACCACTTGTAGTTCCTACGAATGTCTACACATCTTTAAGTGTAGTGACGTTTGGTGAAAATGTCGCAAGTGTGTTGAGTATTTTGGTAATTTGATCAGTGACCACTTTTTTTGTTATTTCTTGCCCCTAATGCTACATCACCAAAACTATTGCCTCCTCATCCTCCTCCAAGTGCACCAAGAAGGTCGTTATGTTCCCAGAGATTTCTAGGAGTGTCTGTTGTTCTATGAGAGATACTGTAAACTCTCTAGCACTTGAGTTCAACCTTGTGGGTAGCTGCATTCTTTGGACCATGAAAATGGATCCACCCTCATCCATCAAGCTGATTATTCAAGCCATCTCATTAAGGTGACTCTTGGCTAGTCTATATAAGGATGGGTCACCATCACTCATGCTTTCTTGTTACTCATGTTCACTCAAGAGTCATTCTCTGTATTCTTACAACCATTGGGAAATTACAACAATGTCTGGTACTGTTGTCTAAGTGGTAGGTAAAGGTGGTGGTCAATACTCCTCTTCTTGGATAGTTGTGATAGGCATCTTATCCTTCATCATTTTTACGCGGTTAATAGTGAAAATAGTTTTGATTGTGTCATTAGTGTAATGAATTATCCCTTCCCTTCAACAGAGTTTCTTGATGAGGCATGGGAAGGGAAGTGCCTTCCTTCTATGTTCATTTTCTTTAAATTGCTTTTCCATCTCTAGATAGATCAACTATAAAAGGTTGACTAGGAATCTCCCACTTAGAGCTGTGCATGCTTGGGTAGAGAAGGCAGTGATTTTTCTTAGCCTCATTGTGGGATTGAGGTGGAAGGCCATAATCTTGTAATGAATCCTCTCTACCAGTGTGAGCATGCCAAAATCCTTACAATCAACACCATAACACCATTGCATCCATTCTTTCGTGATGCTTAAATTTGCCTACATTGGAATTTCAATAAGGTTTGCCCCTATTTTGGAAAACCCAGGCGTTGCAGTAATGGCATGCACCAAATAGGACACTGAGATGTCCTTGATTTTCATTGTTGCTCTAGGTTGCCTATTATTCCATAATAGGAATGTTTCTCCCATATACCACTCCTCAGTAGAAGTGATGATTGGCCACATGGAAGAGGCCTTTAGCTAGTCCTATACTTCTCTTAGTGCAAGCTCAAGGAAAGGGCCAAAATTTAACTCCAAAAGCACTATTTTTTGGATCTCCCTTGATTTAATCTAATTTAGGCAAGCCTCTATTAAGGTCACCTCAAGATTTGCTAGTTTTGCTAGCACATCATCCCGATGGAAATGTTCTATTGTTGCTGCTACTAGTTCTAGAATTTGTCTAATAGATTCCACTTCTGCCTCTTCCCTAAGAGGACCTATGACATGGGTTACAAGTGGTTCTTCTTGGGGCTGTTTTTGGCCTCTTCCTATTTGAGGCTATTTCTCCCTTTGTTGGGATGGTCCTACTTCCTACATGTGCTTCCCTTTTGGTGCCATCTATAGTCACAACACATCCACGAATTAGTACATATAATGTGTAACTTTGCATTTTTTGATACCTTTTCTCATTAGTTAGTTACACTTTGGCTAAGGTTGGACCATGGAAAATTGATTATTTTATTAATTATTCATTATAAATGTCACCAGAGCTTGTTGGAAAGGTTTAACTCTTAAAATTTGGCATTTAATAGTTGATTTTTCAGTTAATCCTTTGTGGGAGTGAGAAAAAATCATGAAAAATTTTCTATCAAAAATGATATATTTGTGGTCCCCATGATGAAGAGCTTACCTCTGATAGCTGCACGGTTAAAGAATGGAGTCATTTGGATAAATGGTTTATAAATTATGGGCTCTGGAAGGTTCTGGGCTCTGAAAATTTGAAAAACTCCTTTGGCATTTATGAGAAAATGTAAACTTTTCTAAGTGGGGTCAGGCCTATTTATACTATTTTTGTCTTAGATTGATGGGGCCCCATATACAAGGCCTTGTATATGGGTTCGTTTGGTTGATGGGGCCCATTGGCAAAAATCTTCAAAGTTGATATCTTAAAAAAATATAAGGAATTTTTCAATGAAATTGGGGTCCATGGAATCCCAGAAAAGCCAAGAATATGATAAATTCATTGAAGAGGGTCTTTGAAAGCTCAAAAAGTGAAACATTTGATGGAGAAGGTATTTAATGAACAAAATGTGTAAAGGAACACATGGTGTGATGCAAAACATGGGTGTATGAAGGATTTAGGTTGTAAGAATGCCTAGGGATAAGGTACTTAATGAATTTGATCAAGGGATATGCAAGTGGGTCCTTCCGATAGTAGGCACATGCCCTTTTTGCCCTTGCATAACCTTAACCTAAATAGTCCCTGGGCCCTAGAGGTGACTAATGGTCGATGAAAGTTAAGGAGTAAAACCTAGAAGATTCTATCTAAGAATTCAAATATGTCACACCAAGATACGAAATCAATAACATGGACATCGACAATGAGGTGAATTATGGATAACATAGATAGATGATGGAGAAGGTGGAATGGATTTCCAAATTGAGGTAATAAGAAGCCCCTTGTGGAGTTCATGTTTAAAATGACCAAAGAAGATACATCTGTAGTCCAAACCAAAACCATCCTCTTTTAGTGACTTCACATTACCATTCCAAGACTAATCCACCCCCTCAAGACACAAGAGTGCTCCCATAAAACAACCACCATTCCATAAAGAGAAGTAGGAAGTGAGAGAGGACCTTAGTTAGAGAGGGCCTTTAGGCATGGGTACATGTCTTTCTAGTCCCATAACTACTACTTATAGCTCGTTTAGTTATCTAAGGAGTGTGCTTTGAATTTCCATCATGTTTTTTTTTGTATTTTGATTTTGATTTTATTTTTTTATTTTTGGATGGGAAACACACCATGCAAATATTTTATTTGACTTCCAATTATTGAAGCATGGGATGGTACTAAGTCAATGAAAAACACTCAAGCACCCAAGTAAGTAGAAGAGTACAAAGAGTATTGAGTACCCTTGAAGTCACACCCTATGAAAACCTTTTAATCCTTCCCAATCCTAGAAACTAACAAGGTCACAAATTTATTAAGAGTTGATTTAATAAAAAGGCACCTAAAACTTCCAAAATAAGAAAAACCATAGAGTTTGTGAATGAGTGGATGTCATGGACTCATTGCTTGTTCCATGAAAAAGAAACCATGGCTGAGTCATCAAAACAAAAATTCAAAAATAGAAACTAGACATTAGAAAACTGAACATAAAGCACAAACCACCATTAGTAGTAGCCATAGCACCACTATGTCTTGTTGACAATAAAGCACTTTTATAAGAGAAAGTTTGAAAACCACATTCAAACAATATATATATAAGAAAGTGTAAAATATCCAATGAAGATTCAAATGTACTAACCATGGTGTAAAATAAAAAATGGTGTAAAAATAGGAAAAATCTTGAAAAT
>MNCI01022307.1:1339714-1350355 GCA_015680685.1 Gnetum montanum
TTTCTTGAGAGGTGGTAGGTTCCAAGCTTGGTACATGTCATGGGAGATGAGATTAACACTGGAACTAGAATCAACAAGGGCCTTGCATGGTTCATGTCCAATGATCTATAAGTAAATGAGTGGACTTCTTGGGTTAGATCTTTTCATGGGAAGAGTGCCAGCCTTGATCTAATTGGAAACAACATGAGTTAACATCACAATCCAAATCTGAGGGAATGTTTCGTTTGCAAGATACTTGAATATGTTTGATGTAGAGGATGAGGGTGTTAGAGATACATGGCAGCCAACTGTATTAGGTTGTGAGGGTTTGGGAGGATTATTGGGTTGGTAAAATGATCATTTCTTAGATTGATTGTCTGAACTGCTTGGCTGGAAAGTTGGTTGTGAATGTACAGCCCTCGTAGCATTTCATTCTTTCTATTGTGGAGGAATTTTGTTCTACATGGATAGAACAAGAGGTAACTGGGTTGAGGATAGACAAATGTGTATAGACACATGTAGATGGATGGTGAATGAGTTTGATGGTACTTTGGAGGGTAATAGTGATGTTGAAATGAGGCATGACTTGCAGAACTTCTTGGAGAAATAGGTTGCTAAACCTAGTACCCATATGCATCTGGCTGCTAATAAGGGTAACGTTGTCTTAGCAGTGGCATTCCCCATGATTATGGTTGGTTCCATTGTTAATATTGTTCATATGGTTATGGTGGAGCTCCACTTGGGTAGAAAGCTTTTTGTTGGTGGTGGAACTGCCTTGGATTACCTTGAGGATAAGGCAATCGTCTAGGTGGTTGCCTTCGTGCTAGTTGAGGATTTAATGCATACACCCCAAACTCTTGTAAGTGTGACTTCACAAGGCAACATCCCTAAGGAAGTCATACTAACATATGTTACAACCAACATCATCATTAGAGCCTATCTCCACAACTTCTTCTACTATAGCAACTTTGTCCTTACCTCTCTAGTAGGCACGTTTAGCTTCTTTTCACCTCCTATGGTTACAATCACTATTTTGCTCTTTGGATTCTTCGGCAATCTTCATAGTGGTTTGGAATTTTTCATCCAAAGAGTCCCATAATTTATCAACCTTTTCTGAAATGTTAAAAATAGATTTTTGGATGGGAAAGGTTTTCCTATGTCCCACTTCATCGAGTGGTAACTCCTTCTCATTACAAAATCAAACCTCTCTTTTTTTGATGGAAGGATTCCTATTATATTCTTCTACACTTTTCCTTTTTCAAAACTCATCTTCTTTTGCAACCTTTTCTATCAACATTTATACCTAATGAGATTTTAGTTCAAATAATCTCCCTTGGGCATAAACCCCAAGAGTTTTTCTGATTTATGCTATGAGCCCATCTATGATGTGGTGGAGTTGTTCCCTTTGAGAATAACCATGGCTAAGGCATCAATGTAAGAGAGAGTAGTATCTACCCATGGTGGCATCCAAGGGTTCATGTGTTCGCTATTTCTAACCTTGGATTTACCCTCTCAATTTGAACACTTTGGAGTATGTTTGGTATTTATCATTGAATAGTTCAAGCATTATACTTCATCTGTGATTGGATTCCAGCTTTAAGGATCGATTCCAGCTTTTAGCCTCTTTGATGAGTGTCTTAGCGAATAGCTTGAGTTTTTTCCAATAATTTTCAATGTTTTGTAAGGCATAAGCATCATGGAAAGCTTGTGGATGTGTTTACAGATCAGAGTTATATCCCCCCCTCAAATCTTGAGATATTATTCGTGTCTAAGCATTTGATTTGACTATCTTTCACATGCTTAGTTGGGATCTTTACTGCCTCTACAATGTTAAGCATGATTTAAGTTGCTAGTAGAGGTTCATCATCATTATGATTTCATTGTCATTGATGATGTCCTCTATTACCTTTACATTCTTGGTGGGCTCTATGATCATTGTTGTCCTACTGATCACCTTCATCACGATTATTTCTACAACAAGTTCTATTAGAACCAATAAATGAAAAGGAATGTTTGGAATCAAATGAAGAGGATGAAGAGGAAAGTGGACCATCACCACCACCATGGTGTGCACCACCACCTCTTCACTCATTACAACCACCATCCTTAGACCCGTTGCCATCATGATATTTGTCCAAGTTCTTACCTTGACTGTCACTTTTTCCTGAACCTAGTTTATTAATAGTGGATTGTAGGTTCAAGGCCACACCCTCATCACCAATAACAAGGGGTGAAGAATCTTCATGTTGAAAACCCCCCAAGGGAGGATCCTCATTGTTAATTTGATTTAATAGGAATAAGGGATTAGTGAAGTGTTTTCCCTTTGCAAACTCATGGTTCTTCTCTTGGTGTTAATCTCGCTTGCATTGTGTTTCAGTGGGATGGTAGTCTTGAGTGTCATAACCATTCACAACATATTCCCCTTGAAGATTCGAGATGCCTAACTTCTTAATGATTTGAAACAACATCCTGAACACAAATTGATTTGGGGGGCATTATGATGTTACCCTCCATGTCACACCATCGCAATTGCTCATCCTGGTGTAGGATGAAGGTGAAGTTTGATACATACTCATTGGGATGAGTATATACCACTTTGCATTGCTGTGGGATCGATGGTTTAACATCTTCACATCTATGAGAAGAAGAAATTTTTCAATAAACAAATTAATTAGTTTGCTTTTGTAATTATATGTCATGTGAGAGTAATGTTGACCTTAAGTTTGTCCAATGATATTAATAATGCTCACTAATCCTAGATAGTGCACATTTCAACAAATAGAGTCCCCACAACAGCACCAATGATGAGCGGTGGAGGTACCCCTATGCTCAACTATACGAATCACAAAGCATTCATGCACGATCCGATCAAATTCCATTAACTCTCTAGTTTCCAATGCACTAGTCTTCTAGGAAATGAACCTTGACCTAAGGTCATTCATTGTCTTCCCAATTACACTTGTGATGCACATGGTATGGTCAGTTGTAATCGAGGTATATGATTTTTATTATTTTATGTTCTTTGGTGGTTAAAGAGAAAGATGAAGTAATTTAATAACTAATTTAATTTAACTAACTAGTCTCTAGCTAATCCTAACATAAGCATCCAGTCCCACTTTCTATACACATCCTAAACCCACATATTCACTGTTGGGTTATCAAGCACTACACTACTAGGTGCACCAAGCATTAACGCTATTGTGATTACTAAGTGAATACATGCCACACTTGAAGCGGTCATACTTATGTATTTAATCTATCTAACTTATCTCACTTAATTAGCTTAATTACTAGAAAATAATAAATAAATAACTAAAAGCATTAGATGCATGAGTAAATATCTAAACTATCCAAAATACTACAAGGTTTATCAAGAAGCTTGTCTTTATTGCCATACACACTATCGTGCTCAAGTACAACAATGCTCAAATAAAGATCCATACACTAATGACTCCTATTGCAGACACTTAGGAAAATATTCTAACTTTCAAATGTAAAAACTACAAGATCTTTGCTACTGTTATGAATTTTTTGATGCCCAAAAACATAATTGGAAGCTCTTATTTATAGTTTTTTCTCTAGGGCTACATCGATGTGGCCCTGTCAACGAAGCCACGTCAACGAGGGCCCATTAACATGACACTTTGATGCTTATCAATATCTCATACTTATGCTTATGGTTGTGTGTCTTAAGTTTTGAACCCTTGACTCCTAGTTAAATATGTCTTTGTGATACATTTGTATTTTATTTATAATGAGAATATCATGGTATATTTGCTTGTAAGCCTTTGCATAATGTATCTTAGAACAATCCCCTTATGTATTGGTAAGGTTTGGCCCTTTGACCTCTTATCAAGTATACACATTTTATTATATCTTATGCTGCTTAAGGTTGGAACCTTGAACTTTGCTCTTATTACATATTTGAAAATATTATTATTATTTCTTAGTATCATCTAATGCTTAGTTCCCCTAATGAAAAATAAGTTGGAAGGTGGTGGTAGCCTATTGCTTGTATTTTATTTATGTTTATTTATATTTATTTTGTATTTTATATTATTCTAAGGTATTTGGAATAATATAAGAATATGGTCTAAAGGTATGAAAAATATTTAATTGGGATTTATTTTAATGATTCTCTTATTTTTATCATGGGCATTAGAAACCCATTCTTAGACAATGTGGGCTATATCTAATATTTTTTGATGACTTGAATCCTGATAGAGTTACTAATGGATCATTTGAACTCCTTTGTGAATACCTGATCTTATTAATTTTGGAATTTTCCTACCTTGGATTTGTGCTTATAAATAATTAATTTGGTTGAATTTCTTGGCATCAATTATGCATATCAACCACCACAAGAAAAACCTTACAAAAAAATCACCACAATCAGAACCTTACCAATAATCCACTATGAGAATAGCTTGGGATGTGGAATAAAACATTTATTAATTACATGTTAAGTCTTGGATTTAGCATAAAGAACTATCAAGAGTCTTGGAATTAGCTTGGAACACTTATATATATGTCAAAAGTCTTGACATAAGCCTAGAGGACTTGTATGTACGTTAAGAGCCTTGGCACAAAGCTTGGAGGACTTGTATATGTATGTCTAGAGTACAAAAGAAAACAATCATTGTAATACTATATGTAACATAAATTTTAATATTAAAAAAATAAAAAGTGAAATAATGACATACACGAAAT
The DNA here is from genome assembly GCA_015680685.1 of Gnetum montanum. Lineage (NCBI taxonomy): Eukaryota > Viridiplantae > Streptophyta > Gnetopsida > Gnetales > Gnetaceae > Gnetum > Gnetum montanum. Next base: position 1,344,404 of record MNCI01022307.1, read on the forward strand.
TAAGAAATTAAATCTTCTCTCAATTTAGGATTATTATTTTTTAAATCTTGATGTTGTATAAAAAAAATTGAACATGAACATTTGGTGAAATAGGGTTAATAAAAAAGGCTTTGGCTTGAAAAATCTACATAAGTTGGAAAATTTTAATATGTAAAATTATAATATAAATTACAAGCTAGTAACTATACCTTATCTAACTAAACTAAAACTTTTAGTTGAATAATGTGTTAATTTATACCTCAATTAAGTAGGATAATAAAGCAATAACCAGTAGTAGATATGAAAATTCAATAATGAAATTGGAAGAAATGCATAGAGAATACAAGAAATTATCTTGGGGAAAGCATATGAAAACCCTAGCAATGGCTCCACCTCCTAACATTCCATAGAAATCCAAGTTTTCGTACTTTAAGACTTACAAGTTTTCATAAGAGGGGAAACTACAACTTGGATTATGCCTCACACATCCTTGAAGATGTGATGATAAAGACCATCCAAGAATCCACTTATATAGTGATCATAATGTTATGCTATGGGTAAAAGCCAAATTATATAGTTATAATTCATAATTAATCATGGCCAAATTGGGTGTGAGCAGTTACATTTTCTTTTGACATATTACATACTTTGGCTTTTGTTATATTCAGCCAACATGCTAAGAATAATTTGCTAACATGGAAATCGTTACAACATGAAGATGTTTTAAACATAAAATTAACAACACACCTCGTATAATGCCCAAAGGAGAAAGAAAGTTTATGATGAAAATTGTATGAGTTTATAATAAAATTTCATGTGCTAGTACTATCAACAGTTTGATGTATGTGATGGTCAATACTAGATGTGATATTACATACATTATCAGAAAACTCAATAGGTATATGTTTAATCTAGGCAAACAACATTGGATTATTGTGAAATGAGTTTACTATATCTTTTTTGTCTTATGAACTTTAGTATTTGTTATTAAAGTGATTTGTCTATTCTATATAACTATGTGGATGTTAGCTGGGGTTTTAGAAAATCTACTAGTGGATATGTATTTAATCCTTTTGATAGTGTTATCTCATGGAAAAGTCAATTACACTCTTATGTAGTTTAGTCTACTACTAAAGCAAAATATAGTGTTGTAAGCCTAGCTAGTCGTGAAGCAACATAGCTTTAGAAATTGGTGACTAAACTTAGGATTCATAAAAAGATTATGAAACTTGATTGTGATAACTAAGGTGTAATTTACATATCTAAGAATTCCACTTTCCATAGTAGTATAAAGCATATAGAAATATAGTATTACTATATTCAAAAGTAGATAGATAAACAAAGGATTCTTCTTGAAAAAGTTAAGATAAAGGGAAATCCTACTGATATGATGATAAGAAAATCCTACTAATTTAATGACAAAGTCATTATCTACTGATAGATTTTTATGGTGTCAAAAAATTGTTAGTTTCATGAAAGATGATACCATCTAAGATCTGGATTAGGCTTCATGATAGCTTTACCTTCAAGAGGAAGAATTGTGAGTAAAGTGAAGGTAATTTCCCATTTACAAAGCTCAATTTCACTTCATTGAAGTTATTTCATCAATTTACAAGCATTTTCTTTCTGTAATTCTATTATTATAATTTGTATATTGTGATATATTGTAGTGTTGAATATTTAAGTACACATATCTTTAGAGTAACTAATGTAAACTATTGTTTATCTCTAGTTGTTTTATTGTTAATATCTAGTTTACATCTAGTTAACATTGCTTATGGATGTTTATCCCACACACTATATATATATATATATATATTTGTTCTTGCTCTTATTCTTGTTTGATCTATTTTACCATTCTCTCTCATCTATTTTGATTCTATAATTCTCTTTGAGTTGTTTTATAGCTGAGCTACTAAAAGATCCAAGAGCCTATTTCTTGTTGATGTTTTTCTAGTTTTTAGATATAGTTTGTAGGAAGGATACCAATGTGAAATAGATAGGTCTTAACATGAAATTGCTTTATAGGATTATGTTAATATAGAATTACAATACTTGGTTGGTCTTCTCATTGTAAGTTGATTTGGAGGATCCTATGAATATAGTGGCATGCAACTCGCATTAAGAAAACTTAGGTAATAGTGAGAAACTAAGAACTGAGGATAGTGATGAACATTAAATAAGTTGAGTGTGACATTGCATTCACAATATTATAGCTAGGATATCTTACACTTTTATAGAATATTGTAGATGTGATGTATTTGGATTTGATAATGCTTATAAATACTAGCAAACCATTGCACTTAATGCATCTTTCTAGTGCACTATAAGTGTGATTGTTGCAGTTTCTTATTATATGTATGTGTTGCTTCAGGATTTTCTCTTTCCACACATAATTGGAAAAAATTAGAGCATATTGAAAAATAGTTTTTTGTATATGAATTTCAAGTGAAAATGGAAACACCTTATGATATCTTACTACTAGAAGCTAATTTACTTCCTCTTGAAGTTGAATCCCTTTTTCAATTTGTTTCTTATACTCAGAAGTCAAGTCACATGGAGGAAGTTAATTATGCCAAGAAAATAATGAATGCCACACAAGAAAATGGCTAGTTACATCAAGGAAAATTATCACTTCAATAATAGAATATTGCTATAGAGGGTCTTCCTTTAAACACAAGGTTCTTATGGAAAACTATAAAAGAAAAAGTCTTGGTTAAAGTTTAGTTGAACATGTCATAGAAAAAGCATTTTTATTTACAATCTATTAGAGGAGGTTTTTTATCTAGTACTTAACAATATCTATTCTTAGCTATTCCTATTCATTTAAGGAATCAAATCACTAGAGCAAGAAGGAGCTTCCATCATCTCCTTATTAAGATAGGTTGTTGGATGAATTTACCAAGAGAAGAGCATATTTGTAGACTATGCAAACAAAGCATAGAAGATGAAGAACATATATTTTTTTTGTCTATCTTTGGTTCACATTCAATGTAATTATATTATTAATTATAATCTATTAATTTCTTTCTTTCAAATTGACCCTATCTGCATGGGGCATTACATCAATGATGTTTTCAGCTTTCTTCAATACTATGTTGACACATTGTAGTCATTCAACAAATCCTTTGTGATTTCCTAGGTGTGATAAAAATTTTCGATTTCCAATATTTTGTTTTCATGAATTTAAAGTTAGTTCATAAGTATCTATAGTGTAATCCAAAGTGATTACATCACATCTTTATTCTAGTGAGATGTTCCTAGATGCATTTCATTGTCATTTATATTTTTAATGTCATTTACTTTTCTAGTGAAATTTACATTTTCATTATATGTTCATACTTTGGTAGAATAAGTATGACTAGTTTTGAGTTTAATGTATAATTATCTAGTAATCTAGTAGTAACATCACTTTGTTCACCCTGTCGTGAATTGCTTGATAATCCTAATGGCAATTATACTAGCACAAAAAATGTACAAAGAGCTAAGACTAGATGTGTATCACCATTAGGCTAGTCCAGTATATATTCCTATTGTTTCTTAGTTAATAAAATTAATATTTATTTTACCGTGTTTTACTTTAGCCTTAATATAGTTAAATAATATCATAAAATCCTGTACCTCATTGTGAGTTAAATCATATGCTTTAATTACCACTAACTACAATGCCAAGACATGATCAATGATCTTAGCGTTAACCTTCTAGATAATATATTGTCTCATTAATGGATTATAATCAAGTTGCATATAATAGTTGTATGATTTGTATGGTTGGGCATTGGAAACACTCACTACTCATCATTAGCACGGTTTCCAAGTATGGTATCGATATTCTAGTTAGTTAATATTATATAAGTTCATTGTATTAAGATTCATGATTCATTTTTAAATTAATCTAATATCTTCAAAAATACATACATAGAGATTAACTAATTAAATATGGATATACACACAAAGTTAATTCCCCACTTAATGATAACATTAATGAAGGTAATGATAGATTTCATACAAAAGAAACTTAGCATGGACCAATGTAAATAAGAATTTCCTATTCTCATGCTCATCATTATTATCCAAACTTTAGTTTCATTTTTCATCAAGAAGAATAGTTCAAATGAAGAGATTTATAGTGTAACATTATGTTACTACTCATTTAGTTAGCTCCATTCATGCTTCAAGCTGCTCTATTAAGATCTAGTCATGGTTAGACTCATAGAGGTTTTTAAGTCACAAAGAATATGACTAGATCCTATTAGCTAACAAAACCCCCAAGCCAAGAGAGACGTTATTATGGAAGTAAGGCATAAGCATCATAATGGCAACTACACATCCCAATTGATGTTATCATCAAAAAAAGATGTTGAGTATCAGTATGAAAAGTCTCATCATCACCAATCAATCTCTTGACCTCTTGTATTGAATATTGATCACTCCATTTATCAAAGATTACATTTAGCCTTAGTAGAGACACTAGATCCCAAAGTAAGGGGGAACAAAAGGATTAGAACCTCTAGCAAAACTAGAAAGGGTGAAGCAAGAGATCATATAAAAGTATAAGCCCACACAACTCTCTTAGTTTGTCATCCTCTTCATCACCCTTATTGATAAGCTTTGATGAAGATGAACATAGACCTTGAAATAGCCACAATTGTAAAATGAAATAGAAAATCAAGATGGAAATCCTAGTAGAGGTAGACATCATGATAAAGATGAATATAGGAAAAGAGAATATAGGCATATGAGAAGAAATGACGAGGAATATCAAAGAGAACATTACTAATACAAAAGAAAATATGATAAACTTGATGGTTCTGATAAAGCCCTACTAGCCACTCGAAGCATGACCAATATAAGAGAGGTTTTTTACATTTTCACAAGGCATCAAAGAGATAGTCACATCAAGTGAATTGACATGAACAATATTTCAAAGTTTAAGGGAAGTAATAATGCAGATCCATGACATTAGCTACAAGCCTTCCATGATGCATATGCATTGTGAAATATTGAGAATGATTTGTAGATACCCATGTTATTTTAAAGGAATCTAATTAGGAAAGCAAAGAGTTAGGATTAATCCCTAGAGCTAGATTCCCTTCAAAGGTGGAGCATGATGCTAAAGCTCTTCAATGATAGATACTAGAAGTATTCCAAAGGACTGTAAGGAAGAAAACTCAAAGATTGATAAAAGAGATCCAATAATCCATTGATACAACCACTGGTATGTATTACTCACTTTTGCACATATGTCTAGGACATGATTTTTATCAAAATAAGCAACTCAGGCATGTCATTAATGGGTTATGAAATAGTATAAGAGAGACCTTTGAGGTTTATGCTCAAGAAAGACTACTAAAAATGAGAACCCATCAAATCTAATAACTCATTGGTCAAGTAGAGAAAGAAGAAAAGGAGGTGAAGAAAAGAGAATTTGTAGAAGAATATAATAGAGATCTATCCATGTGCAAGAATGATGTCTATGCATATGATACAAGGAAAGATGAGAACCCAATGAAAGAGATGATTCAAATAATGATTTTGTCCATATAAAAATATATTTTTAAAATTGTGGCAGAAGTTGAGAAAATGTGGGATTCCCTATATAAAACTTTACACTACATTAAAAATAGTAGAGGAAAAGAAAGAACAAGAACTAACCAAATAAAAGAAACTAAAAAAGAAGAAGGAAATAGGCAAAGACATGTAAAACTATAAAGGAAAATATTCTACCAAAGAATGGATTACTAATTCTAACTCAAAAGAAGATGAATGATGTGAATTATATCATTATGAACATCCTAAGGAATGTTGTCCCATCATGATATATTTACAAGATTAAGGGGGCATATGCTCTTAATCCCAAGTTTGTGAGAAAGCAAATATCCACGAGGTCATCCTATCCATAAGGCAACTACTAATAATACTCCCAAAAATAACTAGGCTTGATCCTCAATCTTAGGAACAATACCATCAACA
>MNCI01022309.1:0-89233 GCA_015680685.1 Gnetum montanum
CCTCGTTCTATGGGTTGTCCCCTCCTTACTAGAGGTGTTAGAGTTCGTTGAAAAGAATCCTTGAGTATCATTGGGATACTCATGAACATATGGAATTCCTGAATAAAGTTGAATACTCCAAACTTTGTTTTCATCATATAATTTGTTGGTTCTGCAATGAATTGCCTCACTAGTTGTGGCATTAGCATAGTCTTGTGAGAGAGACATTGTTGTGAGTGATGTGTATAACTTAATTGAATTTCTTTTCTAAAGGATATATCATTAATACTTGTTACAACAATATTGTATGGTGTAACTAATCTAAATAACTAGCACCATCCCCAACAATGGCACCAATGAAGAGTGGCAAGGTATCCCTACACTCAACCATACGAATATGAGCATTCACGCATGATCCAATCGAACTCTGCAGATGAACTAGTTGTGATATCTAGATAGTTACTCATTGATTGTAGTTAATTGTCTTCCCACTTGGACTAGTATTTTCTTTGTTATGTATGGTTTAGTCTAGAGTGAGGTGTATGATGTGTTTTCTATCACTATGCTACTCCTAGGGACAATGGAAATAATTTTGATTAACCTAAGAGGGAAAGGGAGAAGAGAATATAAACTACCCTAAATGCGATGAGCATCCGTCCTTAATCATCTGTACACATCTTGGACCTCGTGTACTACTACTAGGATTACCAAGCGCATGTCCTAGGTACGCTACTGGGATACCAAGTAGTTACACTTAAATGCTCGTGATTAAGTCGTACTCATTCTGTGTATAATAATAGGGATAGGAGAGGAAGGTAGAGAGATATTAATTAAGAAAGTAGTATTNCATCACACTACAAGCATGCACTAGGAGAAAGGGTTGAGAAGAACTAAAAATGAAAACTAACTTCTAACTGAACTACTAACTCCTTGCACCTACATGTGTATTTATAGGCTTGCATAGGAGTCATGATATCGTGTATCTGATATCACTAGCCAAGCCACAATATCATGTACCCGATATCAAAGCCTAATGAATTATGATTCATCAACCAGGTAATGTGATTATACTAGTAATTGGTTAAAGTTCATGATCATTGTCTTCCCACATAAGTTAGTAAAATTGATGAATATGGTTTACCTCATGGTGAGGTATATGATATTGATGTTGTATGGGCCAAAGTGCTCCTAATAAACATAAGCTAAAAGTAAAGGTTTCTAAATCTAAGTGATAGTTGAACAAATCTAATCTAGCCTACACAATGAGTAGCCAGTCCTACCCTTCTATTCACACCTTGGACTTCATGAAACTATTATTGGAATTACCAAGTAGTTCACTACTAGGTTTACCAAGTGATAGTACTACTAGGTTACCAAGCAACTACACTTACGTATTTGAGATCAGTTGTAGTCATTTTACTCAACAACAATAATGGTAAAGTGCATAGAAAGTAAATTAGTAACTATGAAAATAGTAAACATTTAACTAAATGAAAAAAAAAACTAAGTGTTGTTGCAATGATGGAAAGTAATCTTAATCTTTATTTTTGAACATGCAATGTGTCAAAGTACATCACACTTGAATGAAGCCTTCGGTTAATCACTTAACATCACACTGTAGGCACACATTACTAAGTATTGAAATCATGAAAACAAACTAAAAGAGTTCTATTACTATGTTAACTAATCTCCCCCAATCTTTGTGCCTAACTGTTGCTTTTATAGGTTGGCATGCACACTGATCAATTAGCTGAGATATCATAGATGCTACATCACATCTATTTGATAAAGTCATATTTTTCTTAACCAATGATATAGTATCTACAATGTCATATATATGATATTGTAGCACAAGCTACATCATCGTAGATCCAAAAATCACAAGATGTGTGCAACCTATAAATACAACACCTAGGCACATGGATCTAGATAACTTTTTATTCCATCCTTAGGTAGACTCATGCAATTTTTTTTGTAGCTTTAGTGATAAAATGAACGCCTACAGTGTGGTGTAGAGCAGTTGTATGGAATCTTTATTTGAGTGAAGTGTACTTGGGCATAGTTCATGTTTGGAAATAAAGATTGAGATTGTTTTTTATCATTGTAGCATCCACTTAGTTTTACTATTTTACTTAAAATAATTTTTACTGTTTTCTTAGTTTAATCATTTACATTTCCAAGTACTTTACTTTCTTATTCATTAGTAAAGTGGAACGAGTATGACTAGTTTCTAATGTTTAAGTATAATCATTTGGTAATCCTAGTAGTGTTATTACTTGGTTCACTAAGTAGCATAATGCTTAGTATCCTAGTAATGGTTACATGAATCCAAGACATGTACAGTAAGCCAAGACTAAATGTTCATCGCTCTAGGCTAGAGTAGATTTACATTACCATCATTACTTAGACTTAGAATTAAATTTCATTCTCAATTATGCTTATTGCTAAGAGTAATCAGGGCTTAACAACATCAATTATCATATGCCTCATTTTGAACTAAACCATATGTGATAAAGCTACCACTAGTCCAAGTGGGAAGATAGCGTCCTACGATCAATGCTTAACAATCTAAATGCCATAACTAGTTCCATCCATAGAATTTGACTAGATCGTGCATGAACGCTTGTGATTCATACAGTTGGGTCTAGGGGTACCTACCACTCATCATTGGCACTATTGCTAGGGATGGTGCTAGTTATCTAGACTAGTTATATCATAAATGATCACTATAAACATATTAACGATCTATCTTTTAGAAAATATTAATATTATAATCATACATGCTATTAAATAAAAGCATGTTTTCTTCACATAGGACTAATAATGCAACATATGATGAAAAAATTAGTAGGAGAAATGACAAGATATATACTGAATAAAATTAGAGTGAACAATCACAAGAAAATTTTACATATGCTCCTATAGACCCTTCACTCAAAGACCATGTTCAACTAATGCAAATAATCTTAGAGGATATGGAGTACGTCCTAGAATAAGAAGAGCTTCAAGGCTTAGGACCTTCTCCAACCCTAGAAGAGATAAATCAAGGGATCATAGGGGGAGATATAGGAGCCATGGTAATCATCCCAATTCTCCATCTTTCTCTTCCTCTTCAACATCTAGTTTTGGTGAAGATGAACATAGGTAGAGAGATAGTGATACACTAAGGGATCAAGACAAAGATAGAAAAAGAAATAGATGAGATCATCAAAGTGAACATAGACAAGATCAGCATAATCAAACCAATAGAAATAGAAATCATCACCATGACATGTCTAATGATGATGAATCCTTATTGGCTACTAGGAGCATGAGATAGGTAATGAAGGTAATTAGAATACCCCACAAGCATTAAAGGGAAAGTTGCATTAAAAGGCTTGATATGAATAACATCCCTAAATTTATGGGAGGTTATAACTCTAATCTACAACATCACTTACAAGACTTCCATGATGCCTATGCCTTGCAAAACATCAAGAGTAAGTGGAAAAAGCTCAAGCTCTTTCCTAGAACACTAGTTGATGAAGCTAAAAGTTGGTATAGATCGTTGAAACTAGATTCAATCCATTAATGGTCCACAATGTTGAAACTCTTCAACGTAAAATACCAAACCTATACAAGATTCTCCAACTTGACAAAAAAAATCCTAGGATGGAGGTAAGAAAAACATGGATCCTTGGACATGGCCTTGGGTAGATATTATTTACTACTACATAGATGTCTAGGGCATGAGTTCTCTTATAAAGAGTAGCTTTTCTACATCATAGATGGACTTCATAACCAAACAAGAGAGACCCTTAGGACTTGTGCCCAAGGTCGATTATTCAAATTAAAAGTCCATGAGATACAAAGGCTAGTTGAGCAAGTGGAAAAAAAAGAAGAAGAGCTATGTAAATGAGAGAATGTAGAGAAATATAACTAGGACCCAACCCTTCAAAAGAAGAGGGTCCATATATATGATGAGGAAAAAGAGGTAGATCTTGATGAGGTGATTTCATAGCAAACCTTCCCAATACAAAAGTCTATCACTAAGCTTGAAGCAAGGATAGATCAAATGTGGGAGTCGATAAATGAAAAAGTTACAAATTATGTGAAAACCTTAGAGGAGAGGGTAATGCAAAGAGAATTAAGTGAGCAAAAGAAGAAGAGGAAAAAGACTAAAGAAATATGAAGGAACACTTATCGGCAAAAAGGAAAAATAGTTACTGTAGAAGAGGCTATAAACTCAACCACAGAGAAGGATGATGAATGTGACATCTGCCAATATGACATTCCAAAGGGCTATTGCCTAGTTATGTTACATCTACATGAGTTTGGGGCTTTTGCTCTGAATTCCAAGTTTGTACAAAAGAAAATGTCTAGGAAATTGCCTTACTCACAAGGTAATTATAAATAGTTCTACAACCAATCGTACTATTCTAGTGGGACTTCTTATCAACCACACCACTACTATTAATTTTAATGGTAAAAACCACAGTCATGGGGGATGCCATCAACAAACTAGCAATACACTTATTACTTGCCAAACTCATATGACTATTATGTTCAATAACCTATTTCTCCAAATTTTTCTCCTTCATTTACCTTGAATCACTACTATCACTCTCTTGAATATCATCAACCCATAGCATCTCCTATGGGATCAACATCTCAAACCACTTATCCTCCACAACATCCGCAATATTCTCATACTTCCCTCCACCAGATGTTACCACCAACAACACAAGAAGGATCAACACTACAACATCAATGGAAGAATTTCACTTGTGCTACAAACATACACATAAATGATAATGTTAGTATATCTTAATCATAGTCTAGAAAATGTCCTTTCTTTAGGATAGTTGTCACACATGAGCACAAAACTCGTAGACCTATTGGCTCATCAAAATCAGCACAAGGCTAACCTAGTGCAACATACTTTCTCATCAAAACAATGTCTCCTAATCCTATGCAAGAGACAACACCCATTATCACTCCAATGGAAAACATAATAGATGAACCTATCACTATGGAGAGATAGACAATTTCATGCATTACTATAGAAAAAGAAGAATGTAGTTGTGAACCAACCTTCTAGAATGTCAACATAGTCATTACACTAGTCCACAATAAGTGTGAAAAACAAGTGTGTGCATAAGATAGAGCAAGGGATACTAAACCAAAAGATACCTAATGGCCAACAACTAAGAACTTTCAACTATCCAAAACATGCATGGAATAATATAAACCACTGATTAATTCCCATTCTAAGAAAATGACCCTAACTCAGAACTTACAAATGGAAATACCAAACCACAATCATACACCAACAGAAAGAGGAACTAAGAACTTCGATGATAAAAATTTAATAACCATCATGATTATATGGGATGATAACAAAAAAAAAAATCACTAAGGATGGTAACTACAAAACTTGAAGTGTATGATCCAGGGGAACTAGGGTACATTTTCCAAATACTTGCCCATGAGTTTAGTCATGGGGGAGATCCCATATACTAATTTAGGAATTAATAAGTGTTTTTCAATTTTTTTTCTTACAATTCTTTTTAATTTCTAAATTCTTGATATACCTTTTCACATTTCTTAATACATTTTTCCATTCTTGTATACTTTTCAATTTCTTAATAATTTCTTAATTTTTTAACATTTTTCTATTATTTGATTATTTTTCATTCTTTTCATCTTTTTCCATTTTTACTATCTTTTTTATCTTTTTCATACTCTACTTTCATTTTTCTTTGTAAATATTTTTTTTATTACTAATAGAGCACACCAAGAATAAGGCAAGATGTAGTCCAATAAGGTGAAGATTTCTCTATAGTATCAATCATAAGGGACTAATTATCTATACAGTGAGACCACACCATCCATCCATCCATTCCATTAATAAGAGGTTCTTACCATGGCCATAATTATATTCTTTCCATCATCAAACTAAGAATAAAACTATGATCATTATGCTTGGATAGAAAAGTGAAGAACCAAGGGGGAATGAAAAGGTGTGGCATTAAGGGAATTTGTGGATTCTTTTGGACTATTGTTTTGTGTTCTATCCAATTATTAAGATTGTATTATATCCTTGTAAATCTAACAAAAAATGGAAGAGTTAAATAAATGCTATCTTAAATGGTTGACATAGAATAAAAATAAGAGAGCTCATAATAAATTTTTGGGGATCCCACTAGAAAGACATGTTACCCATGTTTGAAGGTAGAAAAATTCTCAGATATAACAATAAAAATAAAATTCCATGAATAAAACTCCTCTCTTGGATAATACGCCAAGTGACAATGCTTCTTGAAACATTGATAGTCTTACAATTGTATTTCCAAGAGATGAAATGATGCGATGTTACAAGAATATGGTCTAGACTTTAAATCTTGGACATAAAGGCTAATGATTACCTTAACCATTAATAAAACACAAGGGGTCATTCTGCCCATGGTAAGATACCTCATGTCCCAAGTTTAGCAATCTCTCCTACAGTCCATCCCACCTCACTGTATATTTAATCATAACTTGTTGTTTTATATCATATAACATTATTTTCTCAACGTGGCAACACTAACATGTGTTTTGCTAAACAAGTGTGTCTTACATTTAACTCCTAGAGTGCCTAAGGACACTTTAGGCATTGTTATACAAGAGCACGAAGGGTTGGAACCTACTTTGGGGAGGACCCACTTGTATAACTCTTTTATTTCATACTTGCCAAGAAATTCCACATCATTTTGTGCCTTCCAAAACATTTAGTAAATTTTCATATCATCTAATAATTTGTCTATGCATCAGAAATTCATTACCCATCTCTTATCCATACAATACACTTTCATTGCTGAGATTCTTTCTTTATGGACTTTGAAAGCTAAAATCTTTGAAAATTGTGCATCATTCATGGCCTATCACCCTTTAGACAAGCTTTACATCTTCTAGACATTCTAATTAACTCATTTTTTCCTTGAAAATTTTGAAATTTTTAATGCTGATGCCATAGCTATAATGTTGTAGGCACCTATTATGTATGATCTATGATGTCACACATATAAAAATAATATATATACATGTGGGAGTTAGTGAAATTTTTTGCATCTTCATTTTGTAGGAAAAGAGTTTTTTGCAATTTTTCTTGAGCCCTCTTGCAAAATAGCTTCAAAAGGACATAACTTCACCCTCATAGCTCTAATTTTCAAAATTCTTAAATTTTGTTGATCCTGGAGTGTTCAACTTAGTCATGGGGGATGCATTGTGTGATATAAGCAAAAATTTAAACATTTGAGCAAAAAATTCTTAACATTGAAAGATACTATAAATGGTAAGTACAAAGAAATAATAAGAATCTTAACGTTAGTCAATCAAACTAAGGCCAAAAGTATTTAGATCATACTCCTAATTGACCATACCAACTATTTTAGGCCATAATAAGTAAGAAAAGAATAAGAAGATCATAAGTAACCAAATAATATAACATATAAGGGGTTTCCTTTTTACAAATTTTTATAATGTTGCAATCATAAGATGATAAGAACTTGATCTAACCAAGAATACAAGAAAGGTTATGAATAATTAAGCACCAATAAAAGCATTTTGGTAATCCTAAGCTCTTGATTAACTGTAGATGGTCCCAAAGAGGATACCAAAAGAAGGACGTTCACAACCTAGGACCTATAAAGCTACAACTCCAAGTGTCTCCATTATGGCCCACACTAACCAACAATAGAGAATGTTACTTAGGAAAAATGTACCAATTCTAGCCAAATAAAGAGGCAAATGCAATAGTTAAAATTGAAGGAGTCTCTATGCCATACTCAGTAGAGAGGACATATAGAAAAAGAAGACAATGATAGAAGAGGGGAAACTTTCTAGAAGCCAAATGACAGAGGGAAGAAGTTGATGGAAGAGCCACCACTGCTTAGAATATGAACTACATCAAGCCACTTCAAATTTTTTTATTTTTATTTTTTTGTTTTGTCATGTAACTGTTTCACTTTTGTGCTCATCACAGTAGTTAGAGTTAGTCAATAATCTCATAGCTTCCCAATTTTGTAAAAACAAAAAAACAAAAAAAAACAAAAAATCTCCTTCCTATCCTATGAACTTGAGGATGAGTTTTTAGTTAGTCATGGGGGTATGATGAATCATCAGTTGGTTGAGATATCATAGATGCTACATCACATCTACTTTTGAACAAATTTCAAACTTAGTGCATATACCCCCATTTCTTGTAGATGTGCCATAACTAGGCAACATCCCTAAGGATGTTAATATTGGCATACATTACACCTTCATCATTTGTGGAGATAGTGTTTGAACACTTAGCTACCAAAGAAACCTTACCTTTGTGTCAAAATTTCTTCTTTTTCCTTTTGTCTTTGCCTTTTTCTAATGCTTATTCAATTTGTTCCTCTATTATCTTTAAGGAAGTTGTGAATTTTTCATCAATAGAATCCCATATTTTCTCTACCTCAGCTGCAATGTCACTTATATATTTTTGGATTGGTAGAGTCTTTTTCTAGATGGCCTAGTTCAAGGTTTCCTCCTCTTGTTCTTCATAGGCTCGTACATCCCTCTTTCATATTGTTGGATCATGGTTGTATTATTCAACTGATTCCCTGTTTCTAAGTTTTCCTTCCTCTTTGGCCACTTTATCAATTAATCATTAGATATGATGGATAGTTAGTTCTAATAATCTCCCTTGGGTGTAAACCCCAAGAGTCTCTTTGGTTTTTCTTCTTAGCCCATCTCTGATGTGCCTAGGTTATTCCTTTAATGAAAATCTATGGCTTGGGCATCTCTGTAGTAGTGAATAATATCTATCCAATGCCACATCAAGGGTTTCATAAGTCCCTTGTTTCCATCTTTGGATTTATTTTCTTATATTTGACACTCGTGAATGGGTCTAATAGTTATCATTAAATATTTTTATCATGGTAATGTAGTGTCTGATGGATTTAGGTTTCAATGATTTGTACCAGCTTTCCAGTTCCTTCACAAGTGTTCTAGGAAACAAATTTAATTTTTGCCAATTACTTTCTATGTTCTAAAGGGCATATACATCATGGAATTATTGGAGGTGATGTTGTGGCTCAATGTTGTAACCACCTTTAAATCGTGGCATGTTGTTCATATCTAGTTGTTTAATTTGGCTATCTCTCACATTCTTGTTTGGTATGTAGATTGCTTCCTAAATGTTGATCATGCTTTAGGTTGTCATAAGGGGTTCATCATCATGATCTGGTTCATATGCTATGTGGTAGCAGTGACCCATTCTATGCTCATGCCTCTCTTGATCCTCTCTTCTATCTCTTCTTCTTCTTCATTTATACTCTTCATCTTCTAAGTTAGAATATCTAGAATATCTATCATGATGACCATGAGCTCTTCTCTCTTCCCTATTAGAGTTTTGGTACTTGTGTTGTCTCCTATCAAAGTCCTTCAATAATTGTGATGAGGGTGATGAGGTAGCAGGAGAATGGTGTCGACTAGTTCTCCTTTCATGACTCTTGTATGTTTCTTTGTAAGACTTAACAAAAACCCTTGACCTAGAGTCCTGCTTATGCCTTGAGTCAGTAGCCTCACTATTGTTTATCTCTACTAGGGTAGAGTGAAGTTGGGCTTTGACAAGTTTCTCTAGTCTAATGATATGTGTCTTTGATGGCTCCTCATGGTTTTGGTGGAGTTATTCTAAAATGAAGTGATTAGCATCAAGTTATTCTATGATAATAATAGTATTGGCCTACTTCCATTTTCTATGTACATGTTTGATCTCCATAGTAGTATCTCTCTTTATTTTCTTACTTTTAGGTGCATAGGACCTGGTCATGTATTGAGTCACATGATATCCTTCTTGAATCTTATCTAGATGCATTCCTCTAAGAGTAGTTTGTAGCATGTTTAGTGTTGCATATTGTGGTGGCAAGCCTATGTTGCCTTATATGTCTCTCCATCTCATTTTCTTGTCCTGATGGAGGATGAAAGTAAAATATGGGTGGTAAGGATTAGTGTGGACATAAGTAATACATGTTAGCATTGGCATCCCCAATCCTCTTCATCAACAATTCTATCACTACTTCTTCTTATGTTCTTGGTAGGCAATGGTTGATCATTATGTGAAGCCATGTTATAGTTGTTAGATGGCTTGTGTTAAGTGTGCTATACTTATTTTTGAGAATGTTAAGGTTGACTTTGATTTTAGGTACAATGAAATTTGGAAAATCAATTACTTAGTGATGAGTGACGAGATACCCCTACACTCAACTGTACGAATATGAGCATAGCATGCACGATCCGGTCAAACTCCACAGACTAAGCGCCTACACACCCATGGAACACTTAGGGCTAATCATTCTTGTCTTTCCAAAATTACTTGTAGTTGTCACGGTGTATGGTTAAGTAAGTCTAACGTATATGATTTTTATAGTTTTTTATGTTTTTGTCTCCTATGCAAACAAGGTGAAGGGTTGAGAAACTAATCACTAACTCTAACTAATGAACTAAGTCTAAATTACCTAGTGTCAGCATCCGTTCCCACTTACTGTACATACCCTAAACCGATGCAACCGTGGCTACCAAACACTAGTCGTTGCTGGGATCACCACGCGTAACGCACGTAATCGAAGTGGTCATACTGAGGCACTTAACTAGGAGAGAAGGGTTGAGAGAGAAAGCAGTAAATAATAGATAATAAATAACAAGTAATAAAGAACAGTAACTAAAATCCTAATTAGCCTATTCCATGCACTGTAAGGTTTATCCAACAAGCTCATCTTTATTGTCGTACACAAAATTGTATTTACAATGTTTGCTCGAATAAAGATCCATTCACTTTAGGACTCCTACTACAGGCACATGGAAAATATTCTATCTCTGGAGTGATCAATCTACCAGAGTTTCCCTACTGTCTACCCTAAGATGAGGAAACAAGGGAGAGCCGCCTCTTATTTATAGCAATAATAAGTTCCACCACTATTGCCACAATATTATCAACCTTCAATGAGTCATTTGCAACAAATTTTAGAAACCATTAGTTGAGGAAGTAGAGAAGATGCTAATTTATTCAAAATAATTGATGATGTAGTTAGACAAATCATCCCAAAAAATCCTACCAATGAACAAATATCATTGTAGTTAGGAGGAGAGGCCCAGTGATCACAATAGCCTTCCAAGAATGTTGCATCATTTTAAGTGGTGCTTGAATCTAGAGAAGGAGCCATGGTTTTGGTCATGTAGCACCATGATGCAATGGGAACCATGGAAGTGATCACAGATCATATAAAATAATTCTTCAATGTACCTATTGTGTCACTACCATTAAGTTAAGAGGTTGTAAACGAAAATCTTGTCCTGTAGACTTACTTACAAGAGATCGTATATTTTTGTTCAGAATTAGCGGGTAGTATCGGTTTTTCGGATCAAAATTCCTAAAAGATGAGCCATGATTTAGGAGCAGTTGTATTCTCTGTGTTGCAACGCACATTTTGGATTGTTTTATGTTTTTTAAAAAACCAAGCGATTAGCCAATTCACAGAGCTTCTTAATTATCGATTTTGTTTATGCACAACAATGCAAAAGCGACGAGAAAAGAATCATATACACTGAAGATAAGCCTTGAACAATAAACTATACCAAAGGATTCGCAACGAAAGCGTCATCAACGTTTCATATTCACATTTCGAGGAAGAAAACAGCAATATAACGAACAATCGACCTGTTAGTAAGCATAATATACAATGAAATTTTCTGCAAGCATCTGAATTAGGCAATTAGCCGATATTTCTTACAAAGATTTGCTTCCATCGCTATTTCTACGAACATCTGCCGTGGCTAGGGTTCGAAAGATCATGAAAGGCTCCCGCCGCGCATCATGCGTTTGAATTCCACAAAGTTCACGGCGCCATCGCCATCTTCATCAACGGACGAAATCATATCGCGACATGCAGAGATCGTGTGGCCCTGAAGAAGACCAAGCGAAGCCAGAACGGCTTGAAGCTCTTCAATGCTGATAATGCCTTCGCCGTTTTCGTCAAACACGTTGAAGGCCTCTCGCAGATCCGCATCATCATCGTCGTCGTCGTTCATCTCCTCTATCGATTCACAGAGCAGCGAAAACTTCGCCGAAGTCGAGAAATCCGTCGCCGTTTGAGTCCACGCTCTCTATTGCCTGGCCAAGGCCTTCATCGTCTGTGTGAAGCCCTAGGATTTGTAAGGATCGCCGTTTTTGTCGAAACGTTGAGAAAACTCTAAGCAGATGCTCGTCCTCGCCGTTGATCTGTCGTTCTTTCGAGTCTTTATTGCAGTTTTCCGCCATTGCCGCTTGCCTCTCTCCAGTGTTTGCGAGATGGCTCAGAGGACGCCAGAAATGGCGAAGCGTTGGCACGATTGAAGTTTCAAACTAAGTTTGCGATCTTGAAGTTAATCCATGGAAGGTTGTGTAAATTAAGCCTATGATTCCCGTGCTTTGTATAACTGGAATGAAAGTGATAACGAGCGGTTTTCGAAAGTTTCTCGTGTACTTGTTATGTGGAGTAACAGATTACTCTGATGACTTCCATTTGTTTGCGGTTTTCTTGGATCGCGGTAGATATGAAGCAACGAACCTTAATAGTGCTTTAACGTTAACAACAGCTATCCTCCCATAGGAATTCAGATTAATTCCTTATTAAATTTTTCCTTTTTAAGAGTTCATCATGCTTCAGATAAGACTAAGTTAAGGTACGAAGATATCGGTGATAATATTTTCTATTTTAATTTGGTGTGAATCAGTCAATGTATTTACAAAGTTGCAGACTGTAACGTTCATACACTTGCAGCAACAGAAACCCCCAAAATGAGGTGCAGCTGTGTTACAGAAATATCTTCGCACTTACATGAAACAAAAAATTTGAATCATACCACAAATCCGGAGGAAAACAAACAGCCTCTTCATCATTAATCTAAAGCTCCCTGGCGGAAAACCCTGCCTCTCAGCCTGCTTTTGCAAAAGCCCTGGAACTCGGGTTTCCGTGTAAGACTTCTTTTACAAAAGCCCTGGAGCACTGTCGAATACTGGCTGCACTTACACACTGCAATGAATGAGGATGGCAATTGTACAACAAATGTAACTAAGCAGCGATGTGAAGAAGAGGGCAATGTAAGTGAAAATGACGCACAGAATTGACGAAATCATCTTCTTGTGTTATATCTCCTCTTCCCAGTTACAGGATGCACGAAAGCTAATACAAATCGGTGAAATCACAAAAGCTAATACAAATTACAAAATCTCAAATCAGCCAAATCACAAATGCTAATGCTACCAGCAAGCAATCAAGAATACCTCCATTGCAGTTGCAGAAGGTATAAATAAATAGGCCTGCTTGAGTAGGTAACAGTGCACCAAAATTCTACTGTATCGTCCAAATCTAGCCTCGGCATCAATGCCGCTGGTATGCGTTCATGCTGCTGCTAAATTTGCGTTACAACTGCTCCTTGTACAGAACTGGGCATAACTGCTGACGTGCAGAGATAGTTGCAATTCATGCGCCACTAATTGCGATTTCAAGCGGACCATGACGGGGCTGTGCTTTGGTTCCATTCTGAGATTCTTATTACTAATAAAAACCTTTGTTTATGAAAAACTAAATTTCATAAATGAAAGCCAGTTATGAGTTAAAATTTATAGCTTGGCATTGTGCTCGGTTAAAATTGACTTAAAGTTATATTATAATATAAATAATAATGTTCTATGAGCTACCTATCAAATATTTGGCATGTCATCTTTATTCATGATTATGATCACCAACGTAAAATGAAAATATCTTGGCATAGAATGCTCCTCCAATTACAAATGCAATGAGTGCGATACTTAAAGAGTTGCAAGTGGTATGAAAACCTTATTTATTTTAAATAGAAAATATAAGAAGGAATCTATTGTAGCTTGCATATTTGAAATTTATCATGCCATTGTTCAAGCTACTATTCTTTATGGTTATGTTGTATGTGGTATAACTCTATCAAATGAATATTGAAAATAAATAAAAGAGTTTTAGAAGCTTGTTCTGCTAGACAAATTTAAAGTGAAAAGATAGACACAATATAGTATTATGCTTATTGAAGTAGAGATGACACCTTTAGAGGTTGAAGCTATTTGTTAGTTCATAGCCTATACTTATGATTTTGAGATTTTTTCAAAAGAAAATGGTAAATCTAAGTCTATTTTTATATGACTTATTCAAGCTACCAATGTTAGTTCTAGGGATATATATAAAAGACATGTTCATGTTACTTAAATATTGAACACATGTATTGTAATCATGATTTATGGCTACTAATATATTTTGCACAAATTTATTTATCTAATAGATCTTTTGGGCCTACACAAATGTAATAAAATATTTGTTTCAATAATTGATATGTCAAGATATTAACATATAGGTACAATAACATCCCTTAACACTAGAAATAGTTAGTACTAAGGGGCCAAGAAAACATTTATCATTCATTAGATATTAAACATTAGATTCTTGGGATAAGATAAGGATGATGATGATTCAATAGAACTTAACATAATCTCCTAAAAGCAAACTAGTGCTTGCCATGTATTCACCAAAAATTTAAATTGTTAAAATCATTTTTAAGCAAAAAGGTCCATTACCGATGATAGTATTTATTCAAAGTATTGATACTAGTAGTTAATGAAGTAAGATCACCAAATTAAATAAATAATGAAAATATCTTCTTTAAAGTAAAAAGCATAGCTCTAGTTCTTAAGGATCATATAAATGCATAACATAGGGATGATATAATTAATTACTAATACTACTTAAAAGGAACTTTCTACATGGTTTAAAAAAAACGTAACGAGCCATTAATAACTAGTGCATGAGGTAATATAGTTCAATATCATTAATAGTATGTATTAACTAAGAAACAACCAATGTTATTTGTAAATAGTAAATTCATTATATAAATATCCATGAAATAATCATCAATTATTGATAAGATGAATTTTTGTTAACTATGATATCCAGTATCTAAGCTAAAATCCTAGGATACACTAATGATGTTCCCAGGAAGGTCCAGAAAACCTTGTATGTTGAGCTTCTCAAGCTAGCATCACCAAGGAAAGACTAGGATGAGGAACAAACTGGCGTTGGGGAAACCACACAAAACTTTTGAATAACAACAATTGGGATCGAGTGGCTAGTAGTAAGAGCAACAATAGTTGTATCAAGAAGTTCCACCATCATTGCTGCAGGACTATAAGCCATTAATGAATCATTTGCAATAGATTGTAGAGACTATCAATTGGGGAACATGAGAGGAAGCCAACCTATACAAAGTTATAGATAGCGCCATTCAACTCACTATTTCTCCAAATCTTTAGAGTGGACAAATATCATTGCAATCAAGAGGAGGGGACAAATGATCAAAACAAATCTCTAGGAATGTTGCATCATTCCAAGTCGTGCTTGAGACTAGAGAAGGAGCCATAGTTATGGTTATGTAGCATCAAGATTCAACGAGAGCACTAAAAGTGATCATAGATAACATTAAAGAATCCTTTAATGTACTTATTGTGCCACTAGTAGATTTAACTGGAGTTAGGGGCATGCAAATGCTAGCTAGAACCTCAATGACTCCTGCAAATCATGAAGATGTTCTAGACCAATTACTACTGACTGGGCAAGTAATGATAATTGTTTTTGACATTCCAAGTGATGTCACTGTAGTACAATCTGAACTTATTATAATTAAGGATAAGTTGATCATGGTAGAGACTAGGGTAGAGCATGCAAAGAATGAAATCCTTAGATTACAAGAAGAGCTTGCAACCCTAAGAGTTGAATGTAGATATCCCATTTAATTAATTATGCCTAAATAGCTAGAGTAATTTAAAATAGAAAAAATGAATCACTTGATTTAGAAGAACAAGTAGATGAAGAATGAAAAGGAAAGAGTAGTGTGGAATGCCTCAGTAGCTGAAGCCCAAACGTATGCACATGCTAAGGCACTCACTGTAGCACAATAAGAGAACAAGAAACTCACTACAAATAATATGTGGTTAACCACTATGGAGAAATGGAAGAAGATCCTACAGGAAAGCATCCAGTAGTTAAGAGAATAAGTAATCAGAATTAACCAGGACATGATCTGCCTCAAATGAGAAAATAGAATCCTCTCAATAAAGGAGGCCTGCACTATCCACTAGAAATCATCTATTGAAATAAGCGCATGGCGAAATGAGACAAAGAAGCATGAAAGGCTGAAAGAACACTTTTGTGATCAAGTGGGCATGTACAAATAGATAAATGAGAAGGAATTATAGGTGGCAAAAGCCAAGATCAACTCCATATTAACATAAAACCTAGACTAGTAGTCCATCTTGGATGGTTATGCCCATGTCCATGAAGTGAAAGTCAAGAATAAAGACCTAAAAATCGAAGACCTAAAAGAATAGATGGGGTTAGCCAATGTTCATTATGGAAACCTAGCCATGTTAATGGTAGGTAGGCCGAGAAATGACTTTAGAACAACAAGTGGTGACTATTTATGCACTATATGAAAAGGAGTTTGCAAATAGGAAAGATCTTTCACAAAACCTCTATGTGGAAAACTCATAATAAGAGATGGCCAAATCTAGCTATCAGGGACAAAAGGAAGTTGCAATGAACCTATCCAAGAGAATGATAAATTATCAAGAATTATGATAGATGGCTAGGGCATTTGAGTAAGAAAGAAGATAGTTTGCAGCTTGGTACATGAAAGCTAATCATATGTTTCCACAATAGCCATGTCCATGGGATGTACACACTTCACAAAACATTGCACAATAAGCATGAATGGTGTATGATCCAAAAATGAAGGAGTAGAACCTTTAGGCACTCCTAAACTGATACAAATTCTAGAAGTGTGACAACAATGGGAAGCAACTGATGGAAGAGCCATCACCACCAACCATTACATAAGGCTACATCAAGCTTCATCTAGATTTTGGTTATTACTAAAGTTTGTCTTGTCATATCTTGTGTCATTTTTCTAAAACACTATTGTAGCATAAAGAGTCATAAAAATAAGTTTCATGTAAATCTACCTTCCAATTTTGTAAGGAACTCTATCCTCATGTTGTTTTAACTCAAGGACAAGTTCTTAGTTAGTCAAGAAGGTATGATAAGATGAATTTTTGTTAGCTACAATATCGAGTATCTAATATTGGAACTATAATATCGTGTATCCGATATTGGAACTACAATATCGCATATCCGATATCAGAGCACAAGCTACAAAATCGAATATTTGATATCACAAAACATGTGCCTACCTATAAATATGACACTTAGATGCATGGTCCAACACAAAATTTTGTTCACCCTTATCAAAACTATTTCAGTTTATTTCTATGAATTAGACTTAGCAACTAGAAGTGGGAATGTCTGCAATGTGGTGTGAACTAGTGAACAACATCTTTATTCGTGCATTTTGTACTTGGGCACAAGTGTGACTAAAAATAAAGATTGAGCTATTTCATACTATTGCAACATTCTCCTAGATTTACTATTAACACTTAGAATAATTTTCTTACTATTTCCTAGACTAATGATTTACTTTTCTAAATCGCTTTACTTTTACATGTTCATATTAAGTAAAATGAGTACAACTAATCTCAAGCACTTAAGTGTAATTACTTGGTAACCCAATAGTACTATCGCTTACTATGCCCAGTAGAGAACTACTTTACAATCCCAATGGTAGTTACACGAAGCCCAAAGTGTGAATAGAAGGTTAGTAATAGATGCTCATTGCCATAGGATAGATTAGATTCATTTATTATTTTAGTTAAACTTAGTGATGAAGCATCACTTGGTTGCGTCGATGTAGCCTCCTTGGCACAACCATGTCGACATAGCTACTTTGAGGTAGCCTCTTCAAGGTAGCTTCTTTGATGTAGTTGCCTCGATGTATCTACATTGACATAGCCAGATTGATGAGGCCCCATTGATGTAAGTGATGCATTGACAAGGCACTATCAACACATGCAATGATGCATTGACGAGACCCCATTGATGCAATATTTATTTTCACATATAAATACATGTGCTCCTACCATGTATTGGCATTCTTTTGTCAATAGAGTAGCTGAACTCTTGCAATTTTATTCCATAGTCTTAGAGAACAGTTAGTGAGTGCCCGTAGTATGGTTCTAAGTCGGTTTTATGGCATCTTATTCAAGAGGCATTGAATTTAGACACGTTCCATGAATAGAAATAAGATCAAGATTGATTCTTATTCATTGCATCACTTTAACTTAGATTAGATTTAGTTTCCATGAAATTTACATTTCATGTACTTAGTTAATATTTACATTTCCATGCATATTAATGAATTGATGGAATGAGTGTGACCAGTTTCAAGCATAAACACATATTTGCTTGGTAACCATAGTAGTGTTATTGCTTGGTTTACCTAGTAGCATAGTGGTTCGTAATCCCAGTAGTGGATACGTGGGTTTAGGACATGTACAACAATCTTGGAATGGACACTCATTGTCTATAGGCTTGTTTAAAATTTACTATCTTTTGTTAATTAGTTTAAATAATTAATTTCTTCATTATCATTAGGAGTAGCATAAGGTCAAAACAACATCAAGAATCATATACCACACTTTGGACTAAACCATACATGACAAAGCTACCACTAGTCCAAGTGGGAAGATAGTGAACTACAATCAAGACATAACAATCTAGATGTCATAACTAGTCCCATCCATGGAATTTGACCAAATTGTGTGTGAACATTTATGATTCGGATGGTTAGGCATAGGGGGTACCTCACTGCTCATCACTTAGAAATATTTTCACTTTACCATGTATGCTAGGAGCCAAATGGATCAAACAACATCACTTATCTCATACCTCATGAAGAGCTAAATCATATAGTTAGATTTCACTAGCTCCACATGGGAAGATGATGACCATGAACTAAAAATAATTACTAGTATATTCACATTGCTTTGTCCATGAATTACAATCTAGCTATGCATGAACAATTGTATCTTATATGGTTAGGTGTTGGATTACTTCACCGATCATCAATTATCATACAAGTCTAATAGCAACTAGCAAAATAGCGTATAATATAACAAATGCTAATAAAATAATGTAAATTAATGGTAAACATATACTAATTATTTAACGCTAAGACATAACGCAAATCATTAACAATGTTTAAAATGTACATTGAGGAAGTAATATCTCTACATTTAAAGCTAAGTGACTATAAATGAAGAGATTAAAACATGCAATATTACATAATATGATGCATTTCCTACATAGTAATTTAATAGATAATGCACATTTTGTTAAATATTAAATCTTTTTTATCAAAAAATAATGTGATAAAATCACATTACAGGTAATGAGCTTAATGAAGAATTTTATTTTCTTGGACATTAAGGCCTTTTGCAACATTTTTCATTCCACTTAGATTACGTACAACTCACATAATAAATACATAGCAAAGTAAGAGGGTAGTGGTATATTAAGTATAAGAACTCTTAACCTAGGCTTAGGCTAGAATGGTTTTACTTAAAAATTAAAACAAAAACTTAAAAAATCAATGAGATGCCAAAATATTTATAGGTAAAGTAGTAGGCATTTGAATAACAGGTACAGGTGGATACACAAATTTAAAAATATATTAAATATAAAATTGTAATAATCTAATCTATCCACTAAGTAATAATAGCTCAATGGCCCTAATGTCCAAGCCATGAACATTGTAGTAAATAAACATTATTAAATCAAGGCATTGGGCTACAATTGTTTCAAAATAAATTCCAATAACCACTTCCATGTTAATATCCAATTACTAGACTTAAATTAAATAGAAAAGTATAGTTGGGCTTGCACTGAAGATAGGTATGTACAAAGTCTACACATGCCAACCAAAAGACATTACAAAATACAATAGTAGAAGTCGAACATTACAAATTAAAAATTACACTAAAATTTCAAACTCAACAAAATGTTAGAAGTACATGAATTATAATCTAAGCATTTGTTTCTCTAACTACTCATCACAAATATATGTTTCACCAAAGAGGTAAAAAAATTGACGAAAGTCAATATATATGAATAATTAGGAAAAATAAATTACAAATACTTCCTTAAGGATTTGGAACTAAGCATCAAGTAGCTAGAAAGCCTTACATAGGAGTTGTTACATCTAAACATTAAATAAGTAAATCAATCACAAAAAGTTTAACCAAATAGAAATTTTACCACCATCCCTAAGCCCCATAATTTGTGGAAACTAACAAAAAAATATTAGTATAAAAAATGTAGAATTTGAGATATGTACTCATTATGAATACTAATATTTTTTAAAATAAAGAAAAATGAAACAAAATGTGCTTACATGACTTATTTATTATTTATTAAATCTAGTATCAAGATTAGTTAATATAATTACTTAGCTTCTATTGTTAACCAAGGGTAGAGTATTCCTCCATGTAGTTTATTAAAGACCATTGTAACATGGCCTTTACTACTACATACAATAAAGAATTGTTCAATGCCTTACAATTTCTTTAAAACCAAGGAAGCATTTCCTTCATGTTAGCTGTACCCAAATCAATTAGATAATTCTCATGAGAATAAGATATTTCACATTTAAGGGTGATGAGTGGCGAGGTACCCCTACACTCAACCATATGAAATGAGCATAGCACGTGCGATCTGGTCGAACTCCGCAGACTAAATGCCTACACGCCGCATGGAACACTTAAGGTTAACCATCCGTTGTCTTCCCAGACTTACTTGTAGTTGTCACAGTGTATGGTTAAAGTAAGTCCGAGGTATATGATTTTTATAGTCTTTTATGTTTTTCTCCTATGCTATTGAGTTGAAGGGTTGAGAAACTAACTAACTTTAACTAATGAACTAAGTTTGAATTAACTAGTGTCAGCATCCGTTCTCACTTACCGTACACACCTTGAACCGATGCAACTGTGGCTACCAAACACTAATCGTCACTGGGATTACCATGCGTAATGCACGTGCTCAAAGTGGTCATATTGAGGCACTTAACTAGGAGGAAAGGGTTGAGAGAATCTAAGCTAGCCTAAGTGTGATGAGCAACCAATTCCTTGACTAACTGTACACATCTTGGTGCATGACTACCACTGGGATTGCCAAGCGTAGATCCTAGATATGCCACTGGGTTACCAAGTAGTCACACTAGATGCTCGTAATCAAGTTTTACTCATACCGCGTTGTGATGAGCAGTCGGTTCCTTGATTAACCGTACACATCCTTAGATGCTCGTAATCAAGTCGTACTCATACCACATTCTAGGAGTTTAAGGTTAAGAGAGAAAATAATAAATAAAATCCTATTCCATGCACTGCAAGGTTTATCCAAGAAGTTCATCTTTATTGCCGTACACAACTTGTGTTCAGGTACAATGTTGCTCAAATAAAGATCTGTTCACTTTAGGACTCCTACTACGAGCACATGAAAAATAATCTATCTCTGGAGTGATTAATCTACTAGAGTTTTCCTACTTCTAGCCCAGGATGGGGAAACAAGGGAGAGCCACCTCTTATTTATAGATATGGTGGTGGACTGCGATATCGCGTATGTGACATCGTAGGGGACGACATGATATCACGTACACAATATCGCATGGGATGTGATATCATGGCTCATGCAAATCGCATCTCATCATACCCCCATGACTAAATGAAAACCCATCCTCGAGTTCCTTACAATAATATCTGGAAGGTATGGGATTATTGAGGGGAATGGAACTAATGGGATGATATTTGAACAGATCATCATTACAAGACTTGACAAAACTGGTGTTCATGACAACAAGGGTGAACACCTTATTACATTGACATCAAGCCTCATTTGGCAGCTTGAGAGAAAGAGAGAGAGAAAGAAGTGTTGCTGCTGCCAATGCCAAGATTGCGCCTTTCATTGTCCATCCATAAACGCACCATCAATCTTGCTCCTTGCATAGCTGTTGTAGCGCTATCCATTCCATGTGTTCCCTCTAGATCTGGTCCATTATTGCATGGTCACCATCTGCACACACAACACAATCTTATATTAGCAAGGGTAAATGAATCATCATGTAATTAATACCTTGCTTCGGTGTAAGTTCACTAGCTAGGTTGTGGTATGGCTGATATGGTTATGGAGATATATTAATGATGACTACCGAAGGTGTAGGGGTTAGGAAGAAAATCAAAAAATTTGGGGCTGGGAGAAAATTGAAAAATCGGGTCCCGTACCCCCATGACTAATCATGAACCTCTGGTAGCATTAGAATGGAGAAAGAAAAAGAGTAAGAAGGATAGATAAAAAGGTACAACTATAGCATCAAGGAAATGGATGTCAAGATGGTAATGAATAAAATAAAATTAATTGCAAAAATGTTAGGGAAAAGAAGTTAACTGATGCATCAAATAGGAATGTCATTGGGTCCTCCCTGAAGCAGAGTCATGCCCTTAATGCCCTAACAAACCCACATTCAAAGAGTCCGTAGGCTCTGGGAATGTCATTTGGAACAAGAGTTAAAGTCTTAACCAAAAGCGTTTACCAAGAAGAAAACAATGTGTTAACCAAAATATATATACACTAATGATACAACCGGCAATGAGGTGAACAATGTAGAGAAGGATGGAGAGAAAAGAATGGAATGAAATCTCAAGAATAAGGTGGTGTACATCCCCTTGTGTGTTTCATGATTAATGTAACTCAGCACATCTCATTCCAACTCCGACCTCAAACAAACCACTTCCAGTGACTTTGCATCAATGCATTTGGCCAATCCACCCACTTGAAGTAACAAGAATGCCTTCTCCAAAAGTCACCACCATTCCAACGAAACAAAGGAGAGAATGGGAAGCAAGAAGGGCCTTAGTTAGAGGGAACCTTTTATTTTGGATTCCATAACCAGTGCTTGTAACCCAAGTTTATTTCGTCTAAGGGGTGTGCTTTGAATTCTCACTTTTTCTTTTTCTCTTCTTTTTTTCTTTTTTTTTTTCATTTTGTGTTTTTATGCATGAGAACCACACCATGCAAATACTTGATTATTTTTATTATCTCAGCTTCCAATAATTGGGTAACATTGGAATGGCAAGAAAACTCAAGAAGAAAAAATCCAAACACCCAAGAGAACAACCAACACAAATGCATCAAGTTCCCTTGAAGTCACACCCTTTTCAATCCTTGAGTCCTTCTTTAGTTTGAGAAATTCCCAATCATCGATTCATTAAAGTTCTTATTTAGAAAGGGGACTTGTACATTTCCAAGCCGATAGAAACCATAGAAACTGGTGGATGAATGGATGAAGTGATCTCATTGCCTACCATATCAAAAGAAACATACCTTAGTATCAACATTGTGACTTAAAGGTAAAAACCAAACATTAGCAATCAATATGAAAGTAGTTCATACCATCATTCCAAACACTTATTGGGTGACAAACTTACTAGGTGGATCACACACATACACACACACTAAATGGAAAAGTATAATGATGTTGTAAAACAAAAACAAGAAAAGTTAAAGAAAGTTGTAAAACAAAAACAAGAAAAGTTAAAGAAATTTGTAAAACAAAAACATGTAAAAAAAAACTTAAAAGAACTAAGGGCCCCATATGGTTAGCATAGGTGGCCATCTCCTGCAAGACTGAGTGGAAAGGGAGAGATCCAAAATAATGACCATCTATTTAAATTTCGGTTGCTTAGCCTAGGATTACTCGCCAAAAACATGATAGGTACTATGAACTACTAAGGAACCCCAAATTAGCAGTACCAAATGAGCCCCCGATCCCACAACATTTTAAATTGAACCAATACTATCATTACCATCAATTGGCTGGTCACAGTATAGAAAACTATCATGCTTTGCAAGATGACTTGTAGAGAATGATAGAACAAGGTCAATTGGTGATCAACATGGTGAGTCAATCCAACACATATGATTCCTCCTATGTCATAAACTCAATTAGCATAGGTGGCAAGCTCAAACCTATGCAACAACCTTTTGTAATCTGTGTGCATCCTAACAAGGCAAAGGTCCTCGTAGCCTCCACAAGCAAGAGGCCTCCCTTTGTTTTTAAAGTGCCTCCTTAAGCACCCACAACACCCTTTGTGGTCAAGGTTCCACAGCAATCGTTCGCTAAGACGTTAAACTGGCATGACATAGCAACAACAACCACTAAGAAACCCTTTATCATAAGGCTACCACAACGTGATGGCTCCTCACCTACCCAAAGCCCAATAGTGGGCAACATCTCGATCCCTTCTCCTTCAAGGGTTGACCCCACTAGCAACCTAGGTAGGCCCACCAAATGGCAACAAAAGAGGACAAATGAGTACCTTGCAACCCCCATATCTAAAGCAAAGGCCACAACTAGTAAGCAACAACCAAGCACTAGGGACCCTACTCCCAAGTAGGCTGAGCAAACCACGCCCAAGTCCCCTTTGCAAGAGATCTATCTCTCAAACCACATGAAGGGAATCAAGGCCAACACAATGACTAATGATAAGGACTTTGTAGCTGCGTTAACCCAGGTAAATCAAATGCTCAAGCAAAAGAACATAATGTTGAGCTTGTACAACCTAGTCATGACTTCATCTGCTCACTACCAAACATTGGCCAAGATCTTGGCCTCCATTCCTGTTATGGAGGACATCCTTGCAAATGAGGCATCCATTCATGCAACAATGCTACCCCCTACACCACAAGAATTGGGTTCAACAACCTTAGCCTTTTGCGATAATGCAATCAAAGTCAACCCAAACGAGGGAAGGTCACTATAGCTCCACTATTCATTAGCATTCATGTTGGATAGTGTACCATCCGCAGAGTACATGTTGATGATGGTGCAGCAATAAATGTAGTCTTGTACTCCCTCATCGACAAGCTAGGCCTTGTGGATGAAATCAAGCCAACCAAAACCACGTGTCTAAGATCCTTCAACAGATCACATGTCACAGTTAGGGGTACAATCAACTTAGCCTTTGTGGCAGGAGAGTAATTCCCCACTAGTGCATATTTCACTATCATAGAGGAGATGTCAGGTTTGAACATGATTCTAGGAAGGCCTTGGATAGCCCAACTAAGGGTCATCTCCTCTCCCATCCACCAAGAAATCCATCTTCCATACGAAGGTGGTCAAGTTATAATCCATGGTGATAATGCTTCCTCTTCAACTATCCATGACATAGACATGGCGTAAATTTTAGAAGAAGAGCTCCTTGGTGGTACACCTATAACAACCAATGCAGTGCCTAAGGTTAACACACCTAAATGAGTGGTTGAAGCCAATAGCTTCCCAGAGGATCCTAATCCTTGCACACTCCCTAATCAATGCCCGATTAAAGAAGGAGACCTAGTCCTTAAGGCCATCTGTGAACACCCAGATAAATTCTTAGCTAACTGGGAAGGGCCCTACTTAGTCACCAAGGTGTACAATAACGAAGCATTCAAACTTGCTGACATGGATGGGAACAAGTTTGCTAATCCTACAAATCACTTGTACCTAAAATGGTACTATGTCTAATAACTTGAGATACATAACAATCCTAGCATCATGATCTAAAACTGATACCATAGAACGATCCTAGGGCTATGACTTAAAACTAGCACCACAGAGTGTCCTGGAATCATGACAATAAACCAACACCATAGAGCTCTGTTTGGCATGACATTGAATTGCCACATATGTCTACCATGATGCAAAACTAGCATCCAAAGTCCACTAAGACTATAAACTAGTTTGCCTCTACACAGTTTGCTACGACTTTAAACTAGCAATGCACCATTCGCTACGATGTTAAAATGGTACCGTCCAAAGGGTTATGACGTGAAACTAACCCGTAATGGTCCACTAAGACAATAAACTGGTGACATCATCAACTACCAGGAAATACTTGAAAAGATATGTTGCTGCAATTGGCTGTACCTATTCCACAAAAACTCATTGCATAATTTGTCTCACGGACCCTGATGAAGCTAATGCTGTTCATAACCCTGTCTGCTTTGAAATTGCACACGATGGCTCCATCTCCTCAGTTTTTTCAAGTTTAAATTACTTAGTTAACCGATTCATTTGTGGTTTTCTTATATTCTTGGAGTTGTATTTGTAGGATGACATGCTTGAGGCGTTCGTGCATAGATGCACTTCATCATGATGACGAGGTATCACATTCTTCCTAATGCCTGCAACTGGGCTAATCAATCCATTCATAATTACATTCCTGACTCCTGATACATTCCCTATTCCCCATAATTTTCCCCTATCCTATTCAATTACACCCCCTTGATACATTCTACTCATCCCAAAACTCTTGATACACTGTTGCACACTGTGATTCTCTAAGCAGTTGCAACACATAATGCAATACATGGTACATGATACAAATGCAAATGCATGAGCATGAGGATAACACTGAAAACAATCTCTTCCAAGCAAACAAGAAAAAAAAAGAAAAAAAAAAGAAAAATATCAAAGAGAAAAATGCACAAAAAAGGTCTTCATGACCCCGTTAACATCATAGACCAAAGACTATTGGCTATTCTCATACAAGCCCCAGGCGAGAAGGTAATTGTCTTGGAAAATAGTTACACTCGTGTCTCAAATTATCATGTTGCACATCATCACGTGTCTTTGGCTATTTACAACAAGCTCCTATAAACACTCTACAAGAGCCCCATTTCTCCAAAGAACGTACTTCCTATGTCTTGGTTTCAAGTCTGCTAAAAAACCGACTACCAACAAGAACTAAAGATATGGCTTGTTCATGTGAGAGCATTCCTCTTCCACAATTTCAATAGAAATTATAACTCTTGATCAACTCTTGATTTCCCCAGTTATAACCAATCCCCATGCATCTTGAACTACATTTCCCAAATCCCATGTACTTCTAAACAAGGTAAGATGACATCCAGTCAAGGGCCGATGGATAATGCTTGGTACTTGGTTGTTCATCGTGTTTTGCACTTCTTTGTCAATGCCTCTTAGGTGGATTCCTCTAGATGTCAACAAATAGGGACCAATGAAACACCACTAATTTCGGCCTAACACTTTGAAACAAGAAAAAATTAGATCCTTTTTAGCTTTCGGAAGGCAAAATTTGACTAAGGCATGGAACTCATGCCCAACTTGCTCAAGCTAGCTTGCCCTCAGCGTGAGTAACTCCAACAGCTTTAAAATCAAGTAAAATTTGGTCCAAATATGAGGGTGCAAGCCATCCTCAAGGGCCACTGATGTCCACTCCAAGTTTCAGCATTCAGAATTCAAATTTCAGGATAAATTGTACACATTTTCTCACTCACGCTTATGGTCACGCTGGCAGCGTGAGTACAATGTGAGAAAATCTAGGAAGTCTCAAAACTGAGTTGAAATGACTTGATTTCAAGGTGAAATTCATCCTCAGGATTCATTTGTGACAACTTCAAGTTCTAACCTCCAGAATGCTAGATTTTAGGTCCAAAATTGCAAGTCTTTGTCACTCATGCTGAGGTCACGCGGACAGCGTGAGTCCAGCGTGGGCTGCCAAAAGTGGCTCAAAACAAGTCACTCTCAAGATCAATTTTTGATTTTCAAATCACTCTTAGAGTCATAGATAATTAGGAAATCGTTTCACTTAAAGAACAGGCTTCAAAAATCAAAATTTGATGTGAAATATGTCATTTTAGCTCACTCACGCTGAGGTCACGTTGACAATGTGAGTGCATCATGAGTACTAGTCATGCTCAATGAAAAGCACACCAAACATACATTAAGGACATTCCAAGACAAAATCAGCTCACACTGGAAGTCCTGGTGAGATAGAGATGCCTCAAATAGCCACAAAACCACTCAAATTGACATCCTATAACAGTCAATGTAAGGACTGAGAAGTTTCAAGTGAGCCAGAGTCAATCTCTCTTGTTGTACATTATCATTTTCATTGTAAATTTTCATCATTTGTGACCTTGCCAAGCTCTTACACTTAAAGTTGTATGTGTTTCCATGAGCGTAAGGTAGCTTGAGTAAGCTAACACACGCTGTAAGATACAATACATCCAGTCAAGAATGTAGCCTACCCACACGTGTCCAACTCACACATAGCTGTCCATCAAACACGTGTCACATGATCCATTTTCCTCTCATCTCTCAGCCATTGATTCCAGCTATAAATTTTGCACCCGATCCTAGCCAAACCTTATAAATACCTTGTCAATTTACATAAACAAGGTTGGCAATTTTGAAGGTTGATGGCTTAGGAAACACTGAATAGCAACTTTTGGACTCTCAGGTACACCTAATCCTAGCATCCAAGGACCTACAAGTACATTGCTCCAAGGCTTAACACTTGACTTGCCATCCACATGTGCAGCTACGCTTTGACCAATACACATTCACTCTAAGCAATACAATACAGTTCATTTTTTTCTTCCATTATATTGTTTACTCTATTTTACATTCAATTTACGTTTTGTTTGCAATACTGTTCTGTATACGATCTATTTGCATTTTGTGCATCACTATTTACATTTTGAACATCAGTTACGATAACCCCAATGCAAGCCATAGCTTACATTCGGGGAAGTCCTTGGTTGATTTGCATGTAGTCCATCCAAGGCACTCTACCTTCATTTTATTTTCTAGCTTGCCCTCACATGAAGGTAGAGTCAACTATGTCTGTCCGATGATCTTTCATTCTTTGTTTTTCCCTTCCAGTCTTATGTCGATGATTTCGGTCAGTACATGATTATTATCTTCTCAATTCCACTTGTGATGCATAAAGGTATGGTTAAGTGTAATTGAGGCACATGATTTGTATAGCTTTTATGTTTTATATCTATTGGGTCTAAGTATGAAAATAAAGTATTTAATTGCCAATTAATCTAGTAACTAACTAATTCTTTAAACTAATCCTAACATAAGCATCCATTCCCATCTACCATACACATCCTTAAACACATGCAACATTACTAGGTTACCAAGCATTAAGTGCTACTAGGATTACCAAATGTTAAATGTATGTTTGAGATGGTTATACTTATGTTCTTTAATTAATTGAATTTACTTAATTAATTAATTAATTAATAGTAATTACATTAAAGAAAAGATTATGCTAGATCCAAATACTAAAAGGTTTATGAAGAAAGCTCATCTTTATTGCTATTCACACCAAGGTGCTCAGATACATTAGTTCTTGAATATAGATTTGTACACTTATCACTCTTACTATGGGAACTTAAAAGACATGCTAACTTTGGAAAGAAAAAAATGCAAGAATTCAGCTAGCAACTAATGAATGGATGTCATAAATGCAACTGGATAACACATTGATATAGTTAAAACAAGACTTTGCATTGATAGGTTTAGGTCAACGTAGCAAACCATGCGTTGACATGACTGCATTGATGAGATCCCATTGACGTAGTCAAATGATGCATCATCATAATCCCACAACTAAATGAAAATTGATCCTCAAGTGAACAAGAGGAATAAGTTCTTTACAAAATTTTGGGAAGGTATGAGATTATCAACTAACTCACTGACACACAAACCGACTCAAATAAACATTAAGTGCCCAAGTGTATAGATTTTCAATTAAAACAAAAATGGTTTAACATGACAATAAAATTGCACACCGTGACAAAATTTAATAGCATAACTCCTTTGGTGACTTGAAGACAAGGAAGGACCTTCTCCTACCTCTAGTGCATGCGACTATTATGGTTGAGGTTGTGGTTTTGGCTATCTAGTTGTAGCTATAACTTCGTTCAGAAGATAGACAGAATCTAGAAATTCTTTCATCTTCTTCTCCTTACTCCTAGGATCATATGTGGTTCACCTAGTAGTGCTAATGTGAACTGGTATGGAAACATCCCAAGGATAGGGCATTGTAGAAAACAACTCCTTGGCATTGATAAACTAGGCAGCAAATTGTTTGTGTTCAATGTTGAACACCCTAACTGCATTCAACAAATCTTGGTAGTTATTCATTCTTTTGGCCAAGTTCTCAATTTTTGATCTCTAATCTACAAATTTTGCCTTAAAAACCTCAAGTTTGGCACTATCTTTTTCGAGCTTATGTTTTGTATCTTTATGGTACTTGAACTTAACCCCATACAAAAGGTATGAGATGGCCACTTGTTCCTCAAATTCTAACCATGGCCTTCTGACAGTTAACATCTCCAGGTTTGAGTAATGAAGGTAGCCAAACTCCATGTACTCCATCATCTCCTTGATCTATAGCTTCTTGAGGTGAATTTTTGTCTTATTATACATATTTAGTTCGTCAAAGATGGGTTGCCGCATGTCACTTCCTTGTTGAAGCTATTGGAGAATCTCATTCATTTTTGCCTTCACCAATTTAATCTCTTTTTCATTGATCCCCTTTTGAAGGCCAACCTAGTCTTTGTAATCGTTCTTTACCCTTTTAAATTTGAGGGCCTCATTTTTCTAGGTAATGATCTTGATTGTAGATTTCTGATCTACGGCATGGATATCCTCCATTGAGAGATTATGATTTTCTACTATCAACCTTCTCAATTCATTATTTACCCTAGCAAGCCACTACTATTGTTGGTGAATGAATTCAACCATTTGTTCTTTTTGATTTTTGAAATTTCACAAGCAATAGTTCTCCTGCGTCATAATGACATTTTCTTGGTGAATCTTTAATAAGTCATTCTAAATGTTGTAGATGGTGGAATCTACTAAGGATTGGTTGAAGATTGTTGGCTCCTTCACATACTTAGCCTCCTGAAGTTTTGCTTGAAGCTATTGAAAAACTTCATATCTACTTATTTCTTGGTTGAACATAGTGGGATTAGTGAGGCAGGCTTTCAAATCTATAACCTCAACAACCATATGTCGATTTTTAGTAGTGGCTACCTCAAGTTGGGTGTTGGTAATGAGGAACTTACCCCTAGCCTCAAGCAACTTTGACTGGGTTGCTGAAATGTTATTTGAAAGATCAAAGATATTTGAAATTAGTTGCTCAGTTCCTACTAGTTGGTCCAACAACTTCTCATGTTGGGCTATGCTGAACATCCCACTTCTTGCTCTTGTGGACATTTGCATGTCTCTAAGTGTAGCTACATTTGGTATAGATGCCTCTTGGGTGTTGAGTGGATTGACCATTCTATTAGTAACTACCTCTACTGCCATCTCTTGTCTATAGTGCTACATCACCAAAATAGTTACCCCCTCATCCTTCTCCAAGCGTACTAAAAAGGTGTAGCATTCTCAGAGATTTCTAAGAATTATTGTTATTGAGAGAGGAACATTCTTATCTCTCGGGCACTAGGATTCAATGTTATGAGCACCTACATTCTTTGAGTAGAAAAAATTAATGTCGAATCCTTCATCTTGCTAATTGATCTTGCCACTTCATTGAGATGGCTCAATGTTGGCCTGTAGATAGAGGGTTCACCACCACTTAGTCTTACTTGCTGTTGTTGTAGGAGTTGCTCACAGAGTTTGTACATGCATTAAATGGTAGCGTAGGTCTCTAATGTTGATTGTTCATGAGTGGGTGGTGGTGGTAGTTTCTCCTCTTTTAACACCTTAGAAGATACTTTTTGCTTCATCATTTCTACCTAAGAGGCAGTAGGAGCATGTTTGAGTGTATCATTGGAATAATGGGCTATTCCTCATCTTTTGCATAATTTTGGAATAAGGAATGGAAAGGGGAATGCCTTCCTCCAATGCTCATTTTCTTTAAAGCACTTCTCCACCTCAAGATATATCAACTATGGGAGGTTGATTGAAAATTTCTCACTTAGAGCGATGCATGCATGGGCGGAAAAGACTATCAACTTGCTAGGCCTTACCATAAAATTGAGGTGGTAGGCTACTATCTTGAAGTAGGCACATTTCACCATTGTGAGTGCACCATAATCCTTATGGTCAGCACCATAACATCATTGGGCCCACTCCTTTTTTTCCCATTGGGTCCTCTTCAATTGATATTTCTACCAAGGTTGCCCTAGTTTCTAGAAACCCAAGGATCTAAGAAATAGCCTCCACCAAGTAGGATACATTGATGACCTTGATTTTCACTATGGCATCGCCCTAACTATTGTTCTAGAACAGATAAGTCTCTCCCATGTATCATTCTCTCTTGGATGAGAGAATAGGCCACATGGGAGAAGACTGTAGTTGAGTCTTGACATCTTCGAGGGCAAAGTTCAAGAAAAATTCAAAATCTAGTTCTTAGAGGACTACTTTTTGGATCTTCTTAGCTTTGATTTGGCATAAGCAGGCCTCTTTTAGGGTGATCTCAAGGTTCGGTCTTGGTTTGGGTATCTCATCTTGATGGGATTGCTTTGTTTTAGCTTCCAGAATCTATTGGACAAATTCCAGTTCAGGCTCCTCCCAAAGAGGTCCTGTTGCATGTGTCTCAGTTGTCTGCTCTTGGGTCGGCAATGCTTCGTGGCCTATGGCTACTGCTTCCTTGGTTGGAAAGATTCTACTTATTGCCCATTCTTAGGTCAAGGCATCATCTATAATCACAAAGGATTAGCATTTGATGGGTAACTTAAACATTTG
Organism: Gnetum montanum; assembly: GCA_015680685.1. Classification (NCBI taxonomy): domain Eukaryota; kingdom Viridiplantae; phylum Streptophyta; class Gnetopsida; order Gnetales; family Gnetaceae; genus Gnetum; species Gnetum montanum. The sequence continues at coordinate 32,527 of MNCI01022309.1, forward strand.
GGGTACCTTGTCTCTTAGATCATTTACACTTAGCTAAGTTGTGATCATGGTAGGTTCATTTTAAATATTATTTTATTGTTATTTTTAACATGATGGCTACCAAATTTTGTTGAAAAGGTTTAACACTCATTAATTAGTGATTTTAATATTATATTATTGGTTAAACCTTGTGGGAGTTAGAAAATTTCTAAAAATTTTTCCATTAAAAACCTAAGTTTTATGGCCCCCATGATGGAAAGCGCACCTCCAATAGTTGCAAGAATGAATATCGAGGTTAATTAGACAAGTAGTGCTAAAGTTATGGGCTCTAGAAGGTTTTGGGCTTTAAAAATTGCAAAAACGCCTTCCGCATTTGAAAGTTAATGATAAAACATTTCAAAGTGTTGGGTGCTATTGATAGAATTTTTTCCTTGTGTTAATGGGTTCCTATATATGGGTTCATGTTGACATGACCAACTACATCAACAGGGTCCCATCAACATGGCTAAAAAATAAAATTTTTTCCTTTGAAAATATGAAGAAAAATAAGGAAATTTTTCATGAAATTGGAGTCCATAGAGATCTAACAAGGCCAACAACATGATGAAATGCTCAAAGAGGGCTAGATAATTCAAAAAAGGATATTTTTATAGGAAAAATATTAGAGAAAACTTTAAAAAGGAGTGAAAAACTAGATGGAATCAATGTGGAGCATGAATCATTTAAATGTGAAAATTTCTAAGGGATGTGGAATTTAACTAGCCCAACTAAGAAGTATGCAAGTGGGTCCTCCCCATAGCAAGTTCATGTCCTTAATGCCCTTGCATGCCCTCAAACAAAAGAGTCCTTAGGCCCCATAGATGATAAATGGTCATGGTTAGTTAAGGACCAATTCTCCAAAGAAACTATTAAAGAATTTTGATTGTATCAAACCAAGACATTGAAACAAACATGAAAAAAAGCAATGAGATGAGTTATGGAAAGCATAAATGGGAGGGAGAGAGTGTAGAATAGAGCCTTGATATCATGGTCACAGGAAGTCCCTTGTGGATTTGTGATTAATATGACTTGATAAAATTCATCCTTATTTTGAATTAAGACCAACCACTTTCAATAACTTTGTATTGATACTCTTAGTCTAGTCCACTCCCCAAGGCATAACAATACCTCCACAAATCAATCATCATTCCTTAAAGAGAAGGAAAAAGAAGTAGGAAGTAATAAGGACCTTAGTTAGAGGAGACCTATAGGCATGAGTAACATGTCTTTCTAGTCTCATAACCAATGCTTGTAGCCTATTATTTTTTCTAAGGGGTGTGCTTTGAATTTTCATTATTATTATTTTTTTCATTTTCTATTTTTGATGGAAACCACACCATGAAAAGACTTTTTGACTTTCTATTATTGATCAATAATGGAATGGAAAAGGACCCGTAAAGATATTGATGCATCCCATGAGGGTAGAAAAGTACAAAAAGCATCAAATCCCCTTGAAGTCACATCCTTTTTTCTCTATTTAATCCATCCCAAGCTTGGAAACTACCAAGATCACTAGTTTGTCAAAAGTTTCACTTAAGAAGGAACCTCATACTTCCAAAACAATGGAAAACCATAGAGTTCTATGGATTAGTAGATGATGTGGACTCAGTGCTTGTTAACATGAAAATAAACCATGTCTTAGTTATCAACCATCAAAATTCAAAGATAGAATTCAAACATAAGTAATCAAATAACATTATAGTACAAAAAAACATGAATTAATAACTACAGTTTCACTTAGTCTTGGTGGTAATAAAGAAGAAAAAATAAAACATAAGGAAATCATAAAAGAAATCCAAACCAAATAAAGTAAAATATAGAGGAAATTATAACACATTCAAGAAATGGAAAACATAATAAAAGCAAGTAAAACAAAAAATGGTGTAAAAAAAAAGTGAGAAACTAAGGAGCCACATTAATTAATCAGCATGAATGGCCATCTCCCCCATGATTGAGTTGTAAGGAGGAGATTTGCAATATTAAATGTGCTTGCTCATCTATTGATTCATTGTGGTCATGGGCTAACTTGGGCTCATGAAAATTTTTAACTTATTATGTGTTGACTAGTTGTTTCTAGTTTGGGCTTTTAGGTTTGTATATTAACATGGCCCTAGAAGAAAAGGGTTCATAAATGATATAAGGTCCCTTCAACAACATTTGGAACTTAGTTCATTGTGGAATATGTGTGGTGTTCCAATAGAGGACCTTATTTCTTGGTTTAAATTTTACTTTCCTTATTCTAAGGTCATGTCATTGTTTATTAAATGCCTTATGCATTTTGTTTGATGATAAGGCCATCAATTGGTTCTCATCTAGCAAGTTGAGATTTATTAATCATTCTTTTTATGCTAGAATTAGGTTAAGGTTGAGGTCACAAGAAGTTCTACTTGGATCCGTAGGTTGGTAGTTTTCTATACACAAGTTAGTAGGGAGAGTATCCAATAGGAAGTTTTCAAGTGGAGCAGTAGGTCCAAAGGGGAACATTGGGTTTTATAATCCAATCCCTCATATATTTACTAATAGATCATGTTAGAATTTTTGTAATTTCCTTATTGGTAAATTCTACTTAACCATTTTCTTAGGGCTAGTAGAGTGTTATTAATTTATGTTTAACCCCCAAGCATTGCATGAGCTTCCAAAAAGTGGTGACAGTAAAATGAGTTCCATTGTTAGAAATAATTGCATGTGGCACCAAAAACCTATTCACAACATGTTGTTATAAAAATGTAGTCATAGAAGATGTGTAATTGATGATGACTATAGCTTCTACTCATTTCATATAATATTCATCAATGACTATAATGTATGCCTTTCCATTCAACATGGGAGTGATGGAACCCATGAAGTTAATACCCCAAATATCAAAGGGCTCTAGAGGTTGGATTCATTGTTGGGGTACCTCTAGATGAGTAGTCATTCCACCATTGCATTATCAATGTTCATAAGAGTAGATGAAGTGGTGGACATCCTCAAAAAATGTTGGCTAATAATACCCTACCATGAGGATCTTATTGGTCATGTGTCTTCCAGCATACTGCCCCCCACAAGGGTCTCTATGAGCATCTTGGAGAATGCACAGTTGGTCATCATCAAGAACACACCAGCGAATGAAGCCATTGGTACATACCTTGTAAATATGTTCATTGATCTCCATGAAGCATTTTGGCTAGTTGAGAAACTCTTGTTTCTTCATGTTGCTCTACTCCTATGGCATCTCTTAAGTAAGAAGGTCGGTAAGAATGCCATCATACTAATTGGTTGCCATGGACATTTATTTAGTTATAGCCCTATAAAAGAGGATTTTATTAGGAGATTAATCTAATAAAGGGCTTTTCTCCTCTTTTCTATCCCATTGTAATCAAGATGGGTGGGCAGCAACCACGTTCTTGGTCTCTTCTTGATCTACTATTGTGAGATCAAACTTCTATAAGATCACCAATCATCGTATGAAATGGGGGCTTACCATTGGCTTATTCATTAGGAATGGAAATGCACTGTGGTCTATGTGCATAAAGACCTTGTACCCAAGAACATATTTTCTAAATTTTTTCAAGGTATACACCACAATCATTAGCTCTTTATCCATGGTGGTTTAGTTTAGTTGTGCACCTACAATGCTCTTTCTTGTACAATGGATGTAATATGGATGTTTCTGATTGTTCAACTATGAGGATGGCTCCCAAGGAATAATTTGATGCATCTATCATAACATGGAAGGATTTGGACCAATTAGGTAGTCATAGGATTGGAGTTTCCATGAGCTTTTACTTGAGATGTTAGAATGCATGCTTGCATTCCTTAATCTAGACAAACAGAATATTTTTCTTTTTTAGCTCCACCAATAGTTTAGCAATATTAGAGAAATTCTCTATGAGGTGCCAGTAGTAGCTAGTGTAACCAAGAAATGACCTCACATCTTTGACTATTTTTGGTTGTCTGGTAATTCATTGGATGATCCTTATTTTTTCAAGGTTCACCTTGATCCCTTTCTGAGAAATTCTATGTCCCAGAATAATCCTTTCTAGATCATAAAGTGGCTTTTCTACTAGTTGAGCCTAAGATTCACCTCCATACATCTTTTCAGTAATTTCTCAAGATGGTCTAAGGTTTGCTCAAATGTAGCCCCATAGGTGAAGAAGTCATCCATGAAGACTTCCACCTTGCTACCTATTTGCTATTGGAAGATGCTTAGGACAAGGTGTTGGAATGTGCCAAGGGCATTGCATAGACCAAAAGGAATCTTTCTATATGTAAAAGAACCCCAGGGACTTATGAATGTAGTTTTGGCATCATCTTTGGGTGTAATTTGAATTTGGTTATAGCCACTATAATAATCCAGAAAGCTCTAGTAGTAATTTCTAGAAATGGTGTCCAACACCTGATCCAAAAATGTTGTAGGAAAATGATCCTCAAATGATGGCATGTTTAATAGCCTATAGTTGATGTAGATCCTTAATTTTCCACCTTTCTTTGGCACTATCACAAGTGGTCTAATCCACTCGCTATTTGCAATGGGATAGATAAATCCTACCTTGAGAAGTTGTTCAATCTCCTCTTTAATAATCTACTTCAATTTGGGGTTCAACTATTGATACAACTACCTCTTTAGTTTCATGGAGGGATTTGTGTAGATGCGATGCTAACATATCTTAGGATCAATTCTAGTGGGTTCAAGATATAACCAAGTAAAGGCTATTGGCCACTTCTTAGTCACTTTCAATAGCTTTTTATTCTATTCAGGAGCAAGGTTAACATTGATAATAACTAGCTTTCCATTGTTTAGAAAAACATATTCCATGCCAGCCAGTAGAGTTCTCAACACAAGGGGATCTTTTAAAAAATTATTAGGGATCTTGAACTCTTTCTAATTGGTTTCATTAGGTTTATGATCAGATAGTTGACGATGAACTTGCTCTAGTTCATACATGCCTTCAATGTAGGCACGTGTAAGGCTCTTAGTTTATTCCATGCATATTGAGGAACTACTTTTAGTATCTGTTGTTAGTCATTGGATGCCTTCTTAGTTTGTGGTTGCTATGTACAAGCATCTTCTAGTTTCTATGACATCTACACATTGCCTACATGCTATGATTGTTGTGCTTTTAATAGATAATAATTTCTACATGTAGTTGCATCCTTTGTCATTGTACATGATGCATGGAATGTGCTTCTTCTTAATTCTTTTAAATTTGTTCTCTTTGGAAATCTTCAAGGAGATGTCTCTAATTCCTAGTCATGCATTTATGTGAATCACCAAGAAATTCATTCTCATGATGATAGAGAAGTTCCCTTTGCAATTTTCCATGTGAATTACCAAGAAGTCAACAGGATAGGACCACCCATAGATGATGGTCACAATGTCCTCCACCAGTCCCAAGGAAATAGTGATTGCTTGATTTGCTGACTCAAGATGACTATTGTTCTTCTTAAGTGGAGGTAGGTTCCAGGCTTTGTACATTTCTTGGAAAATCAAATTCACATCAAAAATTAAGTCCATAAGTGCCTTGCAAGGCTCATTACTGATGATTTGCAAGTAGATTAAGGGACTTCTAGAATCAGATCTTTAACCAAGAAGATGGATAGTCTTTATCCAATCTATGATTGCATGGGTTAACATGATAGTATGCACCTTGGAAGATGTTTGGTTCAAAGGGATCTTGAATGATGTTGTAGAGGATTCAAGAGAAGTAGGATCAACAATTGTATGTGTCTGTAAGGACTTAATAGGGTTTTTGAGATTTGTTATCTAAACCACTTGGATGAGGAGCTAGCTATAAATTCATAGTTGTTGTGGCATTTCTTTCCTATGGATAGGTTGGGATTTAATCCTACATGAATGGAGCGGGTGGCAACTGGGTTGAGGATGGATGAATAGTTGCAAAAGGATGAGAAGGGTAGTATGGAAATGGGGACTACCCTCATGGAGATTGTGCTCTATAATATTCAGGAGGGTAGTAGTGATGTTCAAAAGATGCATGACTAGAAGAGTCACATGGAGAAATTTGCTGCTGAACATAGTATCCATATATGGATTGGGTTATTGGTAAGGGTACTACTACCTTAGTGGTGGAATCCCCCATGATTGTGGATGATGCCACTATTGATACTAATTATAAGGTTAAGGAGGTGCTTCGCTTGGATAGTAACTTTGTTGGTGGAACTAACTGTAGTTTTCTTAAGGATAAGGCAACCTCCTGGGTGGTGTCATCTTGCCAAATGAGGATTCAAACATATACCCTAGATTCATACAAGTGTGACACAACAAGGCAACATTCCTTAGGATTTTCATACTAGCACACATCACATCCTTCATCATTTGATTTAGATTCCTTAGCCTCCTCTATTATAGGAATTTTACCTTTACCCCTTTGATGAGCATGTTTAGCTTCTTTCTTTTTCCTGTGGTCATGAATACTACTTTACTCTTTGGACTATTCAATGATTCTGAGAGTAGTTTGGAACTCTTTATTCAAAGAGTCCCATATTTTATCCACCTTGGTTGAAATTTTAGAAATAGATTTTTCAATTAGCAAGGCCTTTCATTGCACCACTTTATCAAGTGGTGCCTCCTTCTCATTGTCATAGAATGGACCTCCCTTTTGCAATTGGAAGTATCCTAGTTGTACTCTTCTACAATTTCTTACTTTCGTAGCTCACATTTTTCTTTGACCACCTACTCAATGAGCCTTTGAATTTGATGAGCTCTTAGCTTTGAAAGTCTCCCTTGGGCAAAGATCCCAAGAGTTCTTCTCATTTTTATTTTGAGCCCTTTTATGATATGGCATAGCTGGTGCTTCTAAGAATAGCCATGGCATGGGCATTGATGCAAAAAAGAGTAATATTTATCCATGGATGCATCCAAGGATTCACGTGTTCCTTGCTTTTAGCCTTGGATCTACCTTCTTAGGTTGAACACTCAGAAGTACATATCATATTTGTCATTGAACAATTTAAGCATTCTACTTCATCATCTAATTGATTCTAACTTTAAGGATTAGTACCAACTTTCAACTTCTTTAATGAGCATCCTAGCAAATAACTTTAGCTTTTGTCAATCATTTTCCATGTCTTGCAGGGCACATGCATCATGAAAGCCTAATGATGATTTCGTAGATCAGAATTATATCCCCCTTCAAATCTTTAAATATTGTTCATGTTTAATGATTTAATTTGACTCTCTTTTACATGCCTTGATGGAATTCTTATGGCCTCTGCAATGTTCAACATGTTTCTAGTGACAAGCAGAGTCTCATCATCATCATGGCCCCTATTGCATCTATGACACCTATGATATCCTTTGCTATCCCTTCTTTCTTTGTGTTGGGCCTTCCTTGATTGCCTATGCCCTTGGTCTTGATCATTTCAATGGGATTTTTGATCACTTCCATCTCGTCAATCACCTCCATCATGGTCTTTCCTTTTATAGCTTCAATCAAAGCTAGAGAAAGAAGATGAGGATGATGAAGTTGAAGAAGAAGGAGAGTTAGCACTAGCACAATGCTTACTACTCCCTCTCTTTTGGTCATAGCATTAATCACCATGTTTATCTTAATATTGACACTTATCATTCTTTCCTTGACTCCCTTCCTTAGATACCCTCTAGTCTTGGAAACTATCCTTCCCAAAATCAAGATTATTGATTGTGGCTATAGATATAGGTTAAAGAGCCCTTCATCAAAGACAAGGGAAAGAGAGTCAGTGAATTAGAAACCTCCTAAAAAGGGATCTTCCCCTTCCTTTTGGCCCAACAAGAATAATAGATTTTTGAAACATTTCCCCTTTGACACCTCGTAGTATGCCTCCTGATGTCAATCTTTCTTCCATTGTTCTTTTGTGGGATGATCATCCACATATTCATGATCTTGCACAACATACTCAACAATGAGCTTTGCAATGTTGAATCTCATGAAATTTTGGAGTAGCATTACAATGAACTGATTGATAGGACAACAACATGATATTTTCCTCCATGTCTTGCCCTTGTAGTTCTTCATCCTAGTATAGGATGAAGGTTAAATTAGGAGTATACTCATTTGGATGAGTATAGATCACTCTACACTATTGGGGCAAAGGTGGTTGCTAATGGGTATTACTTTTGAACTTTTGTGAAGAATTTTCCTTACAAGAAGAAGCCATGTTAGTTTGAAGAAAAATTAGTGTTCTTGAGCTATGATTATATTCTTAATGATTTTAATGTTTCAGGTTTGTTACAATGTCATTGTATAATTTCATTAACTTTCTAGGTAGTGGATGTAGCTAACTAAAAGTCCCCAACAATTGCATCAAGGATGAGCAATGAGCAACCTCTACGGCCAACCATACAAATCACTAGAATTCACTAAGAAATCTAATCAAATTTCATAGACTTTTAGGTCTCAAGTACATTGTAAATAGGCAGTGAACTAACAGACATGATCATTGTCTTCTTAGTTCCAATTATGATGCACAAAGGTATGGTTAAGTGTAACTAAGGCACATGATTTGTATAGCTTTTATGTTTTATATCTATCATGTGTAAGTATGAAAATAAATTATTTAATTACTAATTAATCTAGTAACTAACTAATTCTTTAAAATAATCCTAACATAAGCATCTATTTCCATCTACCGTACACAACTTGAAACATGTGCAACATTACTGGGCTACCAAGCATTAAGTGCTATTGGGATTACCAAACATTAAATGTATGCTTGAGATGGTCATAATTATGTTATTTAATTAACTAAATTTACTTAATTAATTATTTACATAAAGGAAAATTACATAAATAGTAATTTCATTGAAGAAAAGATTAAGCTAGATCCAAGTGTTGCAAGGTTTATGAAGAAAGCTTGTCTTTATTATCCAAAACTAATGTGCTTAGGTACATTGGTGCTTGACTAAAGATTCATATACTTCTCACTTCTACCATGAGCACTTAGAAAATATTCCAACTCTTAGAATATAAAAATGAAAGTTTTTGGCTAGCAATTAATGAATGGATGCCATAAATGCAATTGGAGCATGCATTTATATAGGCAAAATAAGACACTATGTCAATGGGGTCATGTCAACATAGCAAACCATGTGTTGATATGACCACATTGATGGGATCACGTCAATGGAATCTTGTCGATGAAAACAAATGATGCTACATCAAGAATGGTAATATCAAGTCACGTAGCTCTTACCCATCTTATAGTACTATCAAAAATTTCATTAATTAACTAAGGTTATCCATATGTCTCTTTTATGAGCATAGTTAACCATATTTTAGAACATTAGGACATTGTCTCTCTACAAATCCTTTCCCCTAAACACTTGAACCCCAGTAACTTAGTATTACCTACCCATATTTAGGGCCCATACATTTGTAAAATTAGAGGAATCCCAAGCTTAATTCATTATTCCAAAGCTAATTTATCATTTATAGTCAATCTTACGTCACTAAAAAATATTCATGTCAACTATACATCAACATATTAAGATCTAGTTCAATAAAATAAGTCCTTTTAGTATTCTAAAATCACTTCAAATCAAACTCATGATCTTGATGTTTACAATTCAAACTCTTAAGCATCTTCCTACTAGTCACCATGGCAAGTTTTCTTGTTGTATTTAAATAATCCATTAATAAAAATAAACATATAAAATTTTAAGTTAAAAAGTTTAAATTTTAGTCCAAACCCATAGGGTTAAGGTAGCCACCCTAAGCAACTAACCACAATGTTGTGAAGCAATGACCCAACTAAGCCATAACCTAACAAGGTCACAAGGCTAGGTTGCATCAAAAATACTATAGCCACACGATAATGATGTTGCAAAGGTTACGCCAATAGCATGGCACATGCCAGTACTAAAGGTGTTGCATGAACCATTGTCTAGATGGCACTACATGCAATGCTGAAACCCCCATAGTGCTAGCACCAAAATAGGTAGTATACTGTACACACTTCTCACACCTTCTCTACTACTTTTGTGTTAAACATGTTGTGCTCCTTGTTGTTGCCACTGTGTATGCCTTTTCTAACATGCCACCTATTTGGCTTCACCTTCTATCTATTGAGTTTCTCACTACTAGCTACACTCCATTGATGCTAGAAGAACTATCACTCCATACTAGCATGGAGTTCACTATACCAATGCTTCATACTAGCATAGTGTCCACTATCACTATTTCTTTGTACTAGCATAGAGCTAGAAAAAAGTCTATCAAGTGATGGAAAAGTCAAAAATTTCATTAGTTAATAGAAGGAACACTTAATTTAAATATGTAAACATGGTCAAATTTGACCAAATTTTCAAACTGATAGTTTCATAGCATCTTGAATAAAAATTTCATGATTAAGTATGCTTGTATTGGAGTAGTAGTAGGATGAATAACCTCTTTGAAAGTCTTGAAATTGATGCCCAAAATTTTAACCATTAGAAGCCCATAAATTTTGATTCTAGAATCCTTTTTCAACAAAAAAGAGTTATTTCTAATAAATTTTGACCTCACGAATGCAATGAAAAAGACAAATATATCCTATAGAATTCCAAAAATTAGTTTTTAGTTCTTGCCCTTAAATTATTCCTTAAGATCATCAGAAGTTAGATGTAACATAACTTAGGCATTTAATGTTCATTCCTAAGATATGAATAGTTATCACTTATATTTTGCAACCTTATAGACCCAATGGTAAGGTTAGATAGGTCATTTAGGTAGTTAATAAATAGGTGATATCATAAATAATGTACTAATAGGCCATAACTTAGACCGACTAACTATTACCCATTTCGACCATCTTAGGTCTTAGTATTAGTTGATTAGGTTATGGTTGTAATTAAACTTAGGTTACTAACCTAAACTAGTGTGTCATTAGTTGCACTATTGGAGTCACTATCCTAAGGGTGAAATAAGGTCATTAAGAGTCTAGGAAGTATATCCAAGTGATTACCAACCCATTGAATTAAGAAATTGGAGAATCAATTGATAAACTAAAATACAAGAAAGATTTACATCAATCCAACAAGCATCCAAACCTTTTGGTTGAGATTGACCATATTGGAGAATCATAACCTTGTTCCATCAAAGTGTAAGATATCTATGAGAAGGAATGAGCTACAAAAGAATCCAAGAACTAGAATTAAGATCATTATATACAATGTGCTTGTAAGGTTCCTAGTCATTAGAAGAAAACATCCACAACATCTAGCTTGGACTTTGTATTAGCATGAATACGAATACTCATGCATCCTTGTAGAATTACAAAGTCTAGATGTTGATGTTATGTGTTTACAAGAAGTCATACCATGGAAATTTCTATACCAATTGAAACACAATGTAAGAAAGTTAGGATATGAAGGTGTCTATAAGAAAAGAAGCTCATGTGATGGTTCTTCTTAAATCCATATGAATTAGCCTATTATAAGAGCAAAAACATGGATGGCTATGCAATTTTCTATAAACAAGTTAAATTTGAGTTGATGCAAAGATTTAAGTGGAAATTAGAAGACATGATTTTCAAAATTTCAAAACTCCAAGCTATGGGAAAGAAAGAATGATCAAGCTTCTAGAGAAGCCATGTAACCTTAGAATCGGTAATTAAAATATAGTCATTGGGGATATGTGTATGTATGGTCAACATGCATTTGATCATTAACCCAACAAGTCTCATTTATCCTCTATAGAGACTTTAATGCAAAATTTGGAAGTAGAGTTTATCAATTCCTAAAATATGGAAGTATGAAAGAATCTTTGGAAGGGGAATTCAATTTGAAGAAGATGTTCTCATTCATTCATCCTACAATTTCATTGGCTAGTGCATATAATGCATTCTTAGAATATTCAATAGATTAGTTGAATTCCAAAATTTGATGACAGATAATGCTAACGAATATTGTTCATCAAGAACTACAATTCAATAACTATGCTTCCATGACTATTGAAGATAGATTAACATCATTATTCATTGAGGTCCTAGACTAAATTTAATATGATGCTCAATTCTTATAAGTTACCAAGTTATTGAAGTTAATTCCTAGGGAAGAATTTCAAGAGTACGATGAAGCCCTACCATACTAAAGAAGGCTATTTGATTATAAAGCCCTGATAGTAGAACTACAATTATATTTCTTGATCTTAGAGGTTGATGGAAAAAATGGGATTTTTGTAACTTACTTCTATTTTATATTTTATTTGTCTTTATGTATTTAATTTATATTTTAGGTATGTAAAATGTTTTTTGGTAATACAAGTGGAGAAAAATGATTTACTCTACCTTCATTTGGGTAACTAGATATGAGTTGCACATTATGTAACCTTGGTTAGGAGTAGTAATTGATGGTTGTAGACCTTTAATTCAAGTCTTGTCATTACTTAGAGATTAAGGTAACTATTGATAAATAGGATTTATTTTAAAAGTGTTTTTATTACTTATATTTTTATTTGTAGAATAAGCAAGAAAACAGTAAAATATTCAACCCCATTTCAAAAGAAAAAATCAAACATTAGAGCAATAAAGCATGGAGTGGGCACTAGGGCATGAAGAAATACCTATAGTGTAAACTCATTTGAGGATGAATAAAAGCTAAAGGGGGTAGTTTGTTACATCCCAATTTCTAAATAAAGTCATTTTATAACAAAGATAATGTCACTTTCTAATTAATGATGGAATAAGACCCAAAATGACAAGTTGTAATTAGTCCCAAAAAGGCACATTGTAATAATGAGCATGTCTCTTGAGATAATCTTTGGGGGTTTAACCTAAGGTATTTATTTCTAGGAATTAGAGGTTGTGCTAGCAAAGAGTTCTAGAGCCAATAAAAGAAAATTGATGAGTATCAAGTGAAGTAGGATGGAAAGGTGACTTGCAATTATTTCTAGTTAGTTAAAAGCCTAATCATGGTGGTAGTGTTAGATTGCCTCTAAGGGATAGATATCGAAAGAAGACAACCCCAAGAAACCCTCAAAGGATGATCTAATTCTACTATTTCCACATCAATAAAACATTCTTTTCATTTTCTTCTACATTTTCCTTGTTATATAATTTATGCATAATGTTGAATTTCATATATATTTGATGTTTGCCATGACATCTCATGACAAGATGTCACAGTAAGGTTACTAAGCCTCCTTAGTAGGGATATTTAAGAATGTTCACCTTTTAGGACACATCCCTCCTTGCTTGATTGCCCATTGTTAATAGAATCATAAATGAAGATATTCTACAATAGAGTTAACTTATATTTAAAAAGCACAAAGACTTAACTATTCTTAGTTATAATTAAAGTTTAAAATCTTCCTTCTGCTCAACCTTAATGGATATTGTACATATTTTAAATGTTATTAATAGTTAACCCTCATTTTAAATACTCCTTTCTAGTTACTATGTCTTCTAGCTTGAATCTTTAATGTGTTATTTAACTAGCCTATGCTTATGCTGGTATCTTATATCTTGGTATATCATATATTTGACATGTTTTTTGGGTTTATTTGTATGATTGAGCTATGTGCTTTACAATTGTTTTTATAAAGATTATTTGATATTTTAAATTTTTTTATTTTAAGCATAACCAAAAATATAGCTCTTCATAAATGTGAATGGTAAAAAAGAACTCATGTAGACAATCCCATTTTGTTGGAACAAAGCTAGGATGATGATGAAGATAATGATATGTGCACTAACTTCTTTGTAAGATTTTTAAGTATGTATTAGGTACTAAGTCATTGGCACATGGGGTTCTATATCAAACATGTGATATGCATGGATTGTTACATGTATGACATCTTTTTATGATAGTTTGATATTTAATTAAAATATTTGATATTTTATTTTTAAAAGTAGCACTAAACATAGTGCCTCTTAGATGGTTATATTTGAGTTTGAACTTAAGACCTTGGTTGACATGTGACTTTAGTATAGCTTACTAGGTGGTATGTAAGGGTTCTTAAAGGATCAAAATTGGGTATAGATTCTTTTTAGAAATGGAAATTATATTTTAATTTTATAATTTGGCTACATGTATTTTCTTTTGTGTTTTTAGTCATCCATTGGCATCATCATTGACTAGACCCTAGTAGATCCTTTTGAGTATATATACTTAGAAATGCTTCTAGTAGAGATCATCCATTTACTTTATTGATATTTGGGAGATAGAACTAAAGAGGAAGACCTAGCTAAATAGGATAAGAGACATAGTTAAGCATGTTTAATTGTATAGATCTATGCAAGTGCTTTGCTTCCTAGGTTTCTATTTTAGATCTCATTTGGATTTGATCATTGATCTTTTGCCTCCACTTAGAGTTGGAGCTTATGCGGAATATCTCAACCATATAAATATTTTTGTCACTAATGCTTCTAATTAGACAAGGGAATTCATTATCATCTTTATTTTTGGATTATAAAATTTGTAAGGTAAATGTACTTTGTATTTTAATGACATATGTATTTGACAATCTAAATTTATGGGATGCATATTTTTGCAATTGGGTCTAAATATATGTTTCTACTATCATATCAATGTTATATGATAAGTTTCATTCAGTTCTATCGAATTTTTAGATTAATTTATTAGGGTTTTTAATTTTTTTAGACTTTTTGAACTTAATTTCTTATTCAATGGCCAATGTTTAGAAAGAAAAAATCTCTATGCTAGTAATGCAAATTTCAATGTGCTTTCATGTAGTTACATAATTGATTAGTCATGTTCAGTTGGCTATGTCGATGAGACCTTGTCGATTCGGCCTCGTCGATGAGGCCTAGTCGACGCATCTTACCAAGCATCAATGAGGCCCTATCGATGCAATGTTGTTTTTCAACTATAAATACACACATGTAGCCACATTTATGGCAAGTAGAGATTGTAGTTGTAGTGAAGCTCTTGCAGTTTTTCTATTTGAAAGTTAAATTTTTTTCCCAAGTGCCAGTAGTAGGAGTCATTGAGTCTACAAATCTTTTTTAAGCATTATTGTACCTAAGCATGATAGTGTGTGTGGCAATAAAGATGAGCTTTCTATTAAACTTTGTAGCACTTTGGATAGATTAGCTATTTCATTTATGCATTTACTATTTTCAATTAGCTATTAAATATTTTCCAGTTATTACATTAATGAGGAAATTAAGCAAGACAAATTACATGCATAAGTATGACTGCTTCAAGTGTAACATGTATCCGCTTGGTAATCTCAGTAGCATTATTGCTTGGTTCGCTCAGTAGCGTAGTGCTTGGTCACCCAACAGTGGATACATGGGTTCAAGATGTGTATGGAAAGTGGGGTTGAATGCTTATGTTAGGATTAGTTAAATGGTAGTTAATTAGTTAACTTAGATTAGTTAATTAAATTCCTTTAATCCACATTTTGAGCACCAAACTATAAAACACAAAATGATAAAAATTGGATGCCTAAGTTACACTTAACCATACCAACAAATGTTATAAGTGTAATTGGGAAGACAACAATTGACCTTAAGACTAGATTCACTTCCTAAAGGACTAATGCACTAGAAATGATAAAGTCTATGGAATTCAACTAGATCATGCATGAATGCTTTGTGATTCGTATGGTTGGGTATATGGGTACCTCGTTGCTCATCATTGACGCCATTGTCAAGGACTTTGTTTATGAAACATGCAATATTTAGGTTTAAGTGAATATCATTAATATCATTATATGAAGCTCAAGGTGAATATCATTCCCACTATACGAAGCACACTAATAATTTTTTTTTTTTTTTTTTTTTTTTTTTTTGCAACATGTCTTCTTCTTATTGTAAGCATGAGGATACCAAACCATTGTTCCCATAGGAGTGCAAAGTGGTATATACTCATCCAGATGAGTTTGTGCGAAATGTCATCTTCATCCTACATCAAGATGAACAACTATGATGGTGTGATATGGAGGGCAACATCATCTTGCCCCTTGATAGATATGTGCTTAGGATGTTATTTAAAATCCTTAATAAGTTTGGCATAGCAAATCTTCACGAACAATACGTTGTAGATAGTTATGACACTCGAAACTACTGTCCCACTAAAACACAATGCAAATGAGACCAACATCAAGAGAAGCTCCATGATGTTATGATGGAGAAACATTTCACTAACCCCTTGTTCCTACTAGATCAAGATGACAATGAGGATCATTCCTTCAAAGGCTCTCAACAAGAAGATTCTCCATCCCCTCTTATAGATGGTGATGATGTGAACCTGACCCTGCAATCCACTATTCATAAACTAGGTTTAGGAATATGTGACAGCTAATGTAGGGACTTGGCCAAGCATCATAATAGCAAGGGATCCAAGGATGATGATCATAATAAGCATAAAGGTGGTGGTGAACACTGCGATGGTGGCAACAGTCCACTCACCTCTTCATCCTCTTCATCTGATTTCAAACATTCCTATTCATTTGATAGTTCTCATGGAAGCCAATGTCAAAATAATCGTGATGAAGGTGATCAATGAGATAATAATGAACATGAAGGCCACCAAAACCAAAGGGGTGGCTGAAACCATCATCTACGTCATTGACACAGCGATGATGATGAACCTCTATTGGTAACTCAAAGTATGCTCAACATTGTCGAGGTAGTGAAAATCCCAACTAGGCATATGAAGGATAGTTGGATCAAGTGCCTAAATATGAATAATATCCCAAGATTTTAGGGGGGGATATAACTCTAATCCACAAACACATATATAAGCTTTTCATGATGCTTGTGCCTTATAGAACATAGAGAATGAATAACAAAAACTCAAGCTTTTCCCAAGGACACATTAAGGAAGCTGAAAGTTGCTACCAATCCTTAGAGTCGAAATATATTTACCGAGGGAGTACCATGTTAGAGTTGTTTAAGGACAAATATCATATGTACTCTAGAGTTTCTAATCTAAGAAGGTAAATCCAAGGCTAGAAGCAAGGAGCACATGAACCCTTGGATGCTACCATGGGTTGATATTATTCACTCTTACACTGATGCCCTACCATGGTTCTTTTCAGAGGAAAAAACTTCACCACATCATAGATGGGCTTAGAGAAAAAACTAGAAGAACCCTTAGGAAAATTGTATTCCCAAGGAAAATTATTTGAATTAAGAGCTTATCAGATCTAAAGCCTAATCAAGAAGGTAGCAAAAGAAGAAGGTGAGCTACAAAAAAGGGAAAGTGCTGAAGAGTATAATAGAGACCCTTCCATCAAAAAATGAGAGGATCAATTTTGTGATGAGGAGGAGTCACCACTTGATAAAGTGGTGAACAGGAAAACCTTGCCCATCCAAAAATTTGTTTGTGACATTTTGGCCAAGGTTGATAAGTTATGGGACTCTTTAAATGAAAAATTTCAAACCACTTTGAGAATTGCTAAACAATCTAAAGAGCAAAGTAGTAATTGTAATTGTAGAAGGTGAAAAGAAGTTGAATGTGCCTGCCAAAGAGGTAAGGGCAAGGCTACTGTAGTAGAGGAAGTTGTGGAGTCTAACTCTAATGATGAAACTAAATGTGATATCTATCAATATGAACATTCAAAGGGATGTTGCCCTATAGTGTCACACTTACAAGAGTCTGGAGTGTATGCATTGAATCCTCGCCTAGCACATAGGCAAGCTCTAAGATGACTGCCTTACCCTCAAGGTAGTCCAAGGTAGTTCCACCAACAGCAACAAGCTTACTACCCAAATGGAACTCCTACAAAACCTTATGAACAATACCAATAGTGGTACCAACTATAATAATGGGAAATGCCATTGCCAAGGCAATAGTACCATTATAGGAAACTAGATCTATACAGGTACTATGTTTAGTAGCTTGTCTCTTCTGGAAATTTTACAAGTCATACCACATTTCAGCATCACTATTACCCTCCATAATACCACCAAAAACATTCACCATCTACTCAAGGAAAAAATCCATATTCATATCCATGTCATCCTCCACATCCCTTTACACATACACCTCCACCTTCAATCCAATTACCTTCTACTCCATCCATGCAAGATGAGATTCCTTCATATTTGCAATAAAAAAATGCTATGAGGGCTACACACTCACAACTGTTTTTCAGCCAAGTGTTTTAGACAATCGATCAAGGAAAAGACCCTTCTTCTAACCTAGTAGTTCTCTCCAGCCCTTACAATCTAGTCCAGCTGATTGCCCTACATCTCTAGCATCCTCATCCTCTGCATCAAATACCTTCAAGTGCCCTATAAACCAAGTTCCATCAAAGATTCGAACTGTAATGCTAACTCATGTTGTTTTTGATTGGATGAAGGCTGACAATTTTCTTATGAAGAGATATAACCAAGGAAGTCCACTCATTTATTTACAGATCGCTGGACATGAGCCATGCAAAGCTCTTCTTAACTCTAGTTCTAAAGTTAATCTCATCTCCCATGACATATACAAGGCCTAGAACCTACCACCTCTTAAGAAGAGAAAAATTTGTCTAGAATTAGCAGATCAGTTAATTACTGTCTCTCTAGATTTAGTAGAGAACATTGTGACCATAGTTTGTGGGTGGTCCTATCTTGTTGATTTTCTGATGATCAAGGTTAACAACTGTAAAAGTGACTTTCCCATCAGTATGGGAAGCGCTTTGTTAAGCATGATCAATGCACGAATGGGTATAAGGGATCTATCTTTAGAAATATCCAAAGAAAATGAACTAGGTAAGATTGAGAAGAAGTGTATTCCATGCATTACATACAATGATAATATGTGCCATTTCATGAAAAATATTTGGTTAATCAAGAGTAGATACATTAAGGCATGCAATTAGTGTGCACAAGAGATCAATATTGAAAGGTGTTTATATGTAGCAGCCACAAAATAAGAGGGCACTTAATGGTTGATAGCTAATTCAAATAGAAGCACATTATGCATGGAGCCAACTGAGAGCCTAATCTATGCATATGTTAAAGGCATGGACAAAATTGAACAAGTTCATTTCTAACTCTTTGATGAAGATGATGACACCTATTGGGGAGAGTTTGAAATCCCTAATCACTTCAAGTAGGAGCCCTTAGAGCTAAAAACTTTAATAGTTGAAATGGAGTATGCATTTTTAAAGAATGGTAAATCAATCATAATTAATGCCAAACTTGCTCTTGAACAAAAAGAAAAGTTGTTGAAAGTGGTGAATAAATGGTTAACATCCTTTGCTTGGTCATATCTAGACCTAACAAGAATCGATCCAAGGATATACCAACATTGCATCTACACTGACCTAGCCATGAAGCCTAGAAGGTAGCCACAGAGGCAACTGAATCCCAAATTGAAGTAAATTGTCAAAGACGAAATTGATCTACTCCTCAAGACAAGGTTCATCTATCCAATTGCAAATAGTGAGTGGATTATTCCACTCATAATTGTACTAAAGAAGGATGGCAAATGGTGGGTCAGCATTGACTTCAGGTTGTTAACTATGACAACGTTTAAAGATCACTTTCTTTTGTCATTTGTAGATCAAGTATTGAATACCATATCCAGGCATTGTTCATATAGCTTCTTGGATGGTTATAGTGGCTATAACCAAATCCAAATTACACTTGAAGATCAAGCCAAGACAACATTCATGAGTCCTTCGGGAACTTTTTCATATTGTAAGATGCCATTTGGTTTGTACAATTCCTCTACAATATTTCAAAGCTTGGTCCTTAGTGTCTTTCAACAACATATCAATAGTGTTACTAAAGTATTCATGGATGAATTTTCCACTTATGGAGCAACCTTTGAGCAAGCCTTGGACCAACTTGAGTAAGTACTAAAGAGATGTGTAGAGATAAACTTGTAGCTTAACTGGAAAAAGAGTCATCTCATGGTCCAAGAAGACATCGTGCTAAGGCACCAAATTTCATAGAAAGGGATTGAGGTAGACCCAAAAAAAATAAGGGTCATCCAAGGAATAAGACATCAACTAGAGACCATTAAATATGTTCAATTATTCCTTGGGAACACTGGCTACTACTGATGATTCATAGGGAATTTATCTAAGATCACAAAGTCATTGGTAGAGCTTTTATTTGCACCAAGGAATTTGAACATGCATTCCAACAATAAAAGGCAAATCTCATAGAAACACCAATTCTACAAGCACCAAATTGGTCTAGACCTTTCCACATCATGACAGATGCATCTAATTATGCTTTGGGAGCAATGCTCATGTTGTTGGATGATAAGAAACATCCATACTACATCCACTATGCAAGTCAAAGCATTGTGGGGGCAAAGTTAAATTACACCACTACAAAGAAAGAACTAATGGCAGTAGTGTATGTGCTAGAAACGTTTAGGCAATATGTGCTTAATTACAAAGTATTTGTGCATATGGATCGTAATGCAATCTGCTTCCTTATGAACAAGGTAATGGTGAGCCCTCATATTATATGGTAGCTGGTGATCTTGCAAGAATTCAATCTCACTATAGTAGATTGCAAAGGGACCAAGAATATGATTGTTGACCACCTCTCTTACTTAAGATGGGATAATAAAGAGGAGAAAAGATCACTCTCTAATTAGTTTCTAGAAAAACTTATCTTTATAGGAGCAATAAGTGAACAAACACCTGCAAAAGCAACATGGTATAATGGCATCGTCACCTACCTTCTCACTTAGGAGATGCCACAAGACTTGGATTTTAGAAAGAAATAACAATATCTTCATCGAGTCAAATATTTCATGGAGATCAATGGATACCTCTACAAGGTGTGTGTTGATGGCTTGATTTGTTAGTGTGTCCCTAATGAGGATCAACTACATGTTCTCCAGGATGCTCACAAATGGCCTTGTAGAGGCCATTATGCAAGGAGATGTATGGCCATAAAAATCCTAATGGAAGGATACTATTGGCCTATAATCTTTAAGGATACCTACCAATTTGTAAAGTCTTGTAAACATTTTCAATGTGATGGGGGGATGACCGCTTGCATGGAAGGTCCTCAATAGTGGATTCAACCAATGGAACCTTTCAACATATGGGGCATCAATTTCATGGATTCCATGACACACATGTCCAATGGGAAGGCATATATTATAGTAGTAGTTGACTATTTCAGGAAATGGGTAGAAGTAACGGTCGTTACTAATTATACATCATCCACTACTACTAGATTTATACAACAACATATTGTAAATAGGTTTGGGATGCCACATTCACTAATTTCTAACAATGAAACTCATTTCACAGGTGCCACTTTTAGAAAAGTAATGCAACACTTAGGGGTAGAACATAAATTAACAACACCTTACCACCCCCTAAGCCAATTGTCAAGTAGAGGTAACAAACTAGGAGATCACAAAAATACTAACGCGGACCATTAGCAAATATAGGAAGGATTGGAGTGCAAAAGTTAATGATGCTCTCTAGGCTTATCATTCAACTTGGAAACTTCCTATTGACTATTTTCCCTACAATTTAGTGTATGGGAAACTTCCAATGCTCTTGATTTAATTCGAGCTTCGTACACTCTCAATAGCCTATGATCTAAACATTAACCTAAGTCTAGCACAAAAGGAAAGATTAATCATCCTAAATGTGCTAGATGAAAATTGATTAGTGGTCCTATCCTTTAATGAGGTGAGCAAGGAATTTAGCAAGCAATTTCATGACCTTAGAATTAGGAAAGTAAGAATTCAACTAGGAGATAAGGTTCTCTATTGGAACCTCACACATGTACCCAAAAATAAAAAATTCCAAACATTGTGGGAGGGACCTTATATAATTGATCAAATCTTTCCCTCTGGGGTCATGTTGATCTACAAGCTTGAATGCCCAAATAAAAAGTAGTTGGTCAACATCCAATAAGTAAAGCCTTTCCTAGAACCAAGATAGGCAAGTGCAACTATTGCCTCAACGAATGGACAACCACGTTCTATTTTTTGGATCTCCTCCTTCCAACTCAGTTATGGGGGAGATGGCCATCCATGCTAATAATCCATATAGCTTCTTAGTTTTTCTACTTTTTATTTTCCACATTTTTTTATTTTACAAATTATTTATTTTAAATTTTCTTAATTTTTTAAATTTTTCTAATTTTATACAATCTTTAGTACCTTTGAACCTTCTTGACTATTTTACCCTTAGTTATATATTTTACTTTGTTTTGTTTTATTTAAGTGTGAGGTTTTTTCATTTTTGTTAATAAAAATTGCTTTATTACCATAGGATAGTGTCATTGTTATTGTTTACTAATGATGGTTTGTGCTTAATGTTGTGATTGTCGATGTCTAGTTTCAATTTTTGAATTCTGATGTTTGTTGACTTTGACATAGTTTATTTTTTTCATGGAATAGTTAGTGAGTCCACGTCATTCACCCATCTAATGAACTCTATGGTTTTCCTTATTTTAGGAATTTGAGATCCAATTCATGAAAGAAAATTTTAATCAATTGGTGACCTTGGTAGTTCTAGAATTAGAAAAGACTCAAAGGTTTGTAAAGGTTATGACTTCAAGAAAACTCAATACTCTTTGTACTCTTCTACTTGCTTGAGTGCTTAAGTGTTTTTTCACGAACTTCTTAGTATTCCCTACCAACCACTAATAGGAAGTCAAATAATGGTGTTGCATGGTGTGGTCCCCATGCAAAAAAATGATGGGAATTTAAAGAACATCCCTTGGACAAATAAAAGAGCTACAAGCACTAGTTATGGAACTCAAATAGCATGCACCTATTCTTGAAGATTCCATCTAACTAAGGCCCTCTCTCTTTCTTACTTCCTAGTTTTCTTTTCTTCTTTATGTGGAATGGTCATTATTTTGTAAAAGCACTCTTGTGTCTCATGTGAGTGGATTGGTCTTAAAGTGGCGATGATAATTCACTGGAAGTGAATAGTGTTGGTTTGGATTAAGGATTGATCTTCTCGGGTCATTTTAATCACAAATTCTAGAAGGGACTTCTTATGGTCTCAATTCAAAACTCCATTCCACCTTCTCTATCATTCATCCATGCTACCATAACTCACCTCACTACTAGGTTCTATGTTATGCTCTATGTCTTGGTCTAACGTGTTGGGTTTCTTGAGTGGATTCTTTCTGGTTTGTTCTTAATTTGTCATGATCATTAAATCAACTATGGGATCCATGGACTCCTTAGTTGAGGTTATGCAAGGGCAAAAAGGGCATGATCCTACTATCGGGAGAACCCACTTGCCTAGTTCTTGGCTTAATTAGGTAAGGTTCCTTACCTTTAACATCACTACTGTAGCGATCGAAAACATTGATGGCTGGAACACTAAGAGGTCTCTGGGCGAATAGTTTAACCCCAAATTTGTGTGAGGGCTATGCTGGAGAGGAATGGAAGCAGGGCACCCTGAATGGTTTGGTTGATCAAACAGGGACTTAATTGGTGTATCTTAACCATATGTAAGCATTTTTTTTAGAAGTAAGACACACAAGATAGATCAATGATCAATAAATGCAGGACAATAAAAATAGTGCAAAACAATGATTATAATAAGGAAATAGCAAAACAAACTCAGGTGAGAAAGTGCACTACCCCAAGGTTGCATATTTGATTCTTTGCCTTATTTGAAAGGTATACAATAGGTTATGTAACGCCAGACAGACACTGCTTACACTGAACAGTATAGTTACAGTTCTTCTTCTTGTTGATCTATTTGCTAAAACGTCAGAATGCTTGACTCACAAAGGGATGTTTGGAGCCAACCAGAGAACTCAAAGGTAACTAGAATGCTCAAGAAAGTTCCAACTATGCCTTCTAAAAGCCAACTTAAAAGCCAATGCACCAAAAAGAAAACTCTATTTGCTAAGAAGCCAATCAAGAAGCCGACCAGCCAACACGAAAAGCCAACCAACCAACTGCTCTTGCCAATGCAAAAAAGAATCCAACCCTTTGAGTGTTGTTTGCCAAGGTATTGGTAGGGTTAGGAGTAGGAGAGAAATGTGGTCTGGATGCCATGTGTCCTAGACCACACAAGATGCTATCATGTTCGTACTATGTAGGTGTGCAATGCTAGATGTGAATTTTGTTACATTGTGACCATACCATCAAAATTGCATGTGCCGAGATCCAGTGTGCCAACAACACAGGTAAAATAGAGCTTATGCTTTGAGACTACGTCTTTCCTACTTTTACAAGTAGGGTCAAGCGTAGGAACAATATTTTGGGAGCTAACTAGGGGTATGCAAAATGAAGTAAAATTGTTGATTTCATCGAGGATATGCTAGAGTGAAGAAGATTGCTATCAACAAGTCCTAGAGTCACCTGAAGACATCTTGATGCTTCCATGCCAGTGGTGCATTACTCACACTATTGAACACATTGATGTAGCATAAGTAGTTGCTTGCTACAATGTGCTACGCTATGTAGCATAGCATAGTGTAGCCACTGGTTTTGACTGAAATTTGCATAGGATCCAAAGAGCATTTGTTTGCAACTTTCATCCTTCATGCAGGAGAAATTTTGAACTAACAAAACTCATGTTTGAAACACTTGCTACTTTTGCATCGTTCCTACACTGTGCTATGCTAAGTAGCGTAGCATAGCATAGCAGTCAACGTATCGTGGTTCTTCATTTAATCTACCATTTTTAGCAAGAAAATTTGATTGAGGCCTGGGGACTATGTGGGACAAGAAGTTTTAGACGTTGAAGTCTTGTTAAAGTGTTATTTTCTTGTTGGGATCACTCAGCAAGATGGGCCTTTCTGCTCCCCTGCTACACTGTGCTACACTACATAGCATAGCATAGTGTAGCACCTTGTATTGACTAAATCTTGACTTGTCTTTGCAATCACTTTGTCAGTTCATACTTGGATGCTCAAGCAGCTATCTTTCAAGGTTTGCTACGCTACATAGTGTAGCGTAGCATAGAAAATCTCACTAGAAAACTTGCCGAACTATTTTGCTCATCCCAAACACTTTTGGCAACTCCTAGCATAGTTTCTGGGTAAACTGTCAATTGGGTCAATTCTCCAGTTGGGTAGGCCGGAGAGTCCAGCGGGCCTATCAGCTCTAGAGATAGAAAACTTGCTAGACTAGACAGCCCATCCTCAATGCTTACATTTTCCTACTGAACTGTCAAGACGCTGCACTTGTGGAAGTCCTTGCCTAAATTTTGAGACTCAACTGAAGCATGAGAGTCTTGAAATTTTATGGTGTTTCACTAGCCCCTCTTTGTCGACGTCTAAAGGATCCATCCGATAGATGTTGACAAAGAATACGAAGCACCATGAACGATAAGTTACCAACATTGCTCTTTGGTGGTTGATCAAATGTCGCTTTACTATGCTTGGGAGTAATAGGATAGTTGTGTAGGGGAAAGGGAAAAGGGTGGACTTGAGGGAACAAGTTTAGGAAAAAGAAAGATGGAATGTAGCACGATCCCTCGTCGGAGTGCTTGTGAGGGACTTAGTGTCCGTGGGCATCTTTCTTTCATTGGCTTATGACCTCTTGTCAGAATGCTTAGAGAGGATCACTATGAAACACTTGGTGTGCCATTTATTTTCGGCACATGTTCTCTTTCTTTTTCTCCTTTTTTTTGTTTTTTTTTTTGCGCTTTTCCTTTGCTGTTTAGCCATGTTCATTTGCAAACAACCTTGTTGTTGCAGGACAGGTGTTTCCTCCACAGTATGAGTTGTGTTACATCCATATGGGGCTTTGACCTACCTACAAATGCTTTCCATGTGGCAAGTTGTGTTACACATGTCATGGACTTTGTGATTGAGCATATGGAAGGGCTTTACACATGTCAAGAAGGCTTGTAAAAGAGATGTAAAAATGGAAACTGCAGGTGTGAGAAATGAGATGATGAAGGTTAAGAGGAAGGGTAGGATGTGCACTCCCAAGTAGGTAAGCTAGTCAGAGTGGTCACCTTGGAATGATGTGGTGTCTTGTCCTCCTGGTGAAATGCATCTCTGATCGATGCCATCTCGGCCCATATCCTGCAAGCGCAACAGAAAGTAGACCAGAGAAATGTAACCATGGAACACATTTAGGCAAGGGTCTTAATTGCTTTAGACATCATTGAAGTGACGGGCACTTTTGCTGAGGCATGCAAGTGCTTAGGAGTCCCCACCCAAGGCAAAGATCATGTAGTTCAACTATAAGTGAAGAGGCTTAACAGCTAAACATCTATTGATCTTGGATGATGGTGGGGGCTAGAGGGTAGCAACATTATGGCTAGGCCACAATAGTGTTGGGACTCCAACAATAGGTGATGACAACGAAACCTACTGCCAAGTGGTTGTGGTAGCAGTAGCTCTAGAAGGTTAGCAAGATGTCAGATGACATCTCCAGAGGATCAGCAAGATGCCAGAAGCAGTGACATCACATATGTTCTAGAGGGTGTTCTTTTGTCATCGTGAACTACATTCTGGAACTAAAATGCCCCACCCTGTGTCATCACTATGCACGCTCGCTTGTTTGAGTGGTGGAAGATGTGAGTTGGGAACATTGTGCTATGAACTGAGTTTAAGGTAATGGTAGACCATCTGATGTACTGGTTTAAGGTCCCAGCAGACTGCAATGTTCTAGTTTAAGGCCCTAACAGACCGTAATATGCTAGTTTAAGGTCCTAGCATATTGTTGTGCTAGTTTAAGGTCCTAGTAGACGGTTGTGCTAGTTTATTATCATAGCAGATGATGGATGGGCTAGTTTAAGGTCATAGCAGACCATCTATGCTAGTTTAATGTTATAGTATATTTTTTGTGTTATTTTATAGTCATGGTAGACTATCTATGCCAGTTTATAGCCATAGCGGACTAGCTGTGCCATTTTATAGTCATAGTGGACTATCTATGCTAGTTTATAGTCATAGTAGACTATGGATGCCAGTTTATAGTCGTAGCAGACTATTTGCTTACCTTGCTTCTATATTAGACGTAGTATGGCTTTAAGTATAAGTAGTCATCGGATTTGCAAACTCTCTACCATCCATGTCTGCCAGTTTGAAGGCTACATTCTCATAGGCTTTTGTGACTATGAATGGACCTTCCTAGTTTGCCAAAAACTTGTCTACATGTTCACGGATAGCTTTGAGGACTAGGTTGCCCTTTTTGATTGGCCATTGATGTAGTTTTTGCTGCTGCTTGTCTTGATACCATTCAATACAACCCAGTGTCTGTGCACGCTCTTCCTCTAGGGAGTCAAGGTTGATGATCCTTGACTTGTTGTTCTAGGCTTCGTTCATGATGCTTGAAAGGATCATGCGTAGTGATGGTACCTGCAATTCAATAGGTAACACTACCTTAGATCCATAAACTAGGCTATAGGGAGTCTTACCTATAGTTGTCCTGCACATCATACAGTAGGCCCATAGCACATAGAGGATTTGCTCGTGCCATCACCTCTTGTTGCTAAGCATTCTTTTAAGCAAGTTGATGATGGCCTTGTTTGTCACTTCTGCCTGACCATTTTCCTATGGGTAGTATGACAACAAGAAAGATTGCTTAATGCCAAGGTTTCTACAAAATCTTTTGGTTTCTACACTACTAAACTATGGCCCATTGTCTATCACAATATGGGAATAGCAAACCTTGTTATGATGTTGTCTAAGATGAAGTGGCAAACCTGTTGAGATGTAGTTTTCCTAAGGGGGATAGCCTCTACCCACTTCGTAAAGTACTTAGTGGTAGTGATGATGAAGCTATGCCCTGCAGAAGACTTAGGCATTATGGGTCCTATAATATCTAGTCCCCATCATTGGAATGGCCAATCTACCTATGGTGCAACTCAGTAGGTGACATGTCTATAAGGTTTGTGTGACGTTGGCATTTATCACACATCTTCGCTTTAGCAAAGCAATCTCATTCCATGCAAGGCCAGTAATACCCTAGGCATCTAATCTTAGCTGTCATGGCCCTAGGAGCTATGTGTGCTCCACATAGTCCTTCATGGACCTCACTAATGATTTTTTTTGCCTCCTCCCCACCAACACAAGTTAATAGTATTCCATCAAAGGAGCGCTTACATAAGGTATTATCTCCTATGAGGACATACTACCATGCTCGCTTTCGGATTGCATCCCTTTCGGTGGATGTCAAGCCGTGTGGGGGTTCACCATACTACATGTAGGCTTTCATGTTAGTATACCACTCTTGGGTGTTGGTAGAACTTATGGAGGCCACGTGTACTACTTGGGTGATAGGGTTTGTGCATTCTGTTATCAAGGCAAGTAAGGTTGCAAATAGGTGTGGAGGCACGTTTTGTCAGCTGGGGCTTTGGGTTGCTTAGCTATTGGGCCCCAATTGGTTCCTTTTGTGCTTGCAGCCACCCTTGCCACTATTGTGTTTTTCTTGCGAGCATGTTGGTTTCTGTAGGCCACATAAGCTAGGTCATTACTTGCTCTTGCTGCCTCTTCGATGCCCCTTGCTTGGTCAAAGGCTTGGGTAAGATACTTTAGGACCTGGTAGAGCAGTTTGAACTTGATGAAGTCATTAACTGCACCCTTGAAGATTGTCAAGAGATGTTTCTCTGTGATCGGCTCATGCATTTCATTGGCAGTGGCACTCCATCGCTGGAGGAAGGGTAGTATGGGCTCTAGGGGTCCTTGTCTGACATGGAGGAGCTTGTCAATTGTCACTTCAGGTCTCATGTTGTATCTGAAGCATGTCACAAACTAGTGTATGAGGTCCTTGAGGGATGCGATGGAAGCTTGCGGTAGGGCACGGTACTAGTCTACAGGTTTACCAATGAGTGACAAGGGAAAGAGGCATAGAATGGCATGTGGCCAAGAGTGCAACATGATGGCTTTTGTGCAAAATGTGATGATATGTGCATTGGGGTCACTATGGCCATTGTATTTTGTCAGATGTGGTAATGAATAGACCATGGGTAGTGTAAGGGGTGGGACTGTAGGACAAATCGAATCATCACGGTAAAAGTCCATCACCTTGGGTGTGTCTAAGGAGGCAGCCTTAAGCTGGTTGATTTCCTCCATTTGAGTCTGGATGAGTCGGGACACTTGTTTCCAACTCATAAATTCACTAGCCAGTTGTGTTGACTGGACTCACATAGGTTGTGCAGTGAAGGGTTGGATCACCAATTGTGGGCTTTGTGAGTTTAATGTCATGGCATATGGTTGTTGGTAGTTTAACATCATACTAGACGTGTGTTGGAAATTTAAGGTTGTACCAGGCCATGGATAGTTTCACATCATCCTAGACAGATGATGAGCAGGTGCCTGAGGCATTGGTGAAATAGGCATGGCACATGTGGTGCCTACATAAATGTTGGGTTGAGGTTGGGGAGGTTGGGGCATGGCCCCAGCATAGGCATAAGGTACTTGTGTTAGGCCCTATCATATGTACAAGGTGTTTGGATTATTTAGGTCTGGACCCTAGTGTGTGTAGATTGTGAAGCAAATGCCTTGGACATGTGCTCCAAATCCTATGATTGTTGTGAGGAGGCAAGGCCCCAAGGGCTGTCAGGTTCGAGAAGGGCTGCAAACTCGTACTCGTACTCGGATGGTGATCTCGGGTAAGAGGAAGTCATCTCAAAATCATTGTGTTGTATGTATTGTATGTATTGGACAAGGTGATCCATGTTGGTGGCAGTCAGTACTTAAACCGGCTTGAAGTTAGGTGTGAATTGTGGTGAATTCAGCTTTGAAATGGATGCGTTTTATGTGTTTTTGTTGAAAAACACTGTAGCAGTACTATAGTAGTACCATAGCGGCACTGTAGCAACGTGAGTACTATAGCAACTACAAAACACTATAGAAGCGTAAGATTACTGTAGCAAGTGGGGCGTGAGTATGGCAGCGTGTGTACATAGTGTGAGCATGAGTTCTAACCTTGCGTGAGCACTATAGCAACCGCAAAACACTGTATTAGTGTAAGATTACTGTACCAAGTGGAGCGTGAGTATGGCAGCATGTGTACATAGTGTGAGCATGAGTTAGAACCCAGCGTGAGCACTGTAGCTACTGCAAAACACTGTATCAGCGTAAGGTTACTGTAGCAAGCAGAGCGTGAGTTACAACCCAACGTGAGTTATCAAAGCATGAGCAAGCTAGAGCGTGAGTAAGCTAGCTTGACAAACCGAGCATGAGTAAGCTGGCTTTACAAGCTGGGCGTGAGTAAGCTTCCCTTCTAGCACCAATTTACTATACTGACCAAAATCGTCGACATAAGGCTGAAAAGGAAAAACAAACACCAAAATATTGTCAGACAGACACAGCTAACTCTGCCTTCGTGTGAGGGCAAGCTGGAAAAGAAAATAAAGGTAGAGTGCTTTGGATGATTTGCACACAAATCAAAAAAGGACTTCCCCGAACATAAGCTATGGCTTGTGTTGGGGTTATCGTAACTAATGTTCGAAATGTTAACAGTGATGCACAAAATGCAAACAGATCGTATATAGAACAGTATTCCAAACAAAATGTAAACTGAATGTAAAATAGAGTAAACAATATAATGGAAGGAAAAAATGAACTATATTGTATTGCTTAGAGTGAATGTGCACCGGTCAAAGCATAGCTACGCAGGTGGATGGCAAGTCAAGAGCTAAGCCCAAGTATGATATGCTTGCAAGTGCTTGGATGCTAGGAGTCAGGTGCACCCGAGCGTCCAAAAGTTGCTAGTTAGTCTTTCCTAATCCATCAACCTTCAAAATTTCCAACCCTATTTATGTGAATTGATAGGGTATTTATAAGGTTTTGGTTGGGCTCGGATGCAGAACTAATGGATGGAATCAACGGCTAAAAATGAGAGGAAAATGGATCATGTGACATGTGTCTAATCGACAATTGTGTGTGAGTTGGACGTGCGTGGATAGGCTACGTTCTTAACTGGATGTACTATATATTATAGTGTGTGTTAGCTAGCTAGCTTACGCTCATGGAAGCACATACAATTTTGAGCGTAAGAGCTTGGCAAGGTCACAAATGATGAAAATTTACAATGAAAATGATAATGTACAACAATAGAGATTGAATCTGGCTTGCTTGAAACTTCTCAGTCCTTGCATTGATTGCTACAGGATGTCGATTTGAGTGGTTTTGTGGCTATTTGAGGCATCTCTATCTCACCAGGACTTCTAGCGTGAGTTGATTTTGTCTTGGTGTGTCCTCAGTGTATGTTTGGCATGCTGTTGACTCGGCATGACCAGTACTCACACTACACTCACATTGTCCACATGACCTCAGTGTGAGTAAGCTAAAAATGACATATTTCACATAAAATTTTGGTTTTTGAAGCCTGTTCTTTAAGTGCAATGATTGCCTAACTTTTGGCAGCTCATGCTGGACTCACGCTGTCAGCGTGACCTTAGAATGAGCTTAGCATGAGTGATAAAAACCTGCAATTTTGGACCTGAAATCTAGAATTCTGGAGGCTGAAATCTAGAATTCTGGACTTGAAGTTGTCACAAATGAACCCTAAGGATGACTTGCACCTTGGAATCAAGTCATTTTTACTTAGTTTTGAGACTTCTCAGAGTTTCTCACGTTGTACTCACACTGCCAGCATGACCTCAGCATGACCATCAACATGAGTGAGAAAATGTGTACAATTTATCCTGAAATTTGAATTCCGAATGCTAAAACTTGGAGTGGAAATCAGTGGCCCTTGCGGATGGCTTGCATCCTTAGATTTGGACCATTTTCTACTTGATTTTTGAAGCTGTTGGAGTTACTCATGCTGAGGGCAAGCTAGCTTGACAGTGTGAGCAAGCTGGCTTGAGCAAGCTAAGAGTGAGTTCCATGCCTTAGTTAAATTTTGCCTCCCGAAAGCTAAAAAGGATCTAAGTTGTTCTCGTATCAAAGTGTTAGCCTGAAATTAGTGGTGTTTCAAATCACATTCATTAGTTCACTACCTAGTTATAGGATACTTGGAGAAATAAAAGTCTATGAAATTCAACTAGATCACTGACTAAATGCTAGTGATTTGTATGGTTGGGCATAGGGACTACTTGTTTGTCATCAATTTTCTTACCAAATTTCTCATAGTTGATGTACCATTTTGATGATTGGTCAAGATTCTTTAAATTTTGATTATTTATATACATAAAATTTATTAGGTAGAAATCATTTTGGTTGATGTAGTTCATCTTGAACATGATGTGCATCTAGTGGTAATCCATGGTTCTCACTCGATCATGGCTCCATGGTTCATCATCATATTGTAATCGTCCCTTGATTTTGAATGGTTCTTGGGTCATGATTTACTTTGATACCAATATCCCATTCCTAGATGTCATAATAAACCTCAAATATACGTAATATTCAACATTATGCATAAGAATATAATAAGGAAAATATAAAAGAAAATGAAAAAAATGGTTTGTTGATGTAGAAATAGTGTATCTAGATCATGCTTTAAGGTTTCCATAGGATTGTCTTCCTTTGACATCTATTCCTTTGAGGCAATCTAACACTACCACCATGATTAGATTTGTAACCAACTAGAAGATATGATCAGTTACCTTCTTGTTCCACTTGACTTGGTACCCATTACTTGCGTTTTACTAGATTCACAAATCCATGCTGATATGATCTCTAATTTCAGGATATAGATACCTTAGGTCAAACCCCAAAATATTACCTCAAGAGATATGCTCATTATTATAATGTGCCATTTTGCCTCTAATTACAACTTTTTCTTTTAGGTTTTATAAAATCATTAGTTATGATGTGACATCATCTTTGTTATAGAATGGCTTCATTCGAGAATGGTAATGTGACACTTATTTCATCAAACAATCTAATGTTGAAATATTTCTTTTCTACCTTCTCATATGAAGATGCAAATAATTTTCCTATGTTCTTCAACATTTATTAAGGATATGAAGAGTCATAGAGAATCTTATTATATTTAATATCAAATAACCTTACCTTAACTAATAAGCAAAACATACATTTAAGAATTTATGCACCTTAATTCATGTAGGATTCAACTAAGGTCTTTAAATGAAGCTTTTGTATAAAAAAAGAAAAATATAAGTCCAAGTAGATATCATCCTATGATTTAACATTAACATGCAATTAATACCTAATGGAATATTGACTAGAATTATGGGTATGTAAAAACTAAATATTAAACTTTTATTAGTTTATAGTTAGGTAAACTTAATTTACAAAATGGTCTAGAAGAAGATGAATTACAGTCGTCTTTGTCAAGTTTATCATTTTCATAATCATAGTATCATCATCACAATGAGTGGCACATGTGTAACTTCATCAACTCTAAGCTTTCATAATTGCTTTCCCCTAAGGTAGCATCATATAATATTTATGACTATAATAAATTATTAAGATGAGAGTGGGTATCCCTAAGAAAGACCTACTAAGGCTTAAAAAAACTTAAGTAACTGATCCTTATTAGCTAGTGAAAATCTTGATGTAGAGGTGTATGAAGTACAAATGGGAATACTTCATATACATAATGTTAGAGAAAATATTATAACTAACTAAATCATAAGTCTTATTTATATGCAAATAAAGAACATGGCTAAAAAACCTTAAAATTTACAAAAGTGCATAATGTCATAACCAAGAAGAATTTGTTATTAAATGTATCTATCTTTTAAGAAACCCATATCATGATTATATTTATAATATTTAATAATAAATAAGAGAATAAATGTTAGGTGAAGGATGATAATTTTTCACTATATCTAATTAAT
Organism: Gnetum montanum; assembly: GCA_015680685.1. Classification (NCBI taxonomy): domain Eukaryota; kingdom Viridiplantae; phylum Streptophyta; class Gnetopsida; order Gnetales; family Gnetaceae; genus Gnetum; species Gnetum montanum. The sequence goes on from MNCI01022309.1 coordinate 66,084, forward strand.
AACTAATGAGTCATTGTTTGCCTGTGTTGATGCATGATTTGATGTGTTGACATCACATCAATGCAATGTTTTTTTTTTTTTTGCCCATATAAATGCATGCCCCAACCACATTTATGGCATGAATTCATTCGTCACTAGCTAAAATCTTGAATTTTTGTCTTCCCAAAGTTAGAATATTTTTTGAGTGCCCACAATAGGAGCGAGAAGTGTATGGGTCTTTATTCGAGCACTGATGTACCTAAGCATGTTGGTGTCAATGGCAATAAAGATGAGCTTTCTTCACAAACCATACAACACTTGGATCTAGCATAATCTTTCCTTTAATGTAATTTACTATTTATGCAAATTACCTTTGTGTAATTAATTAAGTAATTAAATTTAGTTAATTAAAGAACATAAGTACGACCATCTAGAGCATAACTTTAATGTTTGGTAATCCCATTAGCACTTAATGCTTGGTAACCCAATAATGTTGCACATGCTTTAGGATGTGTACAACAAATGAGAATGGATGCTTATGTTAGGATTAGTTTAAAGCATTAATTAATTACTAGGTTAATTAGCATTAAATACTTTATTTTCATACTTAGACTTGATAAAACTAAAACATAAAAACTACACAAATCATGTGCCTCAATTACACTTAACCATACCCTAAGAAGACAACAATCGTGTTCATTAGTTCACTGCCTAGATACAATGTGCTTGGAGAGCTAAAAGTCTATAGAATTCAACCGAATTGCTTAGTGAAAACACTAATGATTCATATGGTTGGGCGTAGGGACTTCTCACTACTCATCAATAACTTTAAGAAACTATCATTTGTAGTGATGGTGAGGTGATTATTTCTCAAGTTAGAAGGCATGGATTCAAGCTTAGACATGGCCACTTAAAATGAGGTTAGGTGTTCACACATCCATGCATGAGCCTCCTGGGACCCTACTTGGTGAGATAAGCATTGAGGCTCTTGGTAACAATCTTTTTATTTGATATATAATTTTACAAAGTCTTATAACTCAAAAATCATGATAATAGATGCTTTAATGAGAACCACTTTGATATTATTGAATTCCATCAAAACAAATGCCATATCAAAAATTTTTAGGCTATGTGAAGAGTGTTATCTTTCAAGATATGAAAAAAAAAAGTATTTAAAGTACTCAACCAACCATTTAGCTAAGCATGAAGATTTATTATTCTACATTCTTCCTTAATGATAACCATTTTCAAAAGTTTAAAATTATCGATATCTAAGAGTACCTTACTAATATGCATAGATAAAGGTAAGGTTAGTCTTGGAGAATAAATACTTAAAAATATTATAAGAAAATCATCTTAATCACCCTTATTCTATATGCATCTCTTCATTATAATTTAACTAATGTATTTTATTTGCCTAGTTTCTTTTAGTCATAGTATAAAAGAATCTAGTTGTTCTATCTCCATTCTTAATCCATTGAACTCTAGAATGTTGTTACCAATAGCTTTTCTCATTTAAGTCTACATCAAGGCTTTTTTCAATCTACAATTAGATCATGTAAATGTACTATTAATGAGATCACACTAGTACTATTAATGTAAATGTGCTATTGCATCCTAGTTTTAAACCCCTACATTTTTATAATCAAAAAGTCATTTTAAATTTAACATTTATCATCTTGGTTTTATAAGACTAAAGAGATCCATCCTTTAGGATATGATCAAAATTAGAATGANGAGACTAAAGAGATCCATCCTTTAGGATATGATCAAAATTAGAATGAATTATTTACTTAGGGAATGACTTTATTTATTCATAGTAGAAACATCATGACCATCCTTTGCTTTAGATTCATGTAAAACTTGGATATTAGGATTCATGTTTTGATCATCAAAGAGGATGAAATTTGGTCAAGAGGATGGGAAATATCATTGATGGACTTGGACATGGGATTCTAACTAGTGAAAAGTAATGTTTAATTATAATGATATTAGAGGTGAGCCACTAAGCTCATGCATATAGAGGAAGTAAAGAACATGTTTCTTAATAGAATAAAACCTCAATACCTCCATGAATTCAAAGCATGAAATATGTTTAGATTCTTCTAGTACCATTGATGGTATAGTACTTATGCAAGCTAAGCTTGATTCTTTTGACTAAATAGAGTTTGAAATAGATTCTTAAATCATTGTCTATATACCAAGAATGATGTCAACTATAGGAAAGAAGATGGAAGATAGAGGGTATACCAAAGTTAGAAATCCATATAGATATTAGAGGATAATTATGTGATATTGAGATAACAATTTCTCCTCAAGAAGTGAGAACAGAATTAGCCTCCTTAGTAGCAATTCTATAGGAAGATTTATTTTGAGAATGAAAACTTGTTTGCATAACACACCATTTGTAGTCTTACAAACTCAATCCATATGACTTACTTTATTATAGAAGATGTAAGACATAATATTTTTAAGCTTCATTTTGGAATCCATTTTATTCTATTCTATCTTTCTTATTTTATAATTAAATATTATATGACATATTTTCCTCCATTAGAAACATCATTTTAAACTACAAGTGTAAGTTTCATTCTTATGTCCTATGCAACTACAAGTAGAGTACTTTGATGACAAGCTCTCATATTTAATTTCAAAAATTAGGAATCATCATTTACTTTTAAAAGAAATATGGATAATGTCAAATGTTTATCATAATGAAACTGGAACATAGATGTGAGCTAAGATCATTCTAGACATTTTGGCTATGATTCTATCCAACCATATTAGTTCTCTAAGCTAGTATTCACTTGTTTCAACAAGTATGTAACCTAAAAATTCATGGAATAGGTAGGATTCCATACTAGAATTAGGATGCACTAAAAAAGTTTTGGGTCAAAATACACTTTAAATTATCATTTGGAAAGAGTAGGACCTCTAAGCCTAAATAACTAACACATCATGTAGGTTCAAAATGCAATTTGTAACTTCAACATAGTAAAAATCAACATGTAGAAGGTCTTCATGTAGGATTGTAACATTTTCTTATGAACCAATCAAATTAAGCTTCACATAATTTTATTTAATAGAATTCAAGGATCAAAAGACACAAACATTCCAAGAAAAAAAAGCTAGAATTTCTTCTCTAGAAGAGAACAAACATTCTCATGTACCACAACCTTCATCCTATTATCTTTAATAATGGATAACATACATGATGTTGACAAAGATGATAATCGTATAAGACCTCTCTTGCCATAGGATGAAGATTACAATGAAGGACAAAAAAGCCAACAAATTCCAAAACACATAGTGGAAGCAACATGTTGACATAAGAATTATCTTCTTTCATCCTCCTATAGGATCCTCCATTTTTTCCCAAAAAAGATTGATTATTGAAATTTTTCAAAATAGTTGTAAGTGATTTATGTGGTACAATAAATATTTCATTAATAACTCATAGAACATTGTTATATTGTAATAAACAATTGATTCAAATTTAAATTAACACAATGTAAGTTATAAGTTTTAACTCATTAATTATTCTGAATGGATAAGGGATTCTGAACTTTTAAAAGCTTGTAAATTGAAATTTAACTATATGTTTTCCAAGTCTTAAATCTAGCCAAACACTTTTGAAGAACTTTTCTCACTTTACCATACTTTATCAAAATATTATGTAACACCCCTTATTTTCAATACCTTCATGTTAATAAGTATTTTTTTCTCTTGATGTTTCTTTGTTTATGGTTATAAAGATTAATAGATATGAGTTAAATGTGATTGACATGTGCTCTTATTATGAATTATGTGCTTGTGTTTATGGGTTTACTTGATGATGAGCTTATAATTAGTTATTCTGATAGCACTGGTTAGACACCTATGCTAGTGTGAGTTATGATTTATATTTTATTTCATTTATGTTTTATCACAATTATGATTTATGATATTTATACTTACACATTGATGAGTGGCAAGGTACCCCTATACTCAACCATACAAATATGAGTGTTTCACACATGATCTGGTTGAACTCCGCAGACGAACTAGTTGTGGTATCTAGACAGTTACTCGTAGATCACAGTTCGTTGTCTTCCCACCTGGACTAGTATTAACTTTTTCATGTATGGTTTAGTCTAGAGTGAGGTGTATGATATGTTCCTACACTAATGCTACTCCTGGGTATGATGGGAAATAATGTTAACTAAGCTAGGAGAGAGAGAGGGTGAGAGAGAATCTAAACTAGCCTAAGTGCGATGAGCATCCGTTCCTTAATCATCCGTACACATCTTGGACCTCGTGCACAACTACCATTGGGATTACCAAGTGCATGGCCTAAGTATGCTACTGGGTTACCAAGTAGTCACACTTAAATGCTCGTGATTAAGTCATACTCATTCCGCATTACTAGGAGATAAAGGTAGAGAGATATTAACTAAGAAAGTAGTAAATAACTATAAAAATTAAATAATTAAGCTAAGTGGATGCTGCAATGATGAAGTAATCTCGATCTTTATTGCTGATCATGTGCATGTCCAAGTACGTCACACTCGAATAAGGATGTTGTACAATTACAATCATCACACTGTGGGCATGCACTAGGAAATAATTCTAACTCTAAGAAGAAAAACTACAAGATTTTGGATAAGGAACTAAGAACTCATTTCAAATCCAAGTGCAACACATGGGAACCATGATATCGTGGCTGCAATATCGAGGGTTACACAGTGGATAGATATGGGATTATTGACTGACTAGGAATTTATTTATGCTACAGTGGAGAATTAAACAAAATTTGGACACAGACACAAAACAAAACTTATGGAACTCATGGGATTCCCGGTAGTGGTGGCCTCTATGGGTGCCTCTCCTTTGTCTTGCACAATCAGGCTTCTAAGATTGATATCGTTGAAGAAGTGCTTGATGTTTCTTTTCTTAGATCCAAGCATTATGAGTCATCAAGATGTTCCAATGTTTAATGGAGTAGGCACTTTTCATGAACATGCAATTGCGGGAACACTTGATTGGCCTTGACATGTTATGCCGTAAATAGCCGTCATTCCTCTTCATAGGCTTGGGCCCTAACCTCTCCACCTTTTGCTTGGATAGATTATGCAGTAACAGGAGTTCCATGATGGATGCTGAGTGATTGTACCTCTTGCTCTGTATGTTCTACATGAAGTCCTTGGCCTTTACCTCCCCCTAGTCATTCGGTTGCACCTTGAGAAGGTCCTCCTTGTTGTCTTCTTTTAGGGACCATCTATAATCACACATAGATCAATTGTTAGTAAGGTTATTGAAAAAAGTTCAATGATTTCATACCTTACTCATTGCCTTTAATAAATGTTGAATTCTTTGCTTAGTATGATTTTAGAGTTAGAAATTTGTTTTCAAGGAAGTTGCCCTAAAAGTTTAATGTCGGACCTGGTTTGTTTAGGTGACACATAAAAGGACCTTGTTTTGAGGAACATTGGATAAAATGATGGCAAAGGAAAGAATAGATTTGGAAATGAAGTACTTAGAGGGTATAAGATGATGTGGTGGTATGTAACAAGTACAAATTGCAAAAGTTACACAAGTGGGTCCCCCCCAAAGTAGGTTCCAACCTATAATGCCCTTGCATAACCACACCTTAAAATGTCTGTAAGCACTAGAAGGGTTAAATGTAATCCATACTAGTTTCACAAAACACACACATGTAGATACCACTAGAATGAGGTAAGAATTCTACGCTATACGAGACACGAGCTACAATTACATGAACAATGAGATGAGACGGACTACAGAAGGGATTGTAGAGATTGGGACATGAGGTAACTGACCCAGGGCACAATGAATCCTACGTGTAAGGCATGATTAATGTGTCATTAACTCATCATTCCAAGATTAGGACCAAGTCCATTCCTCTGATCAGTGACATCACATTGTTTCATCCCATGATGAGCAACTATGAAAGTACTAGAACAACAAGGTGTACAATCACTTGTTTAAAGGAGGAGTGATTTTTGCTTTGTAGCACTTACTTTGTTTGTTTTTTTTTTTATTGCAGAATCTAGAGAAGCTACCAACCTTCAAGCATGGGTGCATGTCTTTCCATTGGAACCCCCTAGAACAGCATTGGATTTTTGAATGCCTTTTGATTACTCTTACTCCCATTTTGCATTAGATCTACAAGGATCTTAGTATAACCACATTTCATGATAACTCTCACAGACGTCACCAAAGAGAATCCACAAGTCCCCTTGATGTCACACCCTAATCATTCCTTCTTGATCCATCCTTTTTCATTCTAGGTACAATGAACACAACATTAATTTTAAGTTTTAAGAATGTCAAGAATATCACTATGCCCTCAAATAGAACCTCTTATTTTTAGAATGGATGAGTGGATGTAATGGGCTCACTGTCCAAATAATTGATCGTTCGAGACTCGATAACATAGAACACACCTCAACCAACGAGCCACATGAGTGTTTTATTCGTAGATGAGATTACTTATAAAAAGATAAAAAGATAAAAAGGTAAAACAAGAAATTGAAAAATGAAAAACTAGAAAATAAAAAATTGTAAAATGAAAGAAAATGAAAAAAAAATTTATTAATCCTGCTTGTTATTAGAATGGGGGATATCCCCTATAACTAAACGGTTGAGCATGGCAAGGACTAATAAATGAAAGATGAGGATCCTTATATGTTAGAAATATTGAAACTTGGTCATACTTACCCCACTAGGGTTCACACACCTGATTATAGTAAGCATAGTGGGGAAATTTATAAGATGTGGTTCCCAGATAAAGAGTTGACCCACTATGATACTTGGGACCATAAAATGGTATGCAAGGATCAGGATGTCATCCTCCATGGATGTATTCATTAGGCCATATGGTTGTTGGAGTGTTAATTGGTGGCCCTGATGAAATACAAGAGGTGTTGGGTTTGAGGAGAAGGATGCACCATAGTGTTGGACTTGAGCTGAGTTAGAGAATGCAGTGGCCTTGGAACTATGTTGTCCCTTCCTATAGTCATGTCTAATGAAGGGACGCCTTCGATGTTGTTGAGGTCTCTCACTATTGTTGGCAATAGTAGCATAAGTAATGTTCTTAGGTTGTTACTATGGTGCAAACAGTTTAGGAATAGTTGGTGGTGACGTAGAAGTAGGGAAGGGATGAGAATGTTCAAATTTTGGAGAAGCGTAAGGTACAAAAGTTGGTGGTTGTGTTGAGGACATGGGCTGATAGTATTGAGGAGAATGATAATGCGGTGAGATAGAGTATGTTGACCTAGTTGGAGAAATAGGATATTGAACTAGATAAGCATTTGGGTTCGGATGATACGAAGAGTGTCTCCAGTTTAGGGATGGCTTCCCCCACAACTAAGATTGTTGCCACTATGATTGAACATAGTATCTTTGTACAAACTCTAGGTGTAATGTGTTTCCCCAATGCTCATATAAATGTAACAAGATTGGGCATTGGCCCTTGGGGTGATCGTATAGGCAACTATTGCATTCATGCGTATGATCGGCAATTGACCTCTTATTTTCTGCATCCCTTCTTTCTGAATGTCTAATGATACTTTTTCCTACTTCTCAGGTTGTCAAAACACTATCTCCAATAATATCAATATATTCTCCACACTTTTTATGTGTCCATTCCAACATCTTATTGATCTTTGCCTCGACTTCCTCTAATGATTATTGTACTAGCAAAGATGATTCTTCCTCCTTGAGATAGGTTGATTTCTCCTTTTTATGATTGTGGACCTCTATTAAGTTGAGACTTTGGTCCCATTGATGTTTTTCAACACTCTCCCATCTAGCCATTTCTCCTTATTCTTTTGCTACCTGCTTAATAAGCTCTTGGAATTTATGGGTTCGTAGTTCGTACAGTTGACCTTGGGCATACATTCCTAGGGTCTCTCTTATTTCATCACGAAGCCCATCAATGATATGGTACATTAGCCTTTCCTTAGAGAACTCATGGCCTAGACAGTTGTTTAATAGTGCATAATATCTTTCTAAGGCCATGTACAAGGGTTCATGTTGTGCTTGTTTCCACTCTTGGATTTGTTTCCTCAATGCTGACACTCTTGCATAGGTTTGATATCTTTCGTTAAAGAGTTCTACCATTGTTGGTCAATTTCGTATCGAATTTGGTTTTAAGGATCTATACCATACTTTTTCTTGCCCAACGAGTGTCATAGAAAAGAGCTTGAGCTTTTTCCAACCATTATCAATGTTGTTCCATGCACAAGCATCATAGAAGGCTTGTAAATATTGTTGCAGATCTAAGTCATAGCCTCCTAAGAATTTAGAAAAGTTGTTTAAATTAAGCTTGGGTAGATGACTCTCTTTACGATGCCTATGGGATATTTGAACAACCTCTTGTAATTGTGTTAGGCTTGTAGTGGCCAGTAGGGATGCATAGTCATTGAGTAAGTTATGCTTTCATGCGTTGGGATGATGCTGTCTTTATTTATGTTTATAAGAAATCCCCACCTCAGATTGCGCACTCCAATCTTCATTGTCATATAATTCGTTGGTTCTGCAATGAATTACCTCACTAGATGTGGCATTATCGTAGTCTTGTAGGAGAGGCATGGTTGTGAAATTGTGTGTGAATTTGTATGTGACTTTTTGTAATTATTTCTTCCTAAAAGATATATCATTAATACCTATACAGTGACCTTGTATGATATAACTAATCTAGATAACTAGCACCATCCCCGGCAATGGCACCAATGATGAGTGATCAGGTACCCCTACACTCAACCATATGAATACAAGTGTTTCATGCACAATCCGGTCAAACTCCACAAATGGACTAGTTGTGGTATCTAGATAGTTACTCGTAGATCGAAGTTTGTTGTCTTCCCACCTAGACTAATATTAGCTTTGTCATGTATGGTTTAGTCCAGAGTGAGGTGTATGATATGTTCCTACACTAATGCTACTCCTGGGTATGATGGGAAATAATGTTAACTAAGCTAGGAGAGAGAGAGGGTGAGAGAGAATCTAAACTAGCCTAAGTGCGATGAGCATCCGTTCCTTAATCATCCATACACATCTTGGACCTCGTGCACAACTACCACTGGGATTACCAAGCGCATTGCCTAAGTATGCTACCGGGTTACCAAGTAGTCACACTTAAATGCTCATGATTAAGTCGTACTCATTCCGCATTACTAGGAGATAAAGGTAGAGAGATATTAACTATAAAAGTAGTAAATAATAATAACAATTAAATAATTAAGCTAAGTGGATGTTGCAATGATGAAGTAATCTCGATCTTTATTGTCAATCATGTGCATGTCCAAGTACGTCACACTTGAATAAGGATGTTGTACAATTACAATCATCACACTACGGGCATGCACTAGGAAATAATTCTAACTCTAAGAAGGAAAAACTACAAGAGTTTGGATAAGGGACTAAGAACTCATTTCAAAACCAAGTGTGTCGCCTTTTATTTATAGGCTCACACGAGAACCACACGCGATATCAGGGTTCTGATAACAGGGGTCCGATATCGGGACCTATCAGACTTGGTATCTTGTGTCAAGGTTCCAATAACAGGGGTCCGATAACAGGACCTAACAGACCATGAATCATCACACACAAACCTAGTTGGATAACTGATAAGTACCATGGATGTAATTATGTCATTAGGGGTGTCACTTTAATAAGTACATGGTATGTGTATTGTATTATGTTATTTATACATTTGTATTATGCTTATATAGTGTTATTGATAACATGTTTGGCTATGTTGTTTATTTTATAAGTTAGAACAGTTAGTGTTAATTATATTCATATGTTAGATTATGGTTTAGTGGATTACTTTATATGATTTAATGTTAAGTAGTTAGCATTAGTTATTAGTTCTTTTTATATTGGATAGTATTATAGCACTACTATGTTTTACATTTTTATTACTTGTTATATTAATTTTACAATAAAAATGTTTAGAGATTAATATTTGGTATTTCTTTAATTAGTTATGTTTTATATTTTATTTAGATTTAATAATTTATTTGTTTCAATTTTATTTTAGATTTACATTATCTTTTAGAATAAATGATTTCTACGCTTCCAAGAATCAAATTAAGTAAACAGCTTGAAATGAGCCGATATATTATGCTTGACTTTTCAATTTTAAAATCTGTGAGCATGTATATACATTTGAATTTTTTAGCTTAAAATATGTGAGCATGCATGACAGTGCTTAAAATGTGAGGAAATTATTGTTTATTCCATAGTGATGAGTATCAAAGATGGTGTCATAATAACAAATTTAGTATCAAGGTTGCTCTTTCCTCCATCATCAGTGCAGATCTTCTTTGTCGTTTCTTTATAGCGTTGACCAAATTTTTGCTGTTCTTCCTATCTATCATGCTTAAATCTCAAATATCTTATCATCTTTGAACGCTGCTACTTTTAGAACCAGATGCAGCTTGTCCAGCAGGATGTAACTGAGCAACCATGTGAAAAGGAAAGCAATGTGGGTGAAAATAGAGCACAAGATGCAAGAAATCATCTTTTCTTTGACGAACAGGATGTACTAAAGCTGATACAGATCATTGAAATCACAAAGGCTAATACTAATACAAATCAGTGACTAATATCACAAATGCTAATGTTATAGGTAACCACGAACACCTCCACTGTAGTGTCGCAACCGAAAACATTGGCGGCTAGAAAAAAATCGAGAGGTCGTCGGCCATTGACAGTCTCAACCCTGAATCTACAGGAGGGCCATGCTGGATAAAATGGAAACGGGGTGCCCTGAATGGTCTAGTCGATCAGACAGGGACTTAGTCTGTGTTAATATAACCTTTTGCAACATGTGATTTAAAAACAAGATTGATAGCACGAAGTAATGCTTAAATGTAAAAGAGACTGAAAACAATGTAAAGTGCAATAGTAAACAAGAGACAAAGTGAAATGCAGTTAGAAAAGTGCACCACTTCGAAGCTACGACTTTTCTCTGTCAAAATAGATACAATCAGTTGCATAATGCTAAGAAATGCAGAGATCTCGAGAGTAACCAAGACATGTAAAGAAAGACGACTGTGTGCTTGAACGCAAGCTCAGGCGTTAACAATGCAAAGTGCTCCCAAGGTGGTAGAAAAGAGCAAAACCAAGTGCCGACTGAGAGTGCTAGCTATTTACAATGTCAAATAGAAAACTTAAAATTCTCAAGGTTATTGTGCTAATTTTTTCCTGTCAGTCAACAAAATTGTTAGCTGACTAAAAAATGCCCAAAGAACCAGACCCTTTGAGCATTGCTCATTTGGGTATTTATAGGACCAAGGACGTGCGCAAGATGCGGTTTGGATGCCACATGCCCTGGGCTTATGCTGACCTGTCTGTGCTACATGTGCCTGCATGACCGTTGGGCAAGTCTGCCATGCCGTAATTACAAGTCTTCCATGTTGTAATTGTGCTGTTAGAGCAACGATATAATTAGGTGAAGTGCATTGATGTAGCGTAATTGCTTGCCACACTTTGTTATGCTTTGTAGTGTAGCATGTTTGGCATAGCGTAGCATCTTGTTACACTGTGCTATGTTACGCAGCATAGCATAGCATCTTGTTACACTATGCTATGTTACACAGCGTAGCGTAGCGTAGCCGTCGACTCTAAGAAAAAAATTTGCATCGTGTCCTGCTGCATGCATTGGAAACCTTTGAAGCACACTGACTGTTTATTGCATATTTCCTACGCTATGCTACGCTACATAGCATATCATAGTGTAGCAACTGGCCTTAGTCACAAAAATGTCTTCAATCTGCAAACTTTGCCTCTCACACCACAAAACTTGTGAACTAGCTAGTCTTGCCCTTTGAGTTGCCTTCTGTCACTTTCGCAGAATTACTATGCCATGCTGCGCCATGTAGCTTAGCATAACATAGAGGCAAATATGGCCTGCCTTTTGCCAAGTTCGTCGGTTTCTGATGGAAGGAGACATTACTGAAGGACTTGAAGTTGGGCAAGGAGGATTCATCATCTAGCTTTTGCTATGTTGTGCTACACTACGTAGCATAGCATAGCATAGCATTGCACTTCCGTGAACATCTTCTGAAGTTTGCTACACTACATAGCGTAGCGTAGCAAAACTTCTTAACTTAGAAAACTTACTGAAGCGTTTTGCGTGCTCTGAGCATCGCCAACAATTCCATGCACCACTCTTTAGTGTGTTGTTGGCTAGATGAACTACTTAGGTGGGCAGGCTAGAGAATCCGTTTAGCCAATTGACACCTAGGATGGAAAACTTGCTGAACTAGACAATTTGAATATCAGAGCATCCATCTCCTAAAGAACTGCCATAGCACTGCGTAAATTGCAAAGACTTGGTGAAGCAAGTATGCCTTCGCATTTTGGGGTGTTTCATTGGCCCCTCTTTGTCAACGTTTAGAGGATGGGCTCGAGAGATGTCGATAAAGAATACGAAACACCACAGAAGACATGATGCTAACATTGCTGCTCGGTGATTGTCAAGACATCGCTTGGCTACGCTTGAGAGTGTTGCATTGGTTTTTGCAGGGGAAAAGGATGAAGTAGGGAGGAAGGGGGTTCAAAAAAAGGGTAAAGATGAGGTTTAGCAAAGTCCCTCGTCGGAGTGCTCATGAGGGAGTTGTTCGCATTTTCATCTTTACTTTCGCTGACCTTTGACCTCTTGTAGGATAGGTGTATCTTTCCCAGGATAAGTTATGTTACATCCATGTGGGGTTTTGATCTGCCTACAGATGCTTCCCATGTGGTGAGCTGTCTTATGCAGGTTATGGAATTTTCACTCTGAAGTAGCCAAGCTAGTCAAGGCACTCACTTCGTGATGCCATAGCATTTACTGCTATGGCAAGATGTGCCTTCAGCTGACACCTCTCCGGGATGCACCCTGCAAATATAGAGGGCAAACCAGAAGAGATAGCCATGATGCGAAATGAAGGCAAAGGTCTTGCTGGCTGCAGGCATTGTTGAATCCATTGGACACCTTTGTTGGTGTATGGTGTCCAAAATAGGAAGGCCAACAGTGGCCTTGGTAGCACCGACGTGGAGGAGCTAGCATCGAAGGCGCCGGGGGTCGTTGTGAGTGTGAATGCTCTGGAATCCCTACCAAAGGCATGCATTCTCAGTTCAGCTATGGGATCGACTACCACATAGCTAAACGTAATGTGAGTCGAGGTGTTGGCAGGGAGCTGGAGTGTAAAAATATTGTGGCTAGGCCACAATATTATTGGAACTTCAACGACGAGCACTGACCAAGGAACTACTGTCAAGGTGGTGGACCATGGCGACGGTAGGTCCAGAGGGCTAGTACGATGTCATATGACATCTCCAGAGGATTTGGCCATGCGTGATGTGACAGTGAGACACATGTTTTTTCAAGGCATATTGTTAATCACCCTGTTAGGGCTAATTTCTCTATTGCTACGTTAGACCATTTTTGCTATGCTAGCACTTTTATGTTCTTGCTACGCTATGAGGGCTATGCTACGCTATATGCATGAACTACTAGGTATTGCTATGTTGTGTGCGTATTACACTTAGACATTGATGAGTGGCGAGGTACCCCTACACTCAACCATACGAATACAAGTGTCGCACGTGCGATTCGGTCGAACTCCGTAGATGGACTAGTTGTGGCACCTAGATAGTTAGCCTTAGGTCGCAGTTCGCTGTCTTCCCATCTAGACTAGTTTTGCACATGTCACGTATGGTTTAGTCTAGATGAGGTGTATGATGTGTTTCCTAATCTACGCTACTCCTGAAGGCAATGGAAAAGAATATTTAACTAAATCTAAGCTAAGAGGAAAAGGTAAAGAAATCTAATCTAGCCTAAGTGCGATGAGCAACTGATTCCTTGATCAACCATACACATCTTGGACTTCGTGCACGACTGCCACTGGGACTACCAAGCATAGGCCTAGGTACGCCACTGGGATTACCAAGCGCAGACCCCAAATACGCCACTGGGTTACCAAGCGTAGATCCCCCTAGCTACACCACTGGGCTACCAAGCAGTCACACTTAAATGCTCGTAATCAAGTCGAACTCGTTCCGCTTCTAGGAGTTTAAGGGTTGAGAGACTAATCGCGATAAGTAACCGATTCCTTAACTAGCCGTACACACCCGTAGATGCTCGTAGTCAAGTCGTACTCACACCGCGCTATGAAAGCAATAAATAACATTAAATAAATAACAAATAAATAAACTAAGTGAATGCTGCAATGATGAAGTAATCTCGATCTTTATTGCCGGTCATGTGCGTGTCCAAGTACGGCACACTCGAATAAAGACACCGTACAATTACATTCACCACACTGCGGGCAGACACGGAAAAAATTCTAACTCTCGAGGGATCAAACTGCCAGAGCTTCGCTACACTAAAATTGGGATCCCTAAACAAGGGAGAGCCGCCTCTTATTTATAGACATGGTGGTAGACTGCGATATCACGTACGCGATATCGTAGGGAAGGACGCGATATCGCATACGCAATATCGCGGGGGATGCGATATCGCGTCGGCTATGATATCGCGTACGCGATATCGCGGCCTGTGCGAACCGCATCTCATCATACCCCCACGACTGAATAAAAACTCGTCCTCGAGTTACAAAGAGAACAAGCTTCAGTGATTACACAGTGGATAGGTATGGGATTATTAACTAGAAAAAGAAATGAACAATTGCCGCAGTGTGGGAAGACACAACACAGAGAAAAAATGCTACAGCTACAAAAATGTGGAACTCATGTAGTTCCTGGTAGCGGTGGCTCCTCCATGGGTGCTTTCCCCTTGTCACGTGCTCCAAGCTTTGAAGGTTGATGACGCTAAAGAATAGCCTAAAGCTTCTCCTCTTCGGTCTGAGGGTCTTGTGCTGTCTATGCTGATGCTCCGATGTTTGATGGAGTCGGCACTTCCCACGGACAGGGTAGTTGCGGGAACATCTGATTAGCTTTGACTTACCATGCCGCGAACACCCATCGTTCCTCTTTGTAGGCTCTGGCTCTGTCCTTGTATTTGTGAAGTTCTGCTAACCATCGAGCCAAGTCGGTTGCCACATCTCTCTGTCCTTGGTAGCTTTCTTTTACCACCGCGAGTTCAAAATTTGCGACATCTAATTTTTCAGCCAACTTCTTTCGTTCTATAAATTCTGCTTCATATTTGATGTGGGTGGAAGCTACCTGCTGCTCGAGCTCTGACCTCGGGCATCCTGCTGTTAACATGGCCAGGTTGGCATATCGAAGGTTTGCCAACTCCATGTATTCAGTTAAGTCTTAGATCTGCAGGTCCCGGTTCTTAATTTCTGCCTGGTGGGCATAGGCATAAGTGTCCACAATGGCCTCCCAATCAGTGTGTTGGGCACTGATGCTATTGATTTGAGCTTTGGCCATATGGATCTCCTTCTCCAGGATCTATTTATACATCCCCACCTGATCACAGAAGTGCTCCTTCAGCTTCTCATGTCGTTTAGCCTCATTCTGCCATGCAATAATCTCGATGGCTGATTTCTGTCGAATAGCACGTACCTCCTCCATTAAGAGGGTCCGATTTTCTCTAGCTAAATGGCTTACATCTTGGTTGACTCGGATGAATTGTTCTCGCAGCCGATGAAAGTTCTCATCGAGAACATTCTTTTGTTTCTCCACAGAAGTCAACCGAAGGTTATCTGCAACCAACTGCTTATTCTCTTCCTGCAAGGCCTTGAGTGCCTTAAGATGCGCATGAGTTTGCGCCTTTGCTGCGGAGGCATCCCAAGTGGCCGTCTCCTTTTCTTCTGCCACCTTCTTATTTTCTGCAATTAGTTTGGTTAGTTGCTCGGTTTTAAAATTGTTTAATTGGTCTGCGGGAACCAATCGCAAGGCCTCAGCATGCTCAACCCTTACTTCGGATATGACCAGTTTCCCCTTTGTCGAAATGAGGTCTGACTAAATTGTCGTTACATCCTGGGGGATGTCAAACAGGGACGTTAAAACTTGTCTTCTTTGAAGTAGTTTGTCCAATACATCCTCATGTTCAGCAGGAGTCATTGAGGTTCCGGCAATGGTCTGAGCATCTTGTGCTCCTGAAAGATCTACCGGTGGTACAATAGGTACATTAAAAGACTCTTTGATGTGGTCAGCGACCACCTCAGTTGCTCCCGCGGCATCCTGGGGTTGCATGACCACCACAGTGGCCCCTTCACCAGTCTCTAACTGAACTTGGAAAGATGCCGCGTTTCCAAAGATCTGTTGTGACCATCTGCTTTCCCCTTCTCCTATTTGCATTGACAACTCACCCCTTGTGCAATCTACTGAAATCGTAGGCTGGCTGGCATCATCGATGACACAGAAGAGATTGGCGTCATTGTACTGACCTAAATCATCGGCGTGAGGCTGGAAAGGAAACAAACACTGAGGGATCGTTGGGCAGCCACAGCGGACCCTGCCTTCGCTTGAGGGTAAGCTGAAAAAGGGAACAAAGGCAAAGTGCCTTGGATGGTTTGCACGCAAATCAACCAAGGACTTCCCCGAGCGTAAGCTATGGCTAGCGCTGGGGTTATCATAAACAGAATGTAAACGGAATGTAAACAATGATACGAAATATAAATAAAGCATACGTGAATAGAATTATATTGCAAACAAAGAATAAACCAAAGTAAATAATGTAAATAAGAGATAATGATGAAACTGTATTATATTGTTTTAAAAAGAATGTGCACCGGTCAAAGCGTAGTTGCACAAGTGTGAATGGCAAGTCAAATGCCTAGCCTCGGAAAAATGTGATAGGATAATGTGACGATATGAGAAGAACTTGGAAGCCAAAAATTGCAAGTTTTATCCTCCTTTGGAATCGCCAATTTCTCCAATCTTTGCCTCTTCCAATCTTCTTCTCCTTCTTGCTGCTTTTGCTTTGCTTCTCTTTGCCTCCTTGTTCTTGCTTCTTGTTGTTCTTGTTGTTGTTGTTTTTCTTTTGTTGCCTCTCCTTGTTGTAATTTGTGTGAATTGGTAGGGTATTTATAGGTTTGGGCTAGGGTTTTGGCTAGGGTTTGCTTTGACCAAGTTCAATGTATCCATGCTTGAAAGTTGTACATGAGTTGGATGTGTGTTGGCAATTTGCCTTCCTTGACCAGGTTCAATGTATTTTACAACTTATGGGTCATTTCAGCCCATAAAAAATACAAATAATTGAAAATACAAGCCCTCAATTGATACAATTTTTTAAAAAATTAGCTCCAGCGGCGGCGCCCTTGAAAAATTATATTATTTTTTTCTTTGTGAACCTTCCTATGGGCTATGGGCTGTCCAAATTAGCTGCATCTGAACAATTTCACTTCTATGTTCCACAGGAATCCCGAAAGAGACAAAGCTGACCAGGTGCTTTCCCTTGATGCCACTTCTGTCGTCAAGTAGACTTCCATGGCTTAATGGCAACGACTGGGGCAAGAAATTATGCTTTCAGTTCTGGCAGCGCAGCGAAAGCAGGCTAAAGCACATGGCAAAACTCCTTGTTTTCAACTATTTCGACGATCTGGAATGGCCCATACTGCAGAACTTCGGCAACGACTCAAGAATATGCCCAGTGGACCTGCTAATAAAAACCGGCAAATAAACAGAAGCGCCTCTCCCTGCAATGGCTTGTTTCCAGAGGATTTTGCAGAGAAAGCCCAAAGGGATTTGAGGGGATGTTTTGTGGCCTGGGCTCCTCAAATATTTGTGCTGTCACATGAATCTGTAGTATGTTTTCTGAGCTGCGGGTGGAATTCCGTACTGGGGAGCATCGTAGTAGGTACGCTATTGCTGTGCCTTCCATTTGCAGCGGATCAGTTCATTAACTGTTCTTACGTTATTGATTCATTTGTCCTGCGTCTAGGTTTTGAACTTGGACAATGCTGATGACTGAAAATGTGTGGCCATGGCGAGTAGCACAGGAGACAGCAACACGCAGCACAGGAGGGGCAACGTGGTAGTGGCAGTTGAAAGGAAGAAAAAAAACAGTGACGTGACACGCAGAAAATAGTGATGCAGCAAGCAGCGAGACGTCAGCGACATGGTGGCAGGGACGCGGCAGCAGAGAGAAAAGTAGTGGTGGTAGGCAACGCAGAGCGACAGCGTAGCAGTGCGGTGACGGCAAAATCAGCGACGTGGCGATGACAAAATAGCGACGCGGCCGCAGCAGAAACAGCAGCACGGTGTAGAAAAAAAAAAGCAACACGGTGCAGTAGCAGAGGAGACAGCATAGCAGGCCACATGGGAGAGACAACACGGCGAGCAACGGTGACGTGGCGCGGTAGGAGCAGCAACGCACAGAGGCAGCATGGTGGCAGGCAGCGCGGGATAAAACAGCGGTGGGCCACGCAGGAGAGACAGCACGAAAAAAAAAAGCACAGGAGTGGCAGCATGGTAGAAAGAGGCGACGCTAGGGTTTGGAGGCTAGCTTGCCGCTTTGCAGGAATACCAACCAACATCTCCTCCTTCTGGTTCATAGCCACAATGGATGGTAAAACACCACAAAAATCTTTAAGTGTTGTGCCAGCGTTCACGCCCAGCGTCTACGCCCAGCGGGCGTCTACGCCCAGCGTTCACGCTCAGCGTCTACGTCCAGCGTCTACGCCCAGCATTCACGCTCCAATGAAACACCACAAAAATCTTTAAGTGTTGTGCCAACGTTCACGCCCAGCGTCTACGCCCAGCGTTCACGCCCAACGTCTACGCCCAACTCTCCAGCGTACACGCCCCGGTACTGCAGAGGCACACGCTCAACGACAGGATTTCCAATGGCAACATGAAAATTACACCCAAGAGCAAGAATTAAAGCAAGTGGACATCCTTCGGCGTATACGCCCAAAATTCACCAGCGTATACGCCCCAGCGTATACGCCCCAGTGTATACGCCAGTATCTATCCGTCTACGCCCAGCGTATACGCCGGCCTGTTGTATAATGTATACGCCCGGCGTATATCATGTTTCTAAATTGTAACGCCCGGTCTATACGCCACGTGCCCCNCCAAGTCCGCTTTTCCTGGTAACCCTACCCCTATAAATAGCCCAGTTTTCCATATTTACCAGGCCCCGCAGAAATTTACCAGAGCCGACCCAGAGCAATTACGCTGCTGAAACCCCCCTACTCTTACGCTTACGCTGGAAGCCCTGCATGCTGCACGCTGCACGCTGAGCATAGGCCGCGCTTCGCCTATCGTGTCAACCAGCTGCATCCCTCTGTCCACCGGGGCTTTACGTCCGCCTTGTGTCCCTACACAACTGCGTTAGATCGGTGCACAACATTTTAACTCTATAATCCATTGTTTCCGCTTGTTACAAGTCCTTTTACAGTTTTATGTTAATTTGGCCCGCGCCTCGTTTACGGCTGTTTGCATTCGCGCTCCGCGCTCCGTCAGGGTCCGTGGACGCCCGTTGTTTACGCTTGGTTCAAGTTTTACAGTTTTACGTCAATTTGGCCCACGCTCTGCCTACGCCTGCTTGCGTTTACGCTCTGGCAGCGTCCGTGTACACCCACTGTTTACGCTGTTTACGCAATCCCCATTCCGGAGCAATTCTCGGAGCTCTTTACGCAGCTCCTTCTGCACATGAGCCAATCGTTAGATCAGGTTACGGTAGAACCACAATGGGATGAAGAGGACGAATTCGCTGCACAATCTGAGCATGAAGACTCTTATCATACTCTCAGTCCACATAACCACGTGAACCCCGTATTTAACCCAGACGCAGGGGAAACCATACCCCTCCAACCCATTACCTCTGACCACACCCAAGCACTGTTACAAGAAACATCCGCATCAGCTCAAGTCCCTCCCCAGGGCCACCCTTTGTCCAATGCCTTCCCTTTTACACTTGCAGGTTCATCCTCACAAGCACCGCCCCCTCACAGCAACCTAGGAGTGACGTTTCAAGCCCAGTCCCAAGTGGTAAGAATGCCACACGTTATACCTGTGTCCACACCCGCCCACTACATCCCGCATATCCAAACGCATGCGCCCCCTTTCACTGCCGTAACCCAACAAGGGGCCTCCTCGTACAACATGGCCGGACAGTGGCCGATGACGGGCACGACGTCACACCAGGCTTCCCACCAATACATACCGCCCCACACGTTGCCACTGATTCATGTGCCTCAGGCACAGCCACGACCACAGCAGCAACAGCTTCCTCTCTATAATGTAGTGCCTCTGATGCCATCTACTATACACTTCCCGCAAACGCAACCCCCAACAACGCAACTTTCAGCCTTCCAGTCAACCGTTCAACAGTCTAACCCATACAGCGTGCCACAAGCCCAAACCACCTTGCTCCCAAACGCTCAGGATTGGGCAGATGCCAAAAGAATGATGCAGGAATTGACAGACGAGGTAAAACGCCTCAAAACTGTCAACGATGGGGAGATGAAAGTGATAGATTTCTACAATGACGACCCTATCAGCTCCTCTGTCCCACCTTTAACCTTGCCCAAAGGTGTTCCTCTGCTAGCATTAACCAAATATAATGGTGAGACAGATCCCAACGCCCACCTCATAACATTCCGGTTGGAATGTGCCCTGCTCCAGGCTTGGCCCCACGCTGTCCTCCGGGTGTTCCCCATGTCCCTTACGGGAAGGGCACTCGATTGGTACCGTGCCTTGCCCAGGAACTCCATCTGCGCTTTGGATGACCTTATACGCCAGTTTGTGACCCGGTTCACGTACAACTTGAAACCCGAGCCAACGCTAGATAGCCTCATGCAGATTAAGCAGGGGCCTCTCGAACCGGTCCAAAAATTTATTCAAAGATGGAGCGCAGCTCTGAACAAGCTTCATGAACCGATCTCACCATTTTACCTACTTACAATCCTAAAAGGGGCCGTCAATGATTTCTTTAAATCTAAACTGTATTACCTCAATGCGCGAGATCTCAATCAGGCGTTCGAGCAAATTAAAAACATTGAAGAGGCTGCCCAAAACAGTCACGATCCAGCCTACATAGCCTTTAAGAATCAACATACTAAGAAAGACAAAGAAAAGACTAAAACCACTATAGCGGCCGTAGCATGGACGCAACAACAAAAGCCACCAACGCCACCTACTAACTACTATCACCCCCAGCCCGCAACCACCACAAAGGAATCATCATCGCAACAGAATCCGACGAACCGTACACAGAATTTTGAGAGGAAAGAACCCTCTCAATACACGCCCCTGCCAATGAAGCCTTCCCAACTCTTCGATCAACTCTTAAAGGCTGGGTTGATGAGCCACAAACAATTATCCCCTGCGGCCATACAAAGACACGACCGATTTTGTCAACTCGTACAGAATCAAAGCCTAGCAACCCCAGATGAGCCCCCCGTGCCCAAAGGATTCCGGATGGATCACTTTTGCGACTATCATCAAAGACCGGGTCATGGAACAGATTATTGTTTCACTTTGAAACAGGACATCCAACGGATGATTGACGAGGGTAACATCACATTCGACAGGGCTAACCCCGTCCAACCACAAAATCAGACCATGGGGGTGTACCAGGACCCCCTAAACACTAAGGAGGCTCCATACACAATTAGCACGATTTACTGTGACGATGACCCCGACACGCCCCACATTAACACGGTACACCCCGAGGATAAGGAAATATCTAACAAGCCGTTTGTAGTTCGAATCCCTCCCGCTGAGCCTGCGCTCGCACCCCAAACATCCCGCACCCCGCAGCGGCCGTACGTAGTCCGAGTGCCCTCGACCACACCTGCCTCCCACATCACAACGCGCCAACAACCCTACGTGGTGCGCATACCCCCCGTTAATCCCGCGAACACAACGGCACCTTATGCTCGGCCTTCCCCCTTTGTAGTCCGAGTACCACCCGCTGTTGCAATGACGGAGATCCCATCTCCACTAAGGCCAACTCCATACGTCGTCCGGGTGCCCGCACAGGCTCCTTCCCAGTCGTACCAACAATCCCGCCCTGCTCCGTATGTCGTAAAGGTCCCTGGGCAATCTCAGGTTCCGAGGCCAAACCCACCTCCGCGTAACACGCGAGAACGCCTGGCGAACAGGCTCACATGCGAGCGCGTGGAGAGAGAACGGCAACGGCTAGCCGTGGGGCCACCTAAACCAACGCCTCTTAGCTCCATGCCCATGGCATCATCTGACAATCTACCTGACATAGGCAGCAGCGGCGAAACATCTCGGACGCACGAACAACGTGAAACTGCTAATATCCGCAAGAACGAGAAACCACAGAAACGCGAGATAAAACTCCTGGGCTCGATGGACCCGGTCCCTCTCAACCAAAATGCTCCTGATAGCAGAGATTTCGCGACGGTCCTAACGCAAGTCACTCAGGCACTGAAACAAAAGAACACGTCTTTAAGCTTATATGATTTAGTGTTGACTTCCCAGACTCACCGTGAAGCTCTTGTACGCATGTTAACATCAATCCCGGTTAGTGAGGACTTGCCTCCGAGCGAACCAGCAATCCATGCGGTGATGTATTCTCCTCGCGGGGTCATCCCTAAGGCCTTAAGCTTTCGTGACGAGAGCATCAAAATAGATAAAACAACAGGTGAGACGACGACGACCCCTATGTTTATAACCATACATATAAACCAATTTAAGATACATAGGGTACATGTAGATGATGGGGCAGCCACTAATGTTGTACCATATCCAATCATCGAACAATTGGGGCTTACAGACTCGATCAAATCCACAACAACCACATGTTTGAAATCCTTCAGCGGGTCGCGTGTATTAGTCAACGGCACGATAACTCTCGACTTTATAGCGGGAGACCAGTTTCCTACATCCGCTGATTTAAAAATAAAGAATATCAAGAAACAATTAAAATAGAAAGCAAATCCTTAGTCCGAAATGACGTGAAACTATAAAAAGTCCGAAATGACATTAAACTATGATAAAACAACCAAAAAAANGTCATCTCTTCAAACTCAGACATGGAGCAAGGGTCGGAAATAGAGCTCGAAAAGCCTAGCCCAAGCGACAAGAACCCATGATCACCAATTGAATGCAAGCCCTTTGTCACAGATCAAAAATCTCCTAACACTGAAACGCCTCCATCTGGCATACTACACCTGCGGCCCCGTGAAGAAGACAACGCGGAAACAACAACCAATACCGAAACGCTCGAAAATACAACCACCGAAAACATTCCAACAAACGTCCCCTGGGCTGAATTGCCATTCAAC
>MNCI01022309.1:108392-119917 GCA_015680685.1 Gnetum montanum
CGTACTCACACCGCGCTATGAAAGCAATAAATAACATTAAATAAATAACAAATAAAATAAACTAAATGAATGCTGCAATGATGAAGTAATCTCGATCTTTATTGCCGGTCATGTGCATGTCCAAGTACGGCACACTCAAATAAATACACCGTACAATTACATTCACCACACTGCGGGCAGACATGGGAAAAATTCTAACTCTGGAGGGATCAAACTGCCAAAGCTTCACTACACTAAAACTGGGATCCCTAAACAAGGGAGAGCCGCCTCTTATTTATAGACATGGTGGCGGACTACGATATCGCGTACGCGATATCGTAGGGAAGGACACGATATCGCGGGGGATGCGATATCGCGTCAGTTGTGATATCGTGTACGCGATATTGTGGCCTGTGCGAACCGCATCTCATCAGACATGATGCTAATGCTTGCTGGTTGTGTTATGCAAGATGGGGCTAAGGCCAATTCTAATTGTCTTAGAAATTGTAGGGGTCCTGTGTCATGTAAGAAAACCCATGGCCAATGCCCCTCCTCCCTATATACGTATGGGAGAGCGAGGGGTTTGGTTCAGGAAAGGAGCATAGGAGTTTCTACAATACCTCCTCCAACGCTTCAGTGTGATCATTTGATCATACCTAGAGGAGGAAGAGGTGGTCATCATAACTGAAGCCATATTTCCTGGGGTAAGTCGGGGCATCCTGAGGTTTCTGACAGATGAGGCAATCATGAGTAGGCAGGGAGAAGGATCCAATCAATGCCCAATAGGGTTAAGGCATTTGGCCTGGATCTATGATATGCCTGAATACAGTTGCTACCATTCTTACAATACATTGTTGGTTGCATGTTATATGGCAACATGCTTTCAAAACCCACCAGGAACTGTTTACTATGCTGGTGGGTGAGTTTTGCAACCTTTTTCCACTGTGTTGCGTGATGCTAGCCATATTGGCCAAATGCTAACAATATGTTTTTATTACCAGGTTCTACATCAACAAAGAAGGGGTTCACGACCGACTGAGTCTGCTGACTATAGCACGTATAGCCCTGCAGGAGTTCTCTTCTGCTGAGAACCTACAGGCGGGTGTGATTGGTCAATGCGAGGGTGAATACCACACCTACCCACACCTATTCCCCATTCCCTACGATCAATACAAGGGGTCTGGTTGGCTGCATGAGGGGTGGGTAGAACCCTTCAAACTGATCACCGTTGAACAAGTGCTAGTTAGTCTTCCATCATTCCCGTCACCGTACCGACCTGGTAGGCTGAACAGTAAGTGTTGCATGCTCAAGTGTCTTTGCAATCTTTGGATTATCTACATTTTTATGGTAAACATTTTTTGTGAAAACTGTTATAGGGGCGAAGAAGCCTCAGGAGGTGACGGTGGTAACCGTCAAGACACATGAGGCAAACATCTACTTCAAGTATGGAGAAGTAGATACGAGCCAACACTAGATAAATGGTGTGGTTTTGGACTCCTTAGTCCAGAATATCCAAAAAGGCTGGGCCTATGGATCTATTCTTGGCCCTGAATTCGAGCATTCCTATCACTGATATGTTATCCCTGGTCGACTCCTTTTCCCACAAGGTGAGCCGCTTCCGCACGTGCATACAGGACATACGGGTGGTCATTGAAATCAATGACCAGCTGTTCGTGGAC
Source organism: Gnetum montanum (assembly GCA_015680685.1). NCBI lineage: Eukaryota > Viridiplantae > Streptophyta > Gnetopsida > Gnetales > Gnetaceae > Gnetum > Gnetum montanum. Next base: position 110,051 of record MNCI01022309.1, read on the forward strand.
CTCTTCGATGTCCCTACCGATGGTATCCTCATAGGGTCAAAGGGCAAGAAGGAGCTGATCCTTCAAAAGAAGGACATTCAGGAGTGATTAGGGATTGCTAAGGAGCGAAAGGGGCTCCCCATGAAGAAGCTTAAAGAAGGACCCGCTAGGGAGATTTACCCTATCTTTCATGCTCATGCATTCCCCCAACTGCTTTTCCAAGGAAAGGTTTTGGGGATTGAGTAGGCCTAGATAATGCATGAGGTCATGGAAGAGGGGGCCCATTACAACTAGGCCAGGTTTCTATGTAAATGCTTACAGACCGAAATCTTGGGGATCCATAGGAAACCAAAGTCCCATTACAATATGCATAATGCCTTTTACATAGCCTGTTTGAAGCATTTCACGGAGTTTCTGGTGGTTCACGAGAATGGAGCCTGGGTCATGCAGAATCGTAACTAGATTTCTAGACCATGGATTTGCTAGATCCTCTAGACCACCCGAGCCCAAGATCTCCCAAAAATAATTGGGAAGTTGTTCTCTATGATGACTAAGGATTGGGAGGCCCAAAACTTTCGTTGCCAAGATAGCGTAGGAGAGGCACCCTACGCTGTAGTTGGTAGCGTGTCACAGAGGGAGCATCTCATAGCTGAGATTGTGGCCAAAAAGTTGTAGCGGAAGAGGCCTCCTCCAGTTAAGGAAACCCTTCACGTGGAGGAAGAGGAGGGGTGGAGACTGTGACTTAAACTGCAAAGGATGCAACCTCCCATTGGTAAATGCTTTTGTTTGATGCCTACCTTGTTGATGTCTGCTACGCTATGCTGCGCTGGGTGGTGTAACATAATGTAGCACCTACTTTAAGCTAACTTGTTTTGGGCTAATGTAAACATGCTTCTTGACTGGAAAAAGAAGAAGAAGAAGAAGAAGGTGACAAAGAGGTGTTAGCCCCTAAGATGGGGGCAATGAATAAAAACTCAGAGGCCCCAGTCTTGGAGAGAAGGGCCTTGATCAAAAAGAAAAGAACTTTTGTCACAAAGGCAAGGGCTCTTGTTATCAGGCAGAGTCCTCCTACTAACGAGGAGGGCATTTTTGGAGACGAAGGAGAGTCTCCTTTGAATAAAAAAGATGCTGATCTCTTAAAAGGAAAGGCACCAATGCATGAAGAAGAGGCCCGTACAGACTTGGTAAGTACTTCCACCAAGGCTGTCATCATCGTCTTGCATCAGCAAGAAGGAAGGCCACAATTGGACGCTGGTGAGTTCAGTAATGTGTTTTCCTTGTCATAGCCCATTTTGGCCATTGCTAATATGTTTAGTTATGTAATAGGTGCCACTATTGATGTTGCGAGACCCCCTCTGACTCGTGCGGAACCATGGGCCGAGATCCCTGATAAGTTTACATTCATGCAAGGAATCGTCAATGACATGATCATCCGCCTTTAGCAGGTGGACCCTGATGTGGGTAAGTTGTAGTGTTAGGTGCTCTCATGTTGCTACGCTAAAATTTCTTGAGCTTGCTAATCTTGCTATGCTAATGCGATTGTTATGCTCTTTGTGTCATGGTAGCCTCTCGGCTCAAATGGGACCCAGCACAGCCTTTGAAAGTTGGTGCCATGCCTACATTCCCATCTGAAGTGACCAAGGTGTCTCGTTGTGCATACAATGAGGCTTGCAAATACGCGTTGCACTCAGCACACTCCTTGTGGGAGTATAAGCATGTCAACGAGGACCTGTGGAAGTGGGTCCAAAAGGCTGAGCAAAAGGAGGCCAACCTAAGGACCAAGGTGGAGGATCTCAAGTCGAGGAATGAATTCCTCATAGCTCGTGACACTAATAATGAGGACTAGTACATGGCTATGATAGACTACGCCAGATTTTGGATCGTTGCGCATCAGAATGTCGAGGCCACTTGCGAAATAATAGAACAATGGATGCAAATGGACTTGCTGGCCTAGAAGTGTTAATATTTAAAATATTTCAACGTCAAGGTTTACGAATGGGGGTAGTCCCAGAAAAACAACAAACACATGTATAAACTGGAAAATGCCACCCATCGTAAATTGTACAAGGACGTTGTTATGGAGGCATTTACGTATAAATCATTCATAAATGCCATCGACGCTTCTGAGGCTTATTTCAAGTTCAAAGAGTAGGTAAAGGTTATGAAATCTCCTAACTGGAAAGTAAACCTTCCCATACGAGAGACCGCAACTGTCTCCTTTTCTTCGGGACCACCAAGGTGGACAACCACCGAAAGGGAGAGAGCTCCAACGGATGCTGAACCAAGCAATAGACGTTGGGTGGACATTATGGCAAAGGAGGTCTGGCGCCACCTGGGGCTTGGTTTAGATCGGATACCCTTCAAGAAGGACACAGGTCCTTCTCAGGTTAGTCGCTTTCTACTATATTAATGCTCATTCTCTGTTGTAGCTTGCATGCATTGCTTTAGCCAACCACTTCATTCCTACGATGCAGCTTCCAGATGAGGGCGCAGGGCTCGTAGAAGGAAGGAACGAAGAATCGGCAGAGGACAATGCAAGGGAAGGTGGTGTAAAAGGAAATGATGCAACAACGAATGGTGAAGATGATGCAAACAAGGACAACCCATGACAGCATGGGGTTTTTTTTTGAAATTTTGAATTTTTGTAAAATTTTTGCAAACATTATTCAAAAGATAAAAGTTTTGAATAAAGAATAGAATTTTGGAAAAGAAATTGATTCTTCTTTAACTTGTGCATTGTCTAGGCACTATGTTTTACGTAAAATTTTCATGTGCTAGTTTTAAGCCATTTTGGGCTACTACTAGTTTTAGGCCATTTCAAGCCATTGCTAGTTTTAGGCCATTTCGGGCCACTACTAATTTTAGGCTGCTTCGGGCCTCTGAGGGACATTGCTAGTTTTAGGCCATTTCGAGCCATTGCTAGTTTTAGGCCATTTCGGGCCTTAGCTAGTTTTAGGTCGTTTCGGGCCATAGCATAGCATACCCAAGAGATGATACATTAACAACTTGAACAATGACTAACTGGTAACTTACGTAGACAAATGCATTGTAAACAACGAAAGGTGATAATGAGCAAAAAATGGCGACTAGGTAGGAAGCAGCGGGGTTGCTACGCTATGTGTAGCTACTTCTTGATCCATCGTGGATTGAGCAGAGTGTAAGGCCGAGGCACTTTGCCAAGATCTTCGTTTGCATCATTGTCCCCCACTTGGAAGGGCAACTCAACCCACGCGCTTTTGTTTTAGGAACTAGCTTGCTAAGCTGATTCTCCTACTGGATGGTTAATGTGTGTGTAAGCATGTGCTTCATTCTTAGAGGTTACAACCTCTGAGCCCTACTCCATGTCTATGTTATTGATTGCTTGCGCTGCTACCTTGTCACAATGGATCACCACCTCCCTGCCTACGTATGGTAGGTGGATTTCCTGGTGTATAGGTAAGGAGACAGCCCTAAGTTATGCTAACCATGACCTCCCCAAGATCAAGTTAAACTCAGGAATTTCCTCAACCACGATGAACATTGCGTTTGTGGGGAACTGGTCCCCTGCCACAAAGTTTATGTGAACCGTGCCCTTCACCAGGACGTGTGCCCTGTTGAACAACCTCAGGCATGACATCGTTGTGGGTTTGATCTGGTTGACCAAGCCTAACTTGTCTACAATAGGAAAGGGGATGACGTTCATGGTAGCCCCATCATCAATGTGTACCCTCCGGATCCAGTGTTGGCCGACCCAAATTGTGATGAATAGAGGTGCCATAGTCACCTGACCTCTATTGGGATCTTTCCTAATGGAGTCATCACTAAAAGTCAGTTGAGACGGTTCTGGTTCTATAGGCACGGAGGGAAGCATGACCGAGTGGATCACTTCCTCTTCCACTAGCATGTCTTTGTTGACTGGAATCGCTGTCAACATGCATATCAGAGCCTCACGATATGGGATGGATGTCATGATTAGGTCGTACAAGTTCAATGTAGTATTTTTCTGTTTTAAATCTTGCTTGACCTGAGTGAGGGCATCCAAAAGGTATTGGTCACCCTCCTGTTTAACACTTTCCTCTTCTTCGATTCGTGCTAGAAGATGAATTTCTCAAGGAGGGGCAACTTCAGGTCTGAGTTTAGACCCTTTTTGGTAGGGCAGCGCAGACTATGTAGTTATAGCAATGTTCATCTTTGGTGACGAGGGCGTAGACGTAGGGGGTGAAGATGTAGTTTTGGAAATACTAGGAACAATACTTCCTCTCGACATCTCACCTATGAAATGCACTTCCCATTTTTTAGGGTGAGAAGGCTATTTGGCTATCTTATGCGAGGTGGGGGTTGTCGAAGGAATCAACCCCCTGATGATGAAAGGAGCTAACGATGTTCGTGGGCAGAGTCGCGTAGCATCGCTAATAGGTGGCGTGGAGATGGATGCTCGCGGAGGGACTCTCAGGACAAACAATTGTTACAAGCTTCAGCCTGCTGCTGGTGGTGCTAGTGCACTACGTTGAGGCACTCAGACCACAAATGGCTGTTGGAGTTGCCTAGGATCACTATCAATGCCAATAGCATTGATGACATAATCGGCATTATTGGCATTGAGTGGATCTGTGTAGACATACATAAATTGGTTCTCAGGGCGTACTAGGTTGCTTTCGTCCAATACTAGTTTTCCCTGATCGATCAACCTCTGGATGTCATCCTGCAATGCCAGACAGTAATCTGTGTTGTGACCACACTGTTGGTGATAGTCACAAAACCTGTCCAGCCTGAAACCCTTAGGAACTAGGGGCTCATTGGGCAAGGCCAAAGAAGGGTTCCTAAGGAGATCGCAATAGCACTAATGTCTCCTAATTCCTTCTTCTGACATTTGCTTGTGTTGGATGTGCTCCACCGCCAATAGCTGCTTCAGAAGTTTCGAAGGCTTGAGAGGCAGTGGGGTGTACTTTGAGCAATCTTTACACTCAAAGTTCGATTTGGGTTGTGCAGATGTCTTAGGTGCAGGTATGGTAGGTTGCGGTGCGTGAACCTGCCCTGGCGTGGGGTTAGCTGTGGGTACAGCCAATTTCTTGTTATTCTTATTACTATTGTTACTAGGTTTGGGCTTTGCCTAGGTCACCACAGTGGCCACTGTGGTTGTTGGGGCCTTACCCTTGTCCTTCTTCGTGAAGGTGTTTTTGTAGGCAATGTAGATCGAGTCTTTGCTTGCCTCGACCGCATCCTGTATACTCTTAGTTTGAGCGAAGGCTTGACTAAGAGTGCAAGGGGTGAGGTAGTACAGTTTATACTTGATAAAGTCATTCACTGCACCCTTAAAGACGGCCAGCAAGTGGGCCTCCGTGATGGGCTCGCAAATTTCATTAAGGGCTGCGCTCCATCACTGGATGAACTTCTGGAGTGGTTCCAAAGGATCTTGTTTCACGCTCATCAACTAGTCCAGCGTAGTTTCTGGCTTCAAGTTATACTTAAAGTGCATCACGAACTGGCTCAGAAGCTCCTCTAGAGTTGAAATAGATGAGTGTGGCGGCGTGCAGTACCAATCTAAAGCCTTTCCAGTTAGGAACATAGCAAAGACACGAATAATTGTGTGTGGCCATTGTTGCAACAAAAGGGATTCAAACCTAAAGGTAACAAGATGTGCATTGGGATCTCCCTCCCCATCGTACTTCGTGAAGTGGGGGAGGGACATCCCTGGGGGTAATGTTAGAGCAGGGATTGCATGGCTGATAGGGTCGTCTTGGTAAAAGTCCCTGACTTGTACCGTGTCAGACCCAATAGCTTTGAGGTGTTTTATTTCCTTGGTAAGGGTTTGGATAAGCTGGAATGCTTGGTCCAAACCCTGCGACATTGTGGACAGTTGGGGAACTACCGAGGTAGCTTCCATCTGTGAAATGGCGAGGGTGGGGGTGTGACCCATTGGCGGTACCATTGGGATAGCCCTTGTGAACGGTGCTACTTGCATTGTCCACCACCCGATAGGTGGTGTGGCTGTTGGAGCAACAACCGTAGGTTGGGCTACCAGATAGATCGCTTGTGTCACCGGTGGAATAGACCATAGCCCTGTGTTGGGTTGTACCATTTTCAGGGTTTGGTAGGTCTAAGGGCAAACATAATGAGACATCTGCGATGGTTGTGGAATAGGCTAAGAAGAAAATGGGGTCCACCATGTGGACGGGCCTGGGCCCACCGTAGTGGGTGGAACATATGTGAACATAGGAATGGAAACGAAAGTTGTGTGCGACTGTGAAGTAGGTATAGTATGAACATGCAGCAGGGTAGCCGTGATTGGTGTGTGATGTGCTATAGGAATGGGCTAATGAATGGTTTGCATAGGCATAGTTTCTGCAAATGAAATAGGGGAATAAGGGCATTAACACACTGGGAAGGTGACATGGCTACCCATTGCAGTTGTGATTGTAGGCTATGGGAGCATAGGCATGATCACAAAGGGATCATTGATAAACAACGGATTGGCCCAGAAGGATTGGGTAGGAGGGAAAGGAATGGGGTTAATTTGACCTCCCTCGTCGGATTGGGAATCGAGTTCCTCCTATCCGTCTTGGAAGGCATCATCCTAGTTAGACGATGTGTCCTATTGCTTCCTAAGCCTAGCCAACTGGATTAGCTGGTTTAGAAGCCTTTGATTTGTCTGTGTCAAAGGTATGGAAGCGCTGGGATTGGGAACAAACTCCTTCCCATCGTAGTAAGCGAACTCAAAGTTACATTTTCTTTTGAACTTGTGTACATCCAAAGGCAGGTTTGCTTGAACCTTTGCACAGAGGAAGTTATATCGCTCATGTTGCTAGGCCAAGCCCTCAAGTCCCCGGTTCTGGATCCTGAGGGATTGACATGTTTTTAACGTTGGGTTGGATGGTTGTTCGACACCATGGATGCCTTGAACCATGATGGGAACCTCAATGTTAAAGGTGTTAGCAACGGTGCTTGGGGAAGCCATTGTTAAGCTAAACAGTTTTGCAAATGGGAAAAAGCAAATAAATTGAAAAGTGATCAAAAGGTTGACAATTTTTCGAACGAGAAAAGCAAAGAAACTAGAAAGCAATCAAAAAGGCTTTGTGTCTTGCAGGGTTCCCGAGGAATTGTTGAGGTGATCGATCTGTACCACACGATGTGTAAACAACTACAAAAGGGTATCACGTTTATGCTAGTGCACAATAGGGTACAGAACACGTGCAAGGCCATCGCAAGATAGGCAAGTCAACTAGTGATCAGAGGCTTTATGTCCTATAGGGTTCCCAAGGAACTGTCGAGGCGACCAATCTGCACTGCACGACGCGTAAACAACCACAGATGGGTGTCAATTTTAAGCTAATGCATATCAAGGTGCAGAAGGTTTATAGGACTACCGTAACATGCAAAAAAACACCAAAAAGGCCCTCCTTCTAGCGCCAGAAAACTGTAGCGACCAAAAACGTCGGTGGCTGAAAAAAATCGAGAGGTCGTCGACCATTGACAGTCTCAATCCTAAATTCGTGGGAGGGCTGTGTTGGATAAAACGAAAATGGGACACCCTGAACGGTCTGGTCAATCAGATAGGAACTTAGTCAATGTTAATATAACCTTTTGTAACGTGTGATTTGAAAATGAGACTAATAGCGCGAAGTAATGCTTAAATGTAAAAGAGATAGAAAATAGTGTAAAGTGCAATAGTAAACACGAGACAAAGTGAAATGTAGTTAGAAAAATGCACTGCTTCGAAGCTACGACTTCACTCTGTCAAAATGGATACAGTCAGTTGCACAACACTGAGAAATGCAGAGATCTCGAGAGTAACCAAGACGTGTAGAGCAAGACGGTTGTGTGCTTGAACATGGGCTCAGGCATTAACAATGCAAAGTGCTACCAAGGTGGTAGAAAAGAGCGAAACCAAGTGCCGACTGAGAGTGCTAGCTGTTTACAATGTCAAACAGAAAGCTTACAATGCTCAAGGTTACTGTGCTAATTTTTTCTTGTCAGTCAAAAAAATTGTTAGCCAACTAAAAAATGCCCAAAGAACCGAACCCTTTGAGCATTATTCATTGGGGTATTTATAGGACCAAGGGCTCACGAAAGATGCGGTTTAGACACCACATGCCCTAGGCTTATGCTAACCTGTCTGTGCTGCACGTGCCTACATGACCGTTGGACGAGTCTACCACGCCATAATTACAAGTCTGTCACATTGTAATTGCACTGTCAGAGCAATGGTGCAATTACGTGAAGTGCATTGATGTAGCGTAACTTCTTGCCACGCTTTGCTTTGCTTTGTAGCATAGCATGTTTGGCGTAGCATAGCATCTTATTACACTATGCTACATTACGCAACGTAGCGTAACGTAGCCGTCAGCTCGAAGCAAAAAATTTGCGTCATGTCCTGCTACATGCATTGGAAACCTTTGAAGCATGTTGACTATTTATTGCATATTTGCTACGCTATGCTACGCTACATAGCGTAGCATAGCGTAGCGACTGGCCTTAGTTGCAAAAACATCTTCAATCTGCAAACTTTACCTCTCACACAGCGAAACTTGCGAACTAGTCGATCCCGCTCTTTGAGTTGCCTTCTGTCACTTTCGCAGAATTGCTACGCCATGTAGCTTAGCGTAGCGTAGCGGCAAATATGGCTGGCCTTTTGCCAAGTTCGTCGGTTTCTGACGGAAGGTAACATTGCTGAAGGACTTGAAGTCAGGCAAGGGGGATTGATCGTCTAGCTTTTGCTACGCTATGCTACGTTGCGTAGCATAACATACTGTAGCACTGTGCTTCCGCAAACATCTTCTAAAGTTTGCTACGCTACGTAGTATAGTGTAGCAAAACTTCTTAACTTAGAAAACTTGCTGAAGCATTTTGTGCGCTTTGAGCATCACCAACAATTCCACGCACTAATCTTTAGTGCACTGTCGACTAGATGAACTACTCAGGTGAGTAGGCTAGAGAATTCGTTTAGCTTGTTGAGACTTGGGATAGAAAACTTGGACAGTTTGAACATTAGAGCATCCATCTCCTGAAGAACTACCATAGTGTTGCGCGAATTGCAAAGACTTGGTGAAGCAAGCATGCCTTCGAATTTTGGGGTGTTTCATGTAGTTGCTGAACATATAAATAAATGGGTCTCCTTGTGATGGAAACCTAAGCAAGGAAAGGTGCTAAAGATTCTAGCAGACTATCCAAATCTGGCTCAGCATGAATGGCATTGTAACAGCCTTCATGCTGCCTACCTACTGCCTTTAAATTTACAACGACTTTTTGCTTGCAGAAGGATGGGCATAAACACTTGGACGTGCGGAAATGGGAATTCATGGGACACTAATTATGATTTTAGCCCTATAACCTACCCATGAAGGGCTAAACTGAACAACTTGATAACTACTATGACACAATTGTAAGCTATGCATAAAAAGAATCTAATTTGTGGAAGCCAGGAATCTAGGATTCGTGATTCTGAACATGTTTGGGTACATGTGCCTCAAGAAAAAGTGGGGACGGGTTCGTAGCTAGGGACGTTGATGAGACATGAATTTCTCATAGTGCTGGCGGCCGCGTTAAGGCACCCACGATAAGGCACCCACGTTGTATCATGGGTCGCGATGTATCATGGGCCGCAATATCGCGTATGCAATGTATCATGGGCCGCGATATCGCAGTTAGCCGCAATTTCTATAAATAAGAGGCGGCTCTCCCTCATTTCACATCCCAGTTTTAGTGTAGCGAAGCTCTGGCAGTTTGATCCCTCCAGAGTTAGAATTTTTCCCGTGTCTGCCCGCAATGTGGTGAATGTGATTGTACGGTGTCTTTATTTGAGTGTGCCGTACTTGGACACGCACATGACCGGCAATAAAGATCGAGATTACTTCATCATTGTAGCATTCACTTAGTTTATTTTATTGTTATTTATTTAATGTTATTTATTGC
>MNCI01022309.1:120149-199391 GCA_015680685.1 Gnetum montanum
GACACATCATACACCTCATCTAGACTAAACCATACGTGACATATGCAAAACTAGTCTAGGTGGGAAGACAGCGAACTGCGACCTAAGGCTAACTATCTAGGTGCCACAACTAGTCCATCTGCGGAGTTCGACCGGATAGTGCGTGCGACGCTCGTTTCGTATGGTTGAGTGTAGGGGTACCTCACCACTCATCAGACGTGATAGAAAAAATTTAAATATATTAGTTTTTTTAAAAAAATTAAATCTCATATATCATAAAAAAAGCATTGTAGAATATAGAACAAGTACAATGTAAATCCAAAATATTGTTAATGCTTAAAAATTTCAGAGAAGATTGCAAATCACCATTACACCGAAGCAAGAAAATTTTGCAAAGGTATGGAGGGTGTCAAATCCAAGTTCGTCGTTTTCTGACAGCAATGTCTTTTGTCTTTTGCAACAAAAATGACAGCAATAAAATGAAACCCTTTTGTTACTCAATCCAATCTTTTCAAAAATGAAATTAAGCCTCAAGCCTCAACCAAGCCTGTGAGTAGTGCCGTAGGGCCATGTTGAAGACAACCACATTATAAAAAAACACAACTTAACTAAACTAGGCACGGACGAGTGATTCACCTCACCGACAATTATCAAAAACCTTTCGAAAGATGGGGAATTGGCATGATAAAGGTGAAATAAAAACAGAGCACCATGAGCTTGTATATGGACATTGGCCATGTGCTGATGGGCTTCATTGGCCCATAAAAAAAGTTGAACAAGCATCATCTGTCATCGTGTTCATGACTCATCACCCATGACGATGGCCCTGTTTTTGTTTTTTGTTTTTTCAGCAGAGATATGAGAAAAAGAGCAATGACCAATAAACACGCGTGAATGCGTGAGTCGTGGCGGAACCTTTGACGCTCCCAAAGGCCAATCCATGCAAATGCAATGTTTACTGTCCCGTTCCAACTTGATTTCCGTATGACCCAAACTTGGCCCTTCGGCCTTCGGTTACCAAAGTAGCCCTTTTGTGATTTCCCTGTGTTTGTTTATTCATTCGTACTCCCCGTTTTCTGGGGCCTGTGTCATGCCGATGCCATGAATTTTCTTGATTGCTTGCTGGCCACTTAACAATGAAATGAAGCGTCTGGGAAAGGAGAATGCATTGCACAATGCAGACATGGAGAACAAGGCAATAATAATATGAGGCAAGGCAAGGCGACCATTTCAATGTATATGTACAGATTCAGACAAAATTTCATTGGAAATTATGAAATACGTACCCATTGCGGATTTATTGTACGCCCTCCCCGAATCCAACGTGAACAGTTCATAGAAATTTATCTGGAATCCCGAATCTCCGGCGCATAGGTTGTAAGCATTCTAATTCTGGTTGCTAATAAATTCTTGCATTCTTTTGTTTACAAGGAAAACTAAATTTCATGAAGCAAAACCAATTTAACCATACCATGCAATTGCATTAAACAATCTGGTATCAGTATTTGCATTGCGGTGACAGAGGAATGCCGCTATCGTTTCTACAGTCTCATGATTAATACATCGGTGACAAAGGAATGCTCGGAACCTTGTGACAAAGGAATGCTTGGAACCATGTGATGAGTTTGGAAAGGAGTATTTTGGAGAGTCGGAAGGCTCTAATATTATCTTGATACGGATTTGTTGGACCCCGGATAGTTATGAGCATTACCAAATAGAATTGCATTTATTTACATTTGAGTAGGACTGTAGCACTAAAAATTTAAATGATTAGAAATTTAAATTTAAATTTTTATTGCTTATAGCATTGGAATGTAATTAGCTAAAATAGGGAATGTAACAAGTAATAAAAGGTATGCTATTATATTAAAATATGCAATGTGTAAAAGAAAATTCAATTTTATTATTGAAGAATTAGTTATATTCAAATTATAACTCCATAGACATCAAACATTTGTTGTTTACATAAGTTGCATTTGTTGGTTGACACATATTAAGGTTTTTGAAATTAAACTATAAGACTTTATGTAACATCTCTATTAATTATCTATAAAATATCTTATAAATAACTAATAGAGATGCTACAAAACCCTAAGGATTTGAATTTAACCTTGATTTACTAATACAAAAGGAAGTGGTCAAATAGATAAAAATTATTAATTACAAATATAATTATATTAGAAAAATACAACACAGAAAAATTTTATAATACTTACATACATAATTAAATAATATTTATTTCATGAAAAAATTGCATAGCCACAAAAAGGTAGATGTCTAAAAATCCCACTAGTGTGTAAAATAACGATCTGAATGAAACTTGTTTCAACTTAATTAGACATCTAGAAATAAAGCTATTCACATTTAAATTGTATCAAATTAAATAATAAAATTAAAAAATATTTAAATAGAATATTACTATATAATAAATAATATTAATTTTTCTTGAACATGTAGAACACATCGAAATGAAAAATGTTCCTTCCAAGCTCACGGTCCTAATGGCACAAATATCAAATTCATATCTATCATACTTTTTTATTTATTCATAAAAATAATTACATGGCTTAAATATACAAAATGTATACAAAGTCTTTATTTTACAAAAATACAAAATTTGCAAAATTTATTTTTCATTTTCAAAAGATCCATGTTGTACAGAATTAATCCATCTTTTGTCTCATGTTCCTCTTTCAATGATTCCTTACCTACTGTAGGCTCTTTGCATTGAAATGCAGGACGAGTCAAAACCCCTCAAATAAGAAAAGTTATTATATTTCCCTCTTCATGGAGCAAAAAGTTTTTGGACCAAAAATCTCAAAATATGGGGTAGGCAAAGGTTTTCAATATAATATTCAAAAATGTTTTAAATTCCAAAATTACCACAAAATTTTCCAAAAATTCATAAAAAATTCCAAATATCCAAAGGAAAACCAAAATTCCAAAAGAAATCAAGAGATCTAAAGGAATGCATATTTTATCCATGTATCTTCGAATGCAAGGTTTTAGTTACTCTCATTACCAAAGGAACTGACCAACAACTCTTAGAATAACTTCACTACTATCATCGAACTATCCTTCAAATTATTTTAATCTCCAAACGTATCACAAATTTGTTGGCAAAAATCCAAAGAATGTATATATGAACCAAGCATCTTTGAAGGCTAGGTCTTCAATACCCTCACTGCCAAAGGGACTCATCAACAACTCTTAGAATAAGCTCACTACTGTCATTGGATTATCCTTGTAATCCCAAACTAGTCACTTATGGTCAAGACTTGACAATAGCCTCACTACTAACATCCTTAATGGTCGAGGCACACGTATCATCAAAAGGATAAGTCTTAACTCTACCTCATTGTACACCACTCGACTCAACTACTTAGTGTCATGGTCTCAGCTAAATCCATAGCCTCACATGAACTTACAAATCAAAATCTAGGGTAGGAAATCCATCCAATAATCCTTGTTTCTATAAGGTGGGTCCCACTAAAAAGCACTCCACTCTTGCATGATCATAAGGGAATCTAAAAGATTCACGACTCCCACTACTACCTAAGCAAAATCAATCACATAAATATTATTATTTTATTCCAAAAGTCCATAAAAGTCCAAATTCCACAAAATTCTTACAAAATCATATTTATAACATGGGTTGATCCAAAATAATCATAAAATATCCAAAAAACAAGTTGAGCAAAGTTTCCATACAATTTAAAATTTCAACCAAAAGATATAACTTGTCCTAGATACAGTTAAATTACCAATTTCCATGTGCTATCAAGTCCAAAATGGAAAATATTTGGTAGAATCTCAATAGAATAATTCAAATTGTAGAAAAATAATGAAAAACCAAAAGGTAGAAAGAAAACATGCAAAATCCATAATAAAATAGGAGTGACATGGAAAAAAAAGTAGAATAAATTTTCTTACTTATGTTAGCAAAGCTCTAAGAATTATTTTAGCATCTTCTTTTTCTACCTAACACTCTCAATTTGCTTTTACTTTGCAAACCTATCCCATCTAAAACCCTTCTACAAACTATGATGAAATGTATCTAAGGCCTCAACCTATTTATAAATGGAAGAACAAAAGAAATGGGGCCAAAATCAGCTAGGAAGAAAGGTGAAAAACATGATGGATCGTGGTTTCATAAAAACAATGGTTGGTGGAAAACAAGTAGTGAAAGGCGGTGGAAGAAAAAATGCAATGCAAAGGATGGTTAAGAAAAAAAATAAAAATTACATAACATTTATGTTATGTGCATAATACATGTTTGCTTAAAGTGCTTTGCACGTGAACGTGGTTTTTTTTACTGTCGTTGATTTTTCTCTTTTAATTTTTTAATTTTATTTTTAAATATTTGCATTTTCGTAAGTTTGTTTACAATAAGTAGTACCCTCTCACTCAAACCCTCATAACACGCATGCTGAAACTCTAAATCAAATTTTGTTTAAACCTGCAAGATCCTTGTCAAGTGCTCTATCTAACAGTATGCTGAAATTTTATCTAAGCATTATTTTACCTTTATGGTATTTTAGCAAACTAGAAAATATGATATCTCAAAAATTGTATTTTAGTAAACCAATAGTCAAAACCCAACATTTTTAAATATCCTCAACACATTGGTAAGGTCATATTCTAAGTAAGACATCATCCTAAGGTACTTCCTTAACAATGCCAATTTATGCAATACTTTATTATAATTAAAAATGAACTCCAAATTCTAGTGTAATGACAAAAGATAACAAGGGATATGTTTTGGGTAGGATTATGGTTAAAAATTACTCCATGAACAAAGTATTATATAATCATCTATGCATAATAAAATAAAAATATGCCTAATTAAATGTGCATAATAGGTATAAATATGCATAATTAAATGTGCATAATAAAGATTGAACATACATAATTGAATATGTAAAAGAATAAAATATACATATCCAAATACTTGTAAAGACATAATAATTGATAACAAGAAAAACTTCTTGAGGCAATTAGATTTCAACATTTAATCATAAAATATTCAGAAGATCTATGACTAAGCTTAAATAATAGTGAAACAAAAGATAGAAAATTACATTCTCTTATGTAGAAAATTAGCAATAATAACATTAATAATAGTAATAATAATAAGCTAATCTATTGAAACACATCTAATAGCATTGAAGAATTAATCATATGCATTAAATTAAATAATTAAATTTATGCAAATTTCTAGGTTGTGACACTTTACCTAAAGATTGGACAAAAATATCTGTATTTATGTAAGAATACCATGTAGCCATTAATGTTGATTAGGAAAATGATCTAGATGATGTTGACACAACTCTATTAACTCTATTCCATTGACATAGTGCTTTCAAAACACCTTTTCCCTTTTCCTTGGCAATCTTAAATGGGAAATTGAACTGTAATTCTTTAATGATTAATTAAAAGATTGATCATCAAGCTATAAATTAAGTCAACAAGTCATTTTTCAAGGATAAGATTCTACAAAAGTATACAAATATTATAAAATTAATTATAATGTATTTTCTTAGAGGAGATTGACAAGTATAGTAGAAGAAGAAAATTTTAATGGAACTTCATTAAATGATCTTTTAATAAATTAACAAAAAAATCTCTATCATTATTGGTCCCAAGCCCAAATATGAAAGGAGAAGAGTTGGTATTAGGTTTGTAGTTGGCTGTAAAACCATGTTAAATTTTATAGGTGATTTTATTTTTAGATTTTGCATACGTTAGGACATTCTCCATATGTAATGTGCACTAGTCATACATATTGATTACTATGGAAAATAAGAAAGAACTTGCTAAGGTATCCTCTAAAAACAACACCCAATATTAACTTCTAGATGGTGTGAAAAGTAAACAAGGTTTTCCACATCAAGAATGGGTGTGACTAAAGAAGTAAATCTAATGGTATAAATTTTAGATGAAATCATGGAACATATGTAATCTTAATGGAAAAACCTTTGAAATCATTAATGAACAAATGGAAAATTAGCATTGTTTGCCTACAAGAAACAAGATGCAATGGGAGAAAAGCTAAAGAATTAGATGCAAATTATAAGAATTTTTATTTAAGTAAGAATATTTACTAAAATGAAGTGGTCATCATTGTCGATCAATTTCTCAAAGATAAAGTGGTATAGGTATATCACCAAAATGATCATTTACGAGCATAAAAATTGTTCTTAGAAATAAAGTCAACAACATCATTTATATATATGCTTTACAAATTAGCCTAGAAAATTCTATTAAACAACATTGTTAGATTCAATAAATCTATTACTTTAAGAAATTACCTAGTAAAACAGCATATTTATTAGAGAGGATTTTAATTAATATGTTGAATATATAAAAGATATAAAAGGATTCATGGAGAATATGGATTTGGAGACTGAAATGATATTAAGTACTATAATTTGCAAGTGCTTATAGCATTATAATTGCATATACCTATTTTTAGAAAAAGATTGGGCATTTTATTACATATGAAAGTAGCATAGATAAAATACAAATTAACTATTTCTTGTTACATAAAAGAGACAAGTGATTTATAAGATCATACCTAGAGAAAATCTTACAACTTAGCATTAATTAATGGTCATAGATTTAACTATATAGAGCTTCAAATATTACATGAAAAAAAGGACTAAGTATATAAAATGATAGAATTTAAAGGAAGAAAGCATGATCTTATTAAAATAATTATTTCTTAAAGGAAGAACTTAGAATTAGGATTGTTCTACAAACTTTATTTAGGGCCAAATTGAAAGTTGTATTTAAAAAATTAGGAATTATATTTTAGATAAAACAAAAACAAAGTACATCCGAAAGGAGATATGATTGAGGAGTGATAACAAAATAAAAAAAATTAATAAGATAGGTTGATGTACAAAATAGCAAAGGAGGTAAATTTTGTAGTATTAAAAGCCATACATTTAAGAAGAACTAAATTTTGATATGGTTGATAAATTTTCCATTTTTGAATGAAGACAACCTTATCTAAAATGGAAAACAATAAAGCTACTAAACCAAATACCATTGCTATAGAAACTTGAAAAATGATAGGAAATACAAGAATTAAATGTAATTTTTTAACAAAATTTTGAAAGATAAATAAATGCCTTAAAATGGAAGAAAAGCATTGTGGTTCCCATCTACAAATATAAAGGAGATGTACAAAATTGTACAAACTATAGAGGAATCAAGGTTATAATTCATAGTGCAAAGCATGAAAGATAGTCATAGTAGCATTTTAGACTTGAATCAACAGTATCAAAAAATCAATTTGGATTTATGCTAAGAAAATCTAGTATAGATGTTATTTTCTTGATATTGTGACATAAAGAAATCTACATATGATCTTCATTGACTTGGAAAAAGCATATGTTAATGCCTAGAGATATTATATAATGGACCTTATGAAAGAAAAACATCCTTGATAAATAATTAAACTGATTCAAGATATGTACAAAAGAGCTACTACTAGAATTAGAGTAGCATGTTAAATAACCTACGATTTTCTAGTAGGTCTACATTAAGGCTCTCCACTCAGCTCTTACTTATTTGCTATTGTTATGGATGAATTAACTAAGGAAATACAAGATAAGATTCTTTGATATATAATATTTGCAAATAATATTACATTAGCGGATACATCTTAAGTAAATAGTGCAATGGCAATAAGGTGATATGCTCTATAATAATAAGGCTTAAATTTTGTAGAAATAAGACAAAATATATAATGCAAGATATGGAAAGTAATAATAATAAAGGCAAATGATAATAAAGAAAACTCATAGAACCAACCCCATTTTGTTGGGACATGGCTAAGATGATGATAATGATGGATGGCTAAGCCTCTCATGCCCTATGTTAATATGCTACATTTAAAAGTTTGTAGCTATCTATCTTACAAATATCTAAAACCATATTACTTCAAGCCCATTGGATTATGCACTCTTGTCGCTATTTGTCTTACAAATATTTGACACCATATTGCTTCAAGGCCATCCAATTATGCATTCATGTAGCTATCCATCTTAAAAATATCTAACACCATATCATTTCAAGGCCATCTAATTGTACTGTGCACATATTTGTCTTAACAAATATCTGGCAATATATTACTTCAAAGCCAGACAATCAAGTACCTCTTTAAGCTATCAATCATAGAAATATCCCACACCATATCACATCAAGGTCATCCCATTTGTGCTAAACACTCATTTCAAACTCGTGTACATATTTATCTTAACAAATATCTAGCACTGTATTACTTCAAGGCCAAACAATCCCATAACTATTTAAGCTATCAACCATAGAAATATCTCACACCATATCACATCAAGGTCATCCCATTGTCCTAAACACTCATTTCAAACTCATGCTAAGCACTTATTCCAAAGTCATCCTATGATTTTTTGGCTCACTTGGTCCCCCAAAGCACTGCCCCGCCTACTAAGCACATGGTCCCATCTATTAATCACATAATTGCAGGATGGATAGTTGTATTCCAACTATCAAAAGATTGTGCGTAAAGTACTCGTGGGTGCAAGTTTGAAAGCTATAGAAGTTCAAAAATAGCCATACAAAATGGAAAAGGAGAAAAAGGAGAACTAGAGTAATGTGTCCTCTCTCATAGCTGGTTTACATGAAGAGTAAAGAGAGAATGCCAAAATCAAGTTGCCATGGGCAAGGAGTTCCGTCTACTGAACCTCAAATTCTACGGCTGCTTGAAAATTTTCCATAGCTTTTCTTTTTCTTTTTTTCCCTTTTTTCCATAGTTTTTCAGATAAAAATTTTTATTTTGTTAAATATGTACCTCCGCCATTTTTTTGAAAAAGACACGCATATCCTGGTCCCTGTAGTCTGGGATAACAAAGTCTTTGTTGGCAATTTTCTCGTATATGTAAAAAGCAAAGTCGCCTGAACGTTTGGCAGGTAAACCAAACACGTAATGACGCAATAGCGTACAATAAAATGCAGATATTTCGTATACTTCAACCCTAAAGCATATGCTGTCGATTGTTCAGACTCCAGGTATGGAACATGTAGTTCAGAACTGCCTATTGTTGTACTGTGAATAGGCAAGCACAATAAAGAAGTATAGAACTTCATTTTCTTCGCTCTCTCAACGAAGAATATACAACTCCTATACAAAGAGCCAATTTCTGTTTATTTTCGACACAGATTCAGCGGTGGAGATATAACAGCAAAAACGAAACAAATGGAGTCCAGAAATAGCACAGAACAAAGAAAAACAAGCAAGCAAGCAAACTATAACGCGTCACATTAGAGACTCCCTGTACAGACTGACTCGAGTCTGCGACCACAACGAAATCTCTTCGGACTTCAGCAGACCGAAAAGAAAAAAAATGTAAAATGAAATATTCAATATCTGACACTTGAGCTGCTGCAGCAGCGGCAGCAGAAGAAATCCTGAACCTCCCCGTCCTCGCGCAGTGGATGTTCACAGCAAAAGCGCGGAAACGGAATAATGCAATGCCACCTGCAACTAAAATAAATCTTTGATGTCATCGTGGAATACTATTTTTGTTCAGGAAGAAGATGCGTGACCGGCATGGCTGGATCTCGAAGCGGAGGAAGCAGAAAGAGTGCCGGACATCATTCTTTTGAACTCCGTAAAGCTCACCATGCCATCGCCATCCTCATCGACGGAGGAGATCATATCGCGGCACGCAGAGATCGTGCGGCCCTGCTTGAGACCGAGCGACGCAAGAACCGCCTGAAGCTCCTCGACGCTGATAACGCCGTCGCCGTTCTCGTCGAAGACGTTGAAAGCCTCTCGCAGATCTGCGTCGTTGTTTTCGTCCGCGGAGTCGTTCGGTTCCTCCTTTAACGACTCGTACAGCACCGAGAACTCGCCGAAATCAACGAGTCCGTCGCCGTTCGTGTCCGCGTTCGCCATGGCCTCGCACAGGCCGTCTTCCTCGATGTGGATCCCCAGCGTCCGGAGAGACTCCCTGATTTCCTCTTTGCTGATGAATCCGTCGCCGTTTTTGTCAAAGGTCGAGAAAACTCTGCGCATCTCGCAACTTTCACCGACATCTTTGATGCTTTTCCCGTTTTTGGCATTCAACGCGCGGCTTTCCTCGCTCTCCGTCTTCGGACCCTCGAACGGCTCACCAGTGGCTTTCAGGCGCAGATCTTTGGCTTGCATAGATTTATCGAGCGCCATGGCCTTGGCTTTGAACCAGAGGCGAATCTTGTGAGGCAGGATGTAGCTTAGCAGCGATGTAAAGAGGCCGTAGATGAAAACGGCGCGGAGGATGCACGAACTCATGCTGTGCTGCGCTCCAACGGATAGAAGCCGAAGCCGAGGCCGAGGCCGAGGCCGAAGACGAATCCTCTTATAGAAAAGCCAGCAGGACGCAGAGCTCCGACGGATAAATAACCGTACTATCGTAGTAGGTGTAGCAATCACCTTGCGCTTGAAGTTTTAAAGCGTCGTTAGTCAAAACGGACGATGAAGAAACGAAGTCTGCTTCTGCTTCTGCTTCTGTGACAGCAACTCTGTCCAAAACCTACGGCCATCAATCGCGTTGTTATAGCGCTCATGCCGCCTTTGTTGCCGCCACCGCCGCCGCTGCTTCTTCTTCTTCTTCTTCTTGCAGAAGCGTGGGCGTGGCTGTCTAGCGACGACATAAAGGCGGAATCGGAGTCTGAAAGAACAAGGGAGCCACTAATTGCGAATAAAGAACGGCAGCCGGATCCGATGCAAAGGTGGGAAACCGCGTGAACGGCTATAAGGCCTGCGTATAATATAAATCATGACGCGCAAACTTGATTGCTGCACCTGTGACAACGCAATATCTAATCGCAGGAAAACCGCGTCCCGCTGGGCCCTCCGAATTCCGCGTGCAGACTGTCAGGTACCAAACGCTGTACACAATTATGAAAGCGACGTTAATCGGACGCTGTATCTATTTCTTCTGAAAACACTGTCATTTATCATTTTCTCAGTGTTTTACATTCGATCTTTTGCATATTGGTGTTGTATTGTTATGTTAGTCTGGTTTCTTCTCACTAGAACTGGATTTCTGTCTTGTGATGATTTCTGTCATACCGCATCTGTCTTTATCTTCGTGGAACACTACTGTTGCATTTGTTTCCATGCAAAGATATCTGTTGTTTCGTGATTTTTTTAGCTCTTGGAACAGCCTGAAACGTCTGTGGCTGTGAATCCGTCTTGGAATCTTCGTACGGTCAAAAAGCAAACCTGCAGACTGTTTGTGTAATGCTTTTCTTTGGTTTTCTCTTTGTTTCCGTGGCTCGTCAACGTAGCTCCGCATTTTTTCATTTTTCGAATAAGAGACTTTTTCGATCTTCTGGAGACCAGAAAGTTAACAAGAGTCTGTTTTTCTATTTTGATGCAATTGTGCAAGGGTCGAGTTTCAAAAACTGTAGAGAAAATAAAAAGAAAAACAGCATATTACAGATTTACAGTAATTTGTTATTTATACCCAATTTTGTGAGTCACGACAATGCGTGTCTTGGTGAAGAAAACTAATGCGACGTATCGAATTTGCTTTTAATTATCGGCGAAGGAACATTCGTTTGCTGGATTTGGCGTCACGGCATGAAACGCGTTATCTTGCTCCGTACTTAAATGCCAGCGTGTCTCTGTTACTTCTGACTTTTAAGAGTCAAAGAAGGCTTTAAAAACAGATAATCTCGTCGAAGGTCCAACGGATATTGTTTTAAATGCTATACAAGCGGGGATAGAGAATCATGCCGTGGTCCGTGAAAATATTTGACATCATATTGCAAAAATTAATGAAGAAAAATCATGGTGGGCCTCAAAGCACCTTCATTCGTTGAATTTCGACCACATTCATTACCTAGAATACCTAACGGCACTCATCATAAGCTCAAATGCACAATGAGCCTAGTCCACATTCATTACCTAGAATACCTAACTGCACTCATCATAAGCTCAAATGCACAATGAGCCTAGTGATAAAGGCCTCGAAGTTATGGGTTGTGTTCTAATTGGCAATGCTGAGTTATAAAGTTTTATATGAACTATGTATCTTGGGATGTCTTTATGTTAAATGTAAAATAATTTGAATCATTATTATGCATTATCTAATGAGTGAAGATACCTAAGTGATTTAGGATCCATAATTTTCCATGGTTAGATCTTTTCTTAAGGTATAGTTATATAGTACACAAAACTTTATAACTCAATATTGCCTACCAAAATTGAACCCATGACTTAGAGGTTCCAAATCAAGAGTCTTATCACTAGGTTGACACCTCATTATTAATTGTTGTGTATATTTGATTATACCTACCTCAAGGATATATACGTATTTTGGTAAGCATAGGTAAAATATCAAAATGGGGCATGGAGGACATGGCTTTAGAAAGAGAAATGAGATGGGGAATCTATTTTCAAGATTGCATTGGTTTATGATCTTTCAAAGCTAGTACCCATCTCAAGAGAAGGGTTAAACACTTGGTGACCTTGTAGAGTAGATGTAACTCAACTAAAATAGACTACATCTTAGTGAGAAAAAGAGATTAAATAACATGTAAGTATTGCAAAGTCATTTGATGAGAAAGTCTTATAACTCAACATAGACTTACAAAGAGTGTCATATAAATTGATGGAATCTAAAAAAGAATAGATGACACTTTTTAAGGTTAAGTTGCTCGTAGAAGGACATTGGGATTTAAACCTAAATGCAAATGATAGTTGGAGTTAAATGAGAAGTTGTATTGAGAGGATAGGGAATGACATCCTTTGGGTTTCAAAAGGAAACATGATGGTAGAGTAAGGAAGTGCAACAAAAAATTCAAGATAAGAAGTATTTCAAGGACTTACAATAGAGTAGGAAACATAATGTTTTTCAAAGCTACAAGGTAGTGAAGTATGTGGCTGATGAGCGGCGACGTAACCCTACGCTCAACCATACGAATACAACCATTTCACACACAATTTGGTTGAATTCCAAGGACTAAGTGCTTATGCGCCCTTGTGGAACAAGGACGGGTTGATTGATCATTATCTTCCCAAACTTAATTGTATGTCACGATTGTATGATTAAGTAAGCTTGAGGCATATGATTTTTATAGCTTTTATGTTTTTATGTCCTGCTGCTAATAAGGGAGGAGAGAGAGAGATAACTAAGTGACTAATTTAACTTAACTACTGATTAACTAGGCTTTAAACTAATCCTAACACTAGTATCCGTTCTCACTTGTCGTACACATCTTGAACCAACGCAACACTACTGGGATTACCAAACGCTAATCATTATTGGGTTACCAAGTGTTACACTCATGCTCGAAGTGATTGTACTGTGTATACTAATGACAAAAATGTAAAATAAAATAAAATAAATGCAAAAGAAGATAAAATTTAAAAAATGAGTAAGAAAACAAATCTCAAGTGCTGCAAGGATGAATCCAAGAGCTTGTCTTTATTACCGTACACAAGGTGTGCTCGGGTACACAATGCTCGAATAAAGATCCATCCACACTTAGACCTCATGCTAAAGGCACATGGAAAATACTCTAACTTGACTTCTAAAAAACTTCTAAAAGACTTCCCTTGAAAAACTTCCTTCCAAAACTTCTTTTTCTTGACTTCTTCTTCTTTTTGACTTCTTAAATTGTGTCCCTGGGCACTGTATTTATAGGCTTGGGAGCCAATACTCTAATAATTACAAAAACTGCCACTCTAATTTTAGAGAAACTACCCCTCTAATTTTAGAGAAACTGCCCCTTTAATTTTAGAGAAACTGCTCTAATAATAACCACTCTAATTATTAGAGTAATCGCTCTCATTGTACCCCCATGACTGAATGAAAACTTGTCCTTGAGTTCCTTACAAAATATTGGGAAGGTATGGGATTATTGACTAATTGACAACTAACGGTGGAATGGGATGACAGACTCAACGTGCCTAGTGAACGGATTAATAAGCATATTACAACATTCGTGTTCGTGACCATTGTGGTGAACACTCGTACATAAATGACATCCAAGCCTTTATTTGGCAGCTTGTAGAGAAAGAGAGAGAAAGAAAATGAAGCATGTTGTCGCCAATGCTAAGATTGCGCCTTCCTCTGTTTATCCATAGCCACGCCACCATACTTGCTCTTTTCATAAATGCTCTAGTTCTGGTCCATCTTGAGTGCTTCCTCCAAGCCCAGTCCATTGTTTGTATGATCTCCATCTACACACACAACACAGCTACAAATGAGCAAGGATAGATAAACCACAATGCAGTTGATACCTTGCCTCGATATGAAGCGCATTGGCTATGTTGGCATCGTAAGAAACTAGTTCGAAGTCCAAAAGTTTTGTGTTTATGCATCTCATGAGTTTTCCATAAGGTCTGGTCAAGGCTAAAGGTGAATGAAGACTCTCGTATGCATTCATTTTTCAAGAGATATTGCAAAATAACTAGCAAAATATCAAACTTTTCCTAAGCTCGAGCACCCAAGGATTGCTAGTCTGAGTTTCCTAAGTCATCAACCTTCAAAATTGCCAACCCCGTTTATGTGAATTGATAGGGTATTTATAGGGTTTGGCTAGGTTCAGGCACTGAATTCATGGATGGAATCAACAACTGAGAACTGAGAAGAAAACGATNGATGATGAACATTTATAATGAAAAAGATAATGTACAACAAGAGAAATTGACTCCGGCTCGCTTGAAACTTCTCGATCTTTGAATTGACTGCTACATGATGTCGATTTGAGTGGTTTTGTGGCTGTTTGAGGCATCTCTATTTCATTAGAGCTTCCAACATGAGTTGATCTTGTCTTGGCGTGCCCTCAGCGTGCTCACACTGCATTCACGCCATACTCATGCTACCTCATGTTGCATTCATGCTGCTAGCGTGACCTCAACGTTACCTCAGCGTGAGTGAGCCAAAATGGCATATTTTTGCATCAAATTTTGATTTTTTGAAGCCTATTTCTAGAGTGCAAAAGTTTTCTGATTGTGGTTGACCTTGAGAGTGATTTGCAAGTTAGAAATTGAGCTTGATATGCCTTGTTTCAGACCTCTTTTGGTAGCTCACGTTGGACTCACATTGCTAGTGTGAGTGCAGCGTGACCATAGTGTGAGCTACAAAGACTTGCAATTTTGGACCTGAAATTTGGGATTTTGGAGGCTAAAATCTGAAGTTGTCAACAATGAACCCTGAGGATGACTTGCACCTTGGAAATCAGGTCATTTTGACTCAATTTTGGGCTTTGAAAGTTGCTCACATTGTACTCACGCTGCCAGCGTGACCTCACCGTGAGTGACAGCATGAGTGTAAAAATGTAAACAATTTGTCTCGAAATTTGAATCCACGAATGTTGAAACTTGGAGTGGACATTAGTGGCCCTTGAGAATGGCTTACACCCTCAAATTTGGACCATTTTTGATCTTGAAGCCATTGGAGTTGCTTACATTGAGGGCAAATGATCTTGACAAGCCAAGCGTGAGCAAGCTAGCTTGAGCCAGCTGGGCATGAGTTCCATGCCTTAGTAAAATCTTACTTCCCAAAAGCTAAAAAGGCTCTGGGTTGTTCTTGTTTCAAAGTGTTAGGCCGAAATTAGTGATTTTTCATTGGCCCCTTTTTGTTGACGTCTAGAGAAATTCACCCGAGAGACGTCGACAAAGAAGTGCAAAACACCATGAAAAACCAAGTACCAAGCATTATCTGTTAGCCCTTGGCTAGATGTCATTGCACCATTTTTAAAAGTACATGGGATTGAGGCAATGTAGTTCAAGATGTAAGGGGATTGGTTGTAATCAGGGGAAGCCAGGACTTGATCAAGGGTTATAATTGCTATTGGAATTTTGGGAGAGGAATGCTCTCACGTGAATGAGCTATATCTTTGATCCTTGTCGGTAACCAGTGTTCAACAGACTTGGAGCCAATACATAGGAGGTGTGTTCTTTGGAGAAATGAGACTCTTATAGAGTGTTTATAGGGCCCGTTGTAAATAGCCAAAGCCATGCAATGATGTGCAACATGGTCTCTTTGAGACACGAGTGTAACTATTTTCTAAGACAATTGCCTTCTCGCCTGGGGCTTGTATGAGAATAGCCAATAGTCTTCGGTTTATGATGTCAATGGGGTCATGAAGACCTTTTCTGTGCATTTTGCTCTTTGAAATTTTTGTTCTTTCTCTTTTGTTTGTTTCTTCTTTTCTTTTGTTTTTGTTTACTTTTGTTTTTCTTGTTCTCTTTGGTCTTTTTGAAAGAGCTTGCTTTTAGTGTTGTGCTCGTGTTCGAGCGCTTGCATTTTGTATCATGTATCGTATACTGTGATTTGCGTTGCGATTGCTTAGAGAGTCACAATGTGCAATAGTGCATCAAGAGCTTTGGGGTGAGTAGGGTACAGTGTATCTAGGGGGTGTAATTGAATACGATAAGGGGGCATGATGAGGAAATAGGGAATGTATCAGGAGTGGGGAATGTACTTATGAACAGATTGATTAACCTAGCTATGTGCGTTAGGAAGAATATGATAACTCATCATCATGATGAAGTGCATCTATGCACGAACACCTCAGGCGTGTCATCCTGCAAACACAACTCCAAGAAGACAAGAAAAACACAAATGAATCAGCTAACTAAGCACTTTAAACAAGGAGATGGAGCCACTGCATGTAATTTAAAAGCAGATAGAATCATAAACAACATCAGCTTCATTAGGACCCATGAGACAAATTATGCAGCAAGTCTTTTTGGAACATGTATAGCTAATTGCAACAACACATCTTTTCAAGTTTTTCCTGGTCGTCGATGATGTCACCAGTTTATAGTCTTAGTGGCTGTTGCGGGTTAGTTTCACATCATAACCCTTTGGACGGCACCAGTTTAGTGTCATAACAGATGGTGTATTGCTAGTTTATAGTTGTAGCAGATTGGGAAGAGGCAAACTAGTTTATAGTCTTAGCAGACTTTGGATGCTAGTTTCATGTCATGGCGGACAAATGTGGTAGTTTAGTGTCATACCAGATGGAGCTCTATGATGTTATTTTATTGTCATGACTCCAAGACATTTCTGTGGTGCTAGTTTCAAGTCATAGCCCCAGGACCATTCTGTAGTATCAGTTTTAAGTCATGATGCCAGGATTGTTCTCTGGTATCAGTTTTAAGTCATGATGCCAGGATTGTTCTATGGTATCAGTTTTAAGTCATGATGCCAGGATTGTTCTATGGTATCAGTTTTAAGTCATGATGCCAGGACCGTTCTGTGGTATCAGTTTTAAGTCATGATGCTAGGACTGTTCTGTGGTATCAGTTTTAAGTCATGATGTTAGGACCGTTCTGTGGTATTAATTTTAAGTCATGATGCCAGGACCGTTCTAGGGTATCAATTTTAAGTCATGATGCTAGGACTATTTTGTGGTATTAGTTTTAAGTCATGATGCCAGGACCGTTCTGTGGTATCAGTTTTAAGTCATGATGCCAGGATCGTTACATACCCCAAGTTCATCAGACATAGTATCGTTTCAGGTACAAGTGATTTGTAGGATTAGCGAACTCATTCTCGTCCATGTTAGCAAGTTTGAATGCTCCGTTATTGTAATGCTTAGTGACTAAGTAAGATCCTTCCCAATTAGCTGAGAACTTATCTGGGTGTTCACGGATGGCTTTAAGGACTAGATCTCCTTCATTAATCAGGCTTTTATGCAGGTCATGTTTGTGTCATTACCACTGTTGTTTCTAGTACCACTCAATCTGATCAAGCATTTGCACACATTTCTCTTCCACTAAGTCAAGGTTAGCAATACCCAGTTCATTGTTTTGACTTTCATCGAGAAGGCCCGAGAGAGCTATCCGTAATGAGGGAACCTATAACTCTAAAGGTAAAACAGCTTCAGATCCGTACACAAGACTATATGGGGTTTTACCTGTAGATGTTTGATGTGTCATTCTGTATGCCTACAATGCGTAGAATAATTGTTCATGCCATCATTTCTTGCCCTGATTTAGCATCTTTTTGAGCACCATGATGAAAGTTTTGTTTGTAGCTTCTGCTTAACCATTGCTCTGCGGGTAGTAAGGTGATGAAAATGCATGTTTAATACCCAAGCTTTCACAGAAGCTTTTAGTATTTTCACTGTTGAACTGTGGTCCATTGTCAGTAACGATGGTCATCGGAATACCAAAATAGGTCACGATATTTTCTATTATGAAAGTGCAAATATGTTTGAAGTGGTCTTCCTAAGGGGAATACCTTCTACCCATTTTGTGAAGTATTCAGTTGTAGTGATAATAAAGCTATGTCCTGAAAGGATGATGGCGTTATCAGTCCAATTAAATCTAATCCCCATTTTTTGAATGGCCATGTGATTTGCATTGTGCACAATTTGTTAGGTGGCACATGTATTAGGTTTCCATGCTTTTGGCAAATGTCACATGTTCTGACCTTGGAGATGCAATCGTACTCCATGTGTGGCTAATAGTAGCCTAAGTGCCTAATCTTTGTTGCCATTGCTTTGGGTGCAATGTGCCCTCGACAAAGTCCTTTGTGGACTTGTTCTACAATCATTTGATCGTTGATGCTACTAACACACATCAGCAAAATGCCTTCGTAGGATTTGCGACACAAGGTATCTCCTATTAACGCATATTGCCAAGAGCGTTTTCGCACTGTGTCCTTTTGAGCATTTGTCAAATGTTTTGGAGGTTCACCTTGTAGAAGGTACTCTTTTATGTCATTATACCATTCTATTGCATGTGTTGTGCTAATGGATGCTATAGGCATTTCATCAAGAGTGTTAATTATAGGTTCGACACAACTTGTTATAGAGCTAGGCAATGCATGGAACATTTTGGGTGTCATGGTTAAGGCTAGTGTAGCAAGTGCATCAGCAATGGTGTTTTCGCTTCTAGGGACATGCTGTATATCAACTTCTACTAGTCGCCTTAGCAAATGTTTGGTTAAATCACAATAAAATTGCAAATGGAGATCTTTGCATGCGTAAATCTCAATGACTTGATTAATGACTAATTATGAATCACCTCAAACTACAAGACGTGTGATTCCTGAAGTCAATGCTGCTTGAAGACCTCTGAGAAGACCTTCGTATTTCGCCATGTTATTGGTACAAGGAAAGGTTAATTAGTAGGTGAAGGGTTGGATCTCTCTAGAGGGATATGTTACAATGGCCGCAACACTTCCTCCTTGGGAAGTTGAAGCTCCATAAAAATAGAGGATTACCTCGTAGTTGTTAGGTATGGTGTCTATACTATTAATATTCTAGTCAGGGAATTTAGGGTTTATCATTGCTTGATCATGCATTGGCAAGATGGTTAATTATGTGACTATTGCTTGACCTTTTGTGGAAGATTGAGCAACATAGTGTAGGTCAAACTCTGCGATCATCACTTTTCACCTAGCTATCCTACTCGACTCGTAGATGTTTTTAGTGATGGCACAGAGTACATTATCCTTGCAAATGATGTAAACTTGATTGTAGAAGAGATAATGTCACCATTTCTTTGAGGAGAAGATGAGGGCAAGGAATGATTTCTTCACGTCATTGTATCGTCATTCATAGGCAATTAAAGTGTGGCTTAGGTAATATACCGGGATCTCAACTCCATCTTGATGTTTTTAACAAAGCATCGATGCAATGGAAGAATCAGAAGTTACAAGGTATATGTAAAAGGGTCTATTGCCTTGCGGGGGATAAACGGTTGGTAGTTGGGCTAGCTCTTGTTTTATGTTCTCGAATGCTTCCTAAAATTGTTGGGTCCATTGGAAATGCACATTTTTTTGTAATAGGTGCTGCATAGGTCTCAAATTATCCGTTAGCCTCTCGATAAAGCATCTTATGAACTGTAGTCTACCCTGGAGACCACGTAGTTCTGTAAGGTTTTTTGGTGGTTGCATGTTAGTTATTACCTTAACCTTATTAGGGTCTACCTGTATTCTTGTTTTAGAGACTACAAAACCAAGCATCTTGCCTGTTTTGACACCAAAGACACACTTCTTTGGATTGAGTCTAAGGTCATATTTGAGACAATGTTTGAGCACTAGGTCTAGATCTTTTGCATGCTGTTCCATTGTTTTAGATTTAATCGCGATATTGTCAACATAATCATTGAGAAAATTAAGCATGTAGTCACTAAATATATATGTCATTGCTCGTTGATATGTAGCTCCCACATTTTTAAGGCCAAATGGCATCATCATATAGCAAAATGTGCCCCAAGGTGTCATAAAAGTTGTTCTAAGTTGATGTTCTGGATTGATTCTTATTAGGTTATATCCTGAAAATCCATCCATAAAGGATAATAGTGCATGCCCGGAAGTTATGTCAATAAGTTGATCAATGCTGGGTAGTGGGAAGTCATCCTTTATAGTGGCTGTGTTAAGATCATGGAAGTCAATACATATGCGTATACTACCATTCTTCTTAGGGACTACGATAATGTTTGATACCCAGTCGGAATAGTCAACGGCCCGGATGAAACCAGCTTAGTAGAGCTTTGTGATTTTAGCATGGACTACTAATGCCACCTTGGGTCTAATCTTTCGTGCTTTTTGCTTCACTGGTTTGACCTTTTCATCAAGGATAATGTTGTGTTGGACAATTCGGGGGTCTAATTCTGGCATGTCGGTATATGACCATGCAAATGTTTTTATGTTGTCTTTCAGTACTTGAGTGATGTCAATGACAAGTTGTGAGTCCAGTAGGGTGCTTAATTTCAATGTTCTAGCTTCACCATTAAATGTAGTAATGGGGACTTCAACTAGAGGATCTTTAGTAATATTATCAGCTTCTAGATCCAAAGTCTTAGTCACATTTTTAGACCAGTCCGATGTTTCTTGAGTGGAGGCTATTAAAATAGTATAAGTGGAGATCCAAGGATTATGGATTGATTGCTCTTTTTACCTCCCCGTATGGTCCACTGAGAGACAATGTTGAAAGGGTATTCCTGGTGGCCATGTGTTTGCTCCTGCCAATTTAAATCGGGAGCAAAGTAAGAGACATCCCCTTGATGAAAGAGTTACTAAATGTAAATGAACATAGGGTAATCAAACTATGTATTGACAAAATTGGGGGATGTAGTGGTAGTTATGGTAGTTTTAGGCTGTACTGGGCCACATGGCAGTTTTAGGCCATATCGGGCTGCATGACAGTTTTAGGCCATACCGGGCCTATAATATTCATGTTGATTTGTCATTTGGACTTAGTGCATAGAGCATTTTTGATTTTTAAATTTTGTGCAAACAATTAGTTTATGAGGCTTTAAAATTTTATGAATTTTTAAATGTTTATATATGTATGCATATATTTTTTTATGTTGATTTTAACTTTCCATCCCTTCCTTTACATAATAATAACCTTTTTTGGCCTCATCTTCAAGGGTTGGAATAATGAGGAATACTAGGCCAACATAAAATAAAGATGCCATAAATGAAAACAAAATTTAAACATGGTAAATTTAAATAAATAAAAAAAGAGAAAATAAAATAGACTAAATTAAATTGGGAATGAATATTTGGGGTTTAAAAGGGGATTTTGAAGTGAAGAAAGGGGGTTTTGTGCTAACATGAGTTCTTAGCTTTGGATTGTAGTGTAAGTTAAAGAGTGCAGCGTGAGCTATAGTGTCAGTGTCAGCGTGAGTTGTAGTGGGAGCTACAGGGCAACTATGGAGGGTAGAGGGAAAGCAAGCCGATGTAAAGGGAAGAGGCAAGCAAATCTGGTATTCGTGGAGGAGAGTGAAGAGCTACTCTAGCATCTCCCCCAAGCCATGATTCCATCATGGGATGGAACTTTGCGTAGGTAGATTTGCTTCCTCTTGTTTTCCTCCAGCATTTGTAGACAGCATTACCTAGGGTAGAATTTCTATGGCCCTGATTTTGGGTTATTTCGACATCCAGTGGTTTGTTTCTGGGTTTTGAGGCCTACCGTTCTTGATTTCATGGCATTAGCGTCAGCGTAATCCAAGGCGTGTGTGTAGGGCATGAGTGCCAGTTAGATTTTTTTTTGGATTTTTTGCATTTTGGGGTAAGCATGTCATGAGTGCTAGGAATATCCTAGACAACGTGAGCCTTTTAGGGCTTCTTGGCAGCGTGGGTTGGGTTTTCAGCCTTTTGGGACTTCCTAGGCCGCAAGGTTTTTTAGCCTTCTTAGGCTTCCTGGGCCATAGGGTTTTTTAGGCAGTGTGACTTTCAGGCCACGAAATGGCCAACATGAGGTTCAGGCCATGAAAGGGCCAGTATGAGGTTCAGACCATGAAAGGGCTAGTGTGAGTTAGAGCCACGAAAGGGCTAGCGTGAGTGTGGGTCAAGAAGGCTAGTATTGTAGGGGAAGGCTTGTTCTTCCTGGTAGCATGAGCTGTGTTGCAAGGAAGGCCTATTCTTTTTTCTATTTTTGTGTTGGCAGTGTGATTGCCAAGGTTCCTAGGCAACGTCAAATTTTTCTTTTCTCTTGGGCAACGTGAACACAAATTTCTCTAGGCAGTGTGAGCTAGACTGTGTGGGATCCCCAACGTGATTTCTGTGGGAGCCAAGTAGCGTGAGTTGCTAAAATAAGCTCTAGCGTGAGTGTCCAGTAGTCCTAGCATGAATTGCTGAACAGGCCCCTACGTGAGTTGTCGAATAGGCCCTAGCATGAGTGGCTGAACAGGCCTTAGCATGAGTGTGGGCCCCAAAGGTCAATGTGAGTGTGAGAATGAGCCCCACCTTTGGATCACTCGGCAAGCCACAACATGAGTTGTCCCAGCATGAGTCATCTGGGAAGCTACAACGTGAGTTGTGGCAAAGATTACCTCTAACGTGAGTGTCCAGGCTCCCCTTTGCTGAGACATGAAAATGTAAAGTTCTTACCAAGGCATTTGTTATTTGCTGATTTTTATGTTTATATTGTTTATTATTTTCCTAAGACTGATGATTTAAACATTGTTTTAGTGAGTGTTCATGCTCTGTTCTTGTGTGTGGATTTGCTGTAAAATGGATTTCAATATACCCCAGTGAGCCAAGCAGCGTGAGTTGCTAAAATAAGCTCTAGCGTGAGTGTCCAGTAGTCCTAGCATGAATTGCTAAACAGGCCCCTACCTGAGTTGTCGAATAGGCCCTAGCATGAGTGGCTGAATAGGCCTTAGCATGAGTGTGGGCCCCAAAGGTCAATGTGAGTGTGAGAATGAGCCCCACCTTTGGATCACTCGGCAAGCCACAACGTGAGTTGTCCTAGCGTGAGTCATCTGGGAAGCTACAACGTGAGTTGTGGCAAAGATTACCTCTAACGTGAGTGTCCAGGCTCCCCTTTGCTGAGACATGAAAATGTGAAGTTCTTACCAAGGCATCTGTTATTTGCTGATTTTTATGTTTATATTGTTTATTATTTTCCTGAGACTGATGATTTAAACATTGTTTTAGTGAGTGTTCATGTTCTGTTCTTGTGTGTGGATTTGCTGTAAAATGGATTTCAATGTACCCCAGTGAGCGTTAGATACACTAAATAGATATTAGTGTCCTTGTCTCATGGGGTGAAGCTTTGCATTTAAATTTATGTGTTTGGTTTATATGATTTTATCCTATCGTTAGCACTTAGATTCTTCACGTACCTAATGTTTTGGTTGTATGTAGGGGACCTAAATCTTCTCTTCTCGTGGTTGAGCTTGTTGGTGTACTTACTTGGTTTGGCCCTTTTAGATCGGACACACCTCCCTATGGAATGCACATTGGGCCTCATGTGATATGGTTCCGCCTCGGTGTTAGTTCATTTTTTTCATTCATCTTGCAAAATTTTAGTGTGGTTATATGGTCTCAATTGAGTGAACAATTGACTTGTGATATCATTGAGACAGTGTTGTCTAGGTCTACATAAGGCATGCTTACCTTTATTGCTGATATCGATGAGGGACTTTTCAAGGTTGAGGGAGGCCCTACTGAGGGTCCTAGATCTACTCGTCCCTTGGCTCATGTGTTGGAGCTACCTACTTGTGTTCATTACAACAGCAGCAACACACTTTTCTTAGCCTTCCGTGTCCACACTCTATTCCAGAACTCACCTGGGACAGTATATAGAGTGGACAGGTATGCTCCTTTGTGTCTTACTTTAATTTT
Organism: Gnetum montanum; assembly: GCA_015680685.1. Taxonomy (NCBI): domain Eukaryota; kingdom Viridiplantae; phylum Streptophyta; class Gnetopsida; order Gnetales; family Gnetaceae; genus Gnetum; species Gnetum montanum. Next base: position 144,212 of record MNCI01022309.1, read on the forward strand.
TGATTCCTTTTTTAAATTTTATGTCATCATCTAAATGTAAATGTTGTTTTCCTATGCAGGCCCCGTTTTGATGAACATGGGATGCACGATGATGATGATGGGCTTGCCTTAGTGCACATAGCGCTAGAGACATTCATGGCAGGCCTCGTTCTTTGTGCTATGGTACTGGAGGAGACAAAGGTGACTATTTTTGACTACCATAGGTAGTTTTCAAGAGCCTTTGAGCACTGCCAAGTTCATGGTTGGTTACACGAGGATTGGTCTTCTAATGGGGCTATTTTCCTTCAAAGAATTGATCTGCACCTACCCTACCTACACCATTTACTGATGATAAATGACCACACTCTAGACTCCATTTTCTTTTTTGTTGCATGATCGTGTACTGTGTTTTTAACTCTTCACCCTATGTTTTCTTTTTACAGCAGCCATCTCCTCCAAAGAAGTTACTATTATAATAGGGTGTACTGAGGCCACCCTTTTTATGAAATATGGGGAGGTAGAGCAGTCACATTTATGGTTGTAGAAGAAAGCTTCTGAGTTGATCATCAACCACATTACCCAGGTAGGTATGATGGACTTTTTCACAGCTTTGACTCCTAGTATTTTGGTTATTGAGATGATCACTATTGTTGATTCTTTCAATGATGATGCTTCCCATTTTAGCACATAGGTTCGAAGAGTCAAGGTATCTTTCCACCTAACCACTGAATTCCTTTATAATCTTTTTGGCATACCCATGGATGATGCTAGGGTGACTATAGATAAAGAAACTAAAAAAGGCCAAGTCATAAGAGAGCTTGAGGAGTGGTTAGGTATGTCTCGGGGTCCTAAGGGCTTTGCTATGCAAGATAATACCTGATCAATGGAGATGAACTTCCTGTATCCTCTCTTCTAGGCATGGGCATTCCCCAAATATCTTTCTCAAGGAAGAAACCTTGGGATCAAGTCCACGTGTGTCATGCATGAAGTTTTAGAGACAAGCATGCGCTACAATTGGGCACAGTTTCTTGGATTTAGTTTTCATGGGGAGATCATTAGGTTACGTTCAAACATCCACGCCAAATCCCATTTTACATTTGCTTTCTTCGTGGGGTACCTACATAGGTTTGCTGAGTTCCTAGTAGTTTATGATGATAACTGCTATATTTTGAGGGATTTTTCACAACTGTCCCACCCTTGGATTCGCCATTTGTTTAGCACCACTAGATCCCAGGACCCACCGGAAGACATGGAGGAATCAGTATCAGTTACTACTGGAGGTGCGGCTAGCCATTCCCATCATTCCCATCATAGCTTGGGATTGGAACCATCTAGGCTGTGCACATATGTTAAAAGGGCTAAATGTTTGATTGGTGAGACTATTGGGAAATCCAAGACGAAGGTGAAGAGGAATGAACACCCAAGGGAGCTTGCTCTAGATGTGATACCACCAAGAGTAAAGAAGATTCGGTTTGTACTGCCAGTGGAGGGTAGGTACTTTATTTTATTGTTATATATTTATTATTATTATTATTATTTTGTTTTTGTCCTATACGTTATATATACTATGTTATACTAACCCTAATATTCTGGAATTATCAAAGGAAAGTTCTGAGAGGGAGAGAGAGGCTTTGGCCCCGATGGTTGATCCTAAAGTGGTTATCACGGGGCCAGAGGAAGAAGCAAAGAGAAGAAGTGATCGAAGAACCTCCTACCTCGCAAGAGGAAGATGTGATAAGCATCATGGGAACGAAGCTTGCGGAGGCTTTGGATGCACTTAGGCACTCCAGTGATGAAAGAGGTGTCTTTGATGGCTTCTTCGATGGATCTTTGCAGCTTGGTGATCCGCCCAAGTTAAACAATAGAGGGATTTTTGGTATGTTCCTTTTAGATCAATCCATGTTTTGTAGCCTTTAATTTTCATGTGTTTTTCTTGATTATCTTGATTATTTCTAGCATCAGAGGTAGATGCTGAGATTTCTGAGGCACATACATCCCATGCAGAGGTGTCAGGATTACAGGTTCCAATTGAGGTGACCTCCCCTACTTGTCCCACATCAAATGACCAACTAAGACCATGGCCTGAGATGCCTAGCAAAATGGACTTTGTTAAAGGCATCGTTAATGATGTGGTCGCTTGCCTACAAGAAGCTCATCCCGAACTAGGTATGTGTATATTACATATTATGCTAAGTGTCTAGGTTTATTGTGTTTCTTTGTGTTCATTATTGATTATAGCTGATTCATGTGTGCGGTACTTACATCTGCATGCACCAAGCTCTAGTGGGATCCTTTTGAGGCTACTCATATTGATGCCCTCCCTGAATTACAAAGGGATATTGAGAAAGTCCCTAGGAATGTGTACGATGTAGTTTCTAATTGCGTCATACAAAATGCCAAGTCACTTTGGACTTGTAGGCATTCAGTTGAGTATCTATGGGACAAGGTCCACTCATTGAAGGAAGCATTGGTGAAGGAGAGAGAGGAGAAGAGGGATCTCCAATCCCATTATGATTTTGCTGTTGCTAGGCTGTCTGGTGATAGCACTTGGTGCACATCTGAAATTACCTATGCATGTTNCTGGTGATAGCACTTGGTGCACATCTGAAATTACCTATGCATGTTACTGAATGGTTTTAAATAGAAAAGTGTAGGTGACACAGGATTTAGCAGAACAAAGAGCACAGATGGATTTGCTGAACAGGAAATGTCACAATTAGAAGTCCTTTACTGCTAAAGTACAAAAATGGGACCAAGACCAAAAGGATCACAAGCATCAGTATAAGAAATGGTTAAAGGAGGAGTCAATTGAACATCATCGAATGAAGATGTTCATCGATGGGTTAGGCTTGCGGCCTACTTATGATAGGTTCATTGAGTGCACCGAGGTGGAGGGATCTCCCAAGAGAACCATTACTACTGCCTCTAGGGAGGCTTCGATAGGCATGTTCTCTCTTGAGCGTCCTACCTGGAGTTTGGTGGACAAGGGTAAAACCTTGGCTAGTATTGATCTTGGCATGGAGGAGGATTGGGAAAATGTGCCTGAGGAGGAGATTCTACGACGTTTGGAGGCCAACTTAGGATCCTTCTCAATTGTGAGTGTTTTATTGTGGCATTTATTTTTGTATGGTTTTATTGTTTTCATTGTTAGTGTTACTATTTTTCTTAGTTTTGTATTTATGATTTGCTTTACTACTCTTACTTGTTTTTTTGTTTTCTAACTTGTTATAGGGACATGTTAATGATGGAGCTGGCCCTAGTGGAGTGAGAGTAGATGATGAAGAGGATCTTGGGGACTAGCCCCCTCCATGAGCTTATTGTTAATCAGACTTTAGCTATTAAATGTTTTGGATTTTTGGATATTTGATGGAAATATATGGTTGACAAATGTAATAATATGGACTTGATTATGGCATAACGTGTTGGAACTTTACTACCATATTGATGTATCATTTTTTTATTTTATATGTTTTCTCTTGTTATTTACTTTCTCAAGTATTATCATGAACACATGCATGTAGCTAAATGTAAAATGGGGGAACAAAACGTAAATCAACACTTGAAAAGAGGAAAGTAACGAGAAGGCAGAGATCGAGACTGCAACTTGTATCATTTAAATGAAAATTTGACATAATGTAGTGAATGTTTGTAAACTTACGACGTATTGAACCCTAGTTTAAATCCATTTTAGGCTATGCACATCAATTTAAAGTCATGGTGGACTGTTGCATCTGTTATTAAAGAAAGAAGGATTACCAGTTTTATGCCATAGTGGGCCAAAAGAAATAATAGTTTTAGGAAGATTTTAAAAGGAACTGGCCATTTCTGACCATGGCTAGTTTAATGTCATTACGGACATTCACTGGTAGTTTACCGTCATACTGAACAATTGGTAGTTTAACATCATTCTGGGCATCTAGTGATTCACTTTAGTTATTGAGTTGCCTCTTAATCCTTTGTAGCTTAATGTGTGGGGTTTGACATGTAGGTATGATCTTATACTCACCCTCCCCTTCACCGGTGATGTCAAAGGGTTATTCCGACCAAGAGACATCAGTGGGAATGGCTCCTATGTTTGTGTTGTCCGGTGCTTCCTCAGTTTTAGTAGGATTATGAGTTAACGTTAGGTTCATGTCTTGAAGTATACCCATAGTTCCTTCCTTAGGCTTAACAAACTCAATTTCTGATTCTTGATCCACTCCAGGGTGCGAGGAAGTGAGTGATACTATTGTATCCCCATGTATGATGATTTCACTGCCCTCGTAAGGTAGGTGGATCTCCTGATGGATCAGTGAGAATACAACTCTAAGTTGAGCTAGCCAAGGACTTCCTAGAATCAAATTAAGCCCTGGCATTTCATCAACCACTACGAATTTAGCTGATGTGGGGAATTGGTCCCCGGCTATGAAATCTAAGGTAACCATACCTTTTACCCCAACATGGAAACCATTGAAGAATTTTAGAAAAGAAGTTGTCATGGGTTGTATTTGTTTAGTAAGTCCTAGTTTTTCGATGACGGGAAAAGGTATTACATTTGTCGCCGCACCATCATCGACATGCACCATACGTATCTTGAAATGATTAACCTATATCGTTATGAACATAGGGGCTGTGGTGACTTCTCTTGTTTTCTCATCTAGCTTAATGTCATTAGCATGAAACTCTAGGGATGTGGTCTTGGATTCCTGAGGTTGCAGGGACAATACTGCATAAATGGATGGCTCATCTCCAGGGAGGCTCTCACTAACAGGAATTGAAGTCAACATCCGCACGAGAGCTTCCTGATGTATTAGTTAAGTCATTAGTAGGTCATATAGACTTAAAGAAGTATTCTTTTGCTCCAAGGATTGTGTGACCTGGGTCAACACACTTGCTTGCCTCGTTGAAGGATTCTTGTCTCAAGGTACGTGCTTTCAAATAATAAAGCTTTGATTTAATATAGTCATTCACGGTCACCTAAGGATGGTAAGTAGATATGTTTTAGGGATGGGCTCGTGAAGTTCGTTCAAGGCTGCGCTCCACCTCTGGATAAATTTCTGAGCTAGCTCTAATGGTGACTGTTTAATCTGAATCAAGCTATCCAGTGTGACTTCAGGCTTTAGATTGTATTTGAAGTGAGTAACGAACTGATGTAAAAAATCCTCCAAAGAGGATATGGAGTTACAGGGTAGAGCTCGGTACTAGTCTAAGGCTTTTCTGGGTAAGGACATAGCAAACACATGCAGAATTACATGAGGCCATGCCTAAAGAAATAGACATTCTATTCAGAACAGTACTAGGTGGGCGTTTGGATCTCCCTCTCCATTGTACTTGGTTAGCTGGGGTAATGAGACTCTCTTTGGCAAGGTTAACGGTGGGACTGAGGGGTCGATTAGATCATCTTGATAGAAATCTAGTACCTTGACTTCCTTGGTGTTTATAGTTTTGAGATACTTTAATTCTTCTGCTAACGAGTGCATCATTTTTTTTGTGTCTACGCACTCTTGGACGACAGGAAGACCAGTGGGTTGAGTTGGTGGTGATTGATAATGATTTGATTGTTGTATCATTTGTGGAAAGAGAGATTGTTGGACTGTTGTTTGTTGCGGTGGGATGACATTCAAGGCTGAGATTACTATGGGGTGTGGTACACTGTAGTAATTAGAAAGGTTTTGCTAAACAGCTGGTGGAACCCACTGCCCAGGCATAGGTTGTGAAGTGACACCCTGAACGTGTTGGGTTGAAGTAATCAATGGTGCTTTGTGGATTTGCATTTAAGGTATGTAATGGATGGACGTGGAAGCTGGTATAATTGATGGCATCCCAATTACTTGAGGTTGAAAGGTTGATCCTACATTAGTTTGGGGAGGAGGTTGTTGGAACTGTATTTATGGAGGTATGATGGAAGTGGATGTATTAGATTGAATGTTGAGCCTAGAGAAGATGGGAATGGAGATGGGTACTTCCTGTAGAGAAGCTGGTGGTCGAGCATTCATGGATAAAGGTGGAAGTATTGTATCTTCTAGGAAGGGTTTGAAAAATGAGTTTGTATGGGCATGGGGACTGATGGTATGGTACAAATCCCCATGTTCAGATTGGGCTGCGAAGTCATCTTCCTCATCTCCACTCTGAGGCTCTATTGGAGGTGGCTGTAAGGCTTGACTTCTTGCCATGAGAAGCTGGGATATGAGTCTATGATGGTGTTTGGAAAGAGGGATTATATCAAATGCTAAGGGGATAAACTCATGACCTCCTTTGTGAATAAGTTTATAGTCTCACTTCGCTTTGCTCTCTACATGATCGATAGGCAAGTTGGCTTGGATCTTGACACAGATGAAGTTATACTGTTCAGGTGTGAAAGTTGCATAAGTAGGGTCTTTACCCTATAACCTGAGTGACTGACGTGTAGGGCCTTGGGGGTTTATCTGTTCAATAATAGTTATGGGTTTCATAGCAGTCACAGGATTTGAGGTTTCAGCCCCAAAGTCAAAGATTAGCAGTGTCACTGGGTTAATCTAGGAGGATTCCATAGTGAGTGCAAGTAAACTAGGTTGGACGAGTTGAGCATGAGTAACCGATAGTGTGAGTAACTGACAATGTGAGTAGGCTGACAGCATGAGTTGACAGGCAACATGAGCTGACAGACAATGTGAGGAGGTAGTGTGAGTTGACAACATGAGATGATAGGTAGCGTGAGTAACTCAAGCACATTGCTTGTAAGAAGCTTGTAGGTGAGAGAACCTAATTATGATCAGTCGATGGTGGTGGTAGGGGCACTTGTCTCATTTAGTCAGCGTGTGCATGCTGTTTGTGTTTTGATGGTGATGGTGGAGTTGCAAAGTTTTGAAATATTCACTACAATGTAAGAGTTTTTCAGGTTTGTAGTCTTTTAAGAATTTTGTAGGTTTGTCCTCCTTCTAGTGCCAATTTATTGTACTGACCTAAATCATTGGTGTAAGGCTAGAAGGGAAAAGAAACACCGAAAGATCATCAAGAAGACACAGCTGACCCTACCTACACCTGAGGGCAAGCTGGAAAAGGAAACGAATGTAGAGTGCCTTGGATGGTCTACATGCAAATCAACTAAGGACTTCCCTGAGTGTAAACTATGGCTTGCATTGGGGTTATCGTAACTAATGATGTATGAAACATGGACAGAAATGTACGAATTGCAAACAGAGCATATACAAAACTATATTGCAAACAAAACATAAACTGAATGTAAAACAGAGTAAAAAAATGATGGATGGCAAAATGAACTGTATTGTATTGCTTAGAAAAGATGTGCACCGGTCAAAGCATACCTGCACGTGTGGATGACATGTCAAGCTCCAAGCCTTAGGGTGATGTGTTTCAGAAGTGCTTGGATGCTAGGAGTCAAGTGTGCCCAAGCACCCAAGGATTGCTGGTATGAGTTTCCTAAGCCTTCAACCTTCAAAATTGCCAACCCCGTTTATGTGAATTGACAGGGTATTTATAGGATTTGGCTGGGCTCATGTGCAGAACTGAGAATTGAGAGGAAAATGGATCAAGTGACGTGTTTGATGGACAGCTGTGTGTGAGTCGGATGTGTGTGGGCAAGCTACGTTTTTGGCTAGGTGCATTGTATCTTATAGTGTGTGTTGGCTTACTCAAGCTAGCTTATGCTCATGGAAGCACATACAATTTAGAGCGTAAGAGCTTGGAAAGGTCACAAATGATGAATATTTACAGTAAAAAAGATAATGTACAACAAGAGAAATTGAATTTGGCTCGCTTGAAACTTCTCGATCTCTGAATTGACTACTACATGATGTTGATTTGAGTGGTTTTGTGGCTATTTGAAGCATCTCTATTTCATCAGAGCTTCCAAAGTGAGTTGATCTTGTCTTGGCGTGTCCTCAGCATGCTCACACTGCATTCACACCATACTCACACTACACTCATGCTGCAGTCACGCTGCCAACATGACCTTAGCATTACCTCAGCATGAGTGAGCCAAAATGGCATATTTTTGCATCAAATTTTGATTTTTTGAAGCCTGTTTCCGGAGTCCAACTATTTTCTGATTGTGGTTGACCTTGAGAGTGATCTACAAGTTAGAAATTGATCTTGATGTGCCTTGTTTTGGACCTCTTTTAGCAGCTCATGTTGGACTCATGCTGCCAGCGTGAGTGCAGTGTGACCACAACGTGAGCTATAAAGACTTAAAATTTTGGACTTAAAATTTGAAATTTTAGTGGCTAAAATCTAAAGTTGTCAATAATGAACCCTAAGGATGACTTAAACCTTGGAAATCATGTCATTTCAACTCAATTTTGGGCTTTGAAAGTTGCTCATGTTGTACTCACGTTGGCAGCGTGACCTTAGCGTGAGTGATAATGTGAGTGTGAAAATGTGAACAATTTGTCTCAAAATTTGAATCCACGAATGCTAAAAATTGGAGTGGACATTAGTGGCCCTTGAGAATGGCTTACACCCTTAGATTTGGACCATTTTTTATCTTGAAGTTGTTGGAGTTGCTTACGCTGCGGGCAAACGATCTTGACAAGCCGAGCGTGAGCAAGCTTGCTTGAGCCAGCTAGGTGTGAGTTCCATGCCTTAGTCAAATCTTGCTTTCCAAAAGCTAAAAAGGCTCTGGGTTATTCTTGTTTCAAAGTGTTAGGCCACAATTAGTGGTTTTTCACATACCTCTAATAGGGAGAGCCCCCACAAAACTTAACCTCTGCCCAAAAAGATGCGGTATGAAAGCCATCACGACAATATGTCCTTGTAGGTGATAATACCTTATGTCGTAGATCCTATGATGAGATACTATTAACTTGTGTTAGTGGTAGTGAAGCATAAAAGATCATTAACCAAGTCCATGAGGGACTATGTGGGGGTCATATAGCTCCTAGGATAATGGTAGTAAAAATCAAGCGTCTAGGCTACTACTGGCCTTACATGGAGTGCGATTATGTCTCCAAGGTTAGAACATATGACGTGTGTCAATGGCATGGGAATCTAATGCATGTGTCACCTACTAAACTACATACTACGCAAATCACATGGCTATTTCAACGTTGGGGATTGGACATCATAAGACCTATAATGCCTAAGTCTTCCGTAGGACACAGTTTCATCATTACCACAACTGAGTATTTCACAAAGTGGGTTGAAACTATCCCCCTTAAGAAGACAACATCCCAACAAGTTTGCAAATTCATCCTTGACAACATAGTGACTTGATTTGGTCTCTCCATGACTATAGTTATAGACAATAGGCCACAATTTAGAAGTGCAGAATCCAAAGCCTTTTGTGAAAACCTTGGCATCAAACATTTTTTATGTCCCCATACTACCCATAGGAAAATGGTCAAGCAGAGGCTACAAACAAGGTTTTCATCAACCTCCTAAAGAGGATGCTTAATAATAGCAAGCGACAATGGCACGAACAATTATTCTACGCACTATGAGCCTACCGCATGACATGTAGAACCGCGATAGGTAAAATGCCATATAGTCTTATGTATGGATTTGAAGTAGTGTTGCCTCATGAATTGTAGGTCCCATCACTCCACATGATCCTCTCAAACTTTATGGATGAGGTTCAAAAGAACGATTTGAGAACCATTAACCTTGACTCTATAGAAGAGGAGTGCATTCAAATGCTTGATCACATCGAGTGGTACCAAGAGAAGCAACAACAAAAGCATCATCATAATCAACATCAACATCCAATCAAGAAATGGGACTTGGTCCTCAAGGTTGTTCGTGAGCCCGTGGATAAATTCTTAGCCAACTAGGAAGGGTCTTTCTTGGTCACTAGGGCATATGACAATAGAGCCTTCAAACTCACTAATCTACATGACAATGAGTTCCCCAATCTTGTTAACCACTTGTACCTAAAGTTGTACTACACTTGACATGTAACATTACATCAACAATAAAAGCAAGGTAAGTAGATGTCCACTATGATATTAAAATGATACAGATGTCTGCTATGATGTTAAATTGGCATAGAATATCCTTGGGCTATGCCATTAAACTAGACCCATAGCATGGTCTGCTATGACCTTAAACTGGACATCCACCATCCACTATGATGTTAAACTAGCACAACTATCTACTAGGACCTTAAACTAGCATAGCATGGTCCACCTAGACCTTAAACTGGGATCATAGTCTATTAGGACCTTAAATTAGCACAACAGATGGTCTACCAAGACCTAAAACTAGGTTTGCAATTCAGCACCTATAGTCCAACATACATGATTCTGTGAACAAGTAAGTGAAAATACTTTTGATCCTTTGTCACCTACCCACACTTCTTAGGTAGGATGGGGTGGGAGGTTGTAATTCTAGAATGAAGTTCATGTCATCAAGGAAAAATCCTCTAGGAGATTTGTGACATCGCTATCCATGGCATCTTGCTGATCTTTTGAAGATGTTTTTTGACATCTTGGTGACCTTCCGGAGTTACCATCACCACCGCCAATCATGTTGGGTGTAGTTCTCACCATCAACAACATTTATTGGAGTCCCAACAATACTATGGCCTAGCCATGGTACTATCATTCTCTGGCCCTCACCATCGCCTAAGTGTAGAGGAGCATTCAATAGCATGGCCCTTTGCCCTGCGACTAAGTTTCCTATCTCCTGTCTTTGGTGAGGAGTTCTGAGCACCTGCATCACGATTGCTCCTAGCCACTTGAGTGCTTACTTTTGGTGTGGCTACAAGAGCTTTCCAAGTTGCCATCATTGATGCCTACACTGGCCTTCCTACTTTGGACATTATTTGTAATTGATGTAGCACTCATAGCCCTCACAATGCCCCTTGCAAATAGGACTTCCCCTCACATGGTGGTTGTTTTCCCTTATTTTCTCTATGTTATGTTTGCAGGATGAAGCCTAGGTGGCATCATTCAAGGGTGCATTGCATCATGATGGCAAGGAACTACATTTTTCTGATGTGTCTACTTCAGCTCACCTAACTACTCAAGAGTGCACATCCCCACTATCCCCTTAGTCAACCCAACCTCTACCTCTTGATCTTGCAATCTTCCACATCTCCTGCAAGCTTCCCCAATGCACAAGTAACCTTTCTTGTAGTCAGCTGCTGAACCCATGGCGAATGTAATGCAACTCGTCCCATGGAAAGCCTTTGTGGTCTAGTTAAAGCCCTAAATAGATGTAACACAACTCATCTTGGGGAGGAAACACCTGTCTTATAGATGCGATGTGATTGCCTCTAAGTAAATATGGTGAATAGTTTTCCTGATAAAAAAAGTAATACAATAATAATAATAATAATAATAATAATAAGTAAAAAAAAAGAGAAAGAAGAAAACAAAAAAATAAAGGAGAAAGAAAATGGGATAAGTCAAATGCCCAAGTCAAATGGCATAGTTGCCATCTTGCAACCGATTCAACCTTGGATCGACCATCTCATAAGCACTTCGACAAGACGTTAAAATCCAAAGAGTAGGACACCTCCACATGCTAACTCCCTCATAAGTGCTCTGACGAGGGATCATGTTATGGAAACAAGACATCATGGCATTACATCCCACAGATATCCTTTCCACCCATTGTTCCGTGACCAATCTCTCTAAATTATTCCCTGTCACACCTGATCATCTTGGCACTCTCAAGTACAGTGAAGCGTTATCCAAGTAGGCACTAACGAATAGTGTTAGTGTCATGTTCATCATGGTGTTTCATATTCTTTATCGATGTTTCTTGGGCTAGTCCTCTAGACGTCAACAAAGAGGGGCCAATGAAACACCACTAATTTCAGGCTCTTGTAGTTAAATGATAGATTTGTTTAAGTGTTTGATTTTGGGCAAAATTTTTCTAAGTTTGGTATCACATTATGTAGCATAGATAGCGTAGCACACTAGGAGTCCCATTTTTGCAAAATTTTTCTAAGTCTACCTACTACGCTCCATGGCATACCTAGCATAAAACATAGTTCCATGGCTAATCTACACAAATGTCAAACTAGAAGTAGTCAAGGTCACTTAGGATGGACCATAGAGTTTGGCAAATTTTCTATCTCCTAGACTATCAAGCTCGCTATGCTCTCTAGCTTACCTAGCTTAACACATGTTCCAGTTGCCAATCCACCCAAGTACCATGCTAGAGGTTAAACAGTTTGGCAAGTTTTCTATCTTTTAGGCCTATCACACTCTACTACGCTACACAACATAGCCAGCATGACAATTTTTAGGGCCAAATTTTTCTAAGTGTTGGATAGAAGACCTATAAAGCTATCTAGACATGGAAGATGCATTTGTCAATTTTCTGACCCCCAAGACTACTTTTCCTACTGCAGCCCAGAGTGTGATCAGCATGCCACAAAAAAACATTGTAAATTTTGGCAAAATTCATCAAAATATTAGTGCTATGCTGTACTATGCTATGTAGCATAGATAGCGTGACAAGTCAAATCCTACAAGAATTTTCTAAGTATTCATGCTACACTCTGTCACGTTGTGCAGTGCAGATAGCGTGACACTTGTGAAATGCCTTTGAATGCCTCTAGAAGCTCCCAGAACTCAACATCGACCTTTATTTTAGCACTAACATCCTTTCGACAACCAAGATCAATAGTTTGCTTTGCTTTTGCACCTCTAATTGATCCCAAAAATTGTCCCTATGCTTGACCCTACTCGAAAGAGGGGGAAGACATAGTCCTGGAGCATAAACTCCAAGTTGCATTTGTTTTGGCATTGTTTATAGGTATATGGTAGTCACTCAGACTTTGGCACATGTAGTCCAGGTAGTGTGGTCATAGTTTGGTAGATTCTCAATTTCTGTTCCTATCCTACAGAGCATTACACTTTAAGCTTAACACTTAGAGCTTGACACTTTGAGTGTAGCATGCTAGCATGATTTGTCCATGCCCATGCTACATTGGACCCAGGCCATGTGGCATCCAGTCTGCATCTCATGTCAACCCTAGCCCTATAAATACCCTAATAATCAGCATTTTAGGGGTTGATCGACAAAATCATTCTAAGCATCAAGCATTAGAGCACTCTTTGCATCTTCATCACTCCTACACTTGAGCACCTGAGGTTGACACTTGGCTAAGAATTATGATAGAGTCTCTCTTACATATGCACAATGTGACAACTGCCAACCTAGTAGGTTCAACCTCATTCATAGATGTATTGCCCGAAATCGTCGATCTCTGACTGGAAGGAAACAGAGACCATGGGATTGCAGGACGTGCACAGAAGACCCTACCTTCACCTGAGGGCGAGCTAGAATGAACGAAGGAAGAGTACCTTGGGTGGTCCGCATGCGGATCAGACAAGGATTTCCCCGAATGTACACCGAAGTGCTATACGCTGGGTTATACATAAACGGCGTAGCGAGTGTAAACAAAGCGTAAACAAGGTAACCAATGCAAACCCCCCCCAAACGTAAACAGGCCTAAACAGAGTACGCATAAGAATTAACGTAAATTGTAAACGATTATGGGAAGAAAATGTAACAATGGCATTACAGAATGAAAGTACAATGCACCGGTCTAACGCAGTTGTGAATGGAACACAAGGTGGATGAAAGCCCCGATGGGTGCCGGGAGGATTGCGACTGGTTCACTGTAAGCATGGCGTAGAGGCTGTATCCTCAGCGTACAGAGTTGCCCAGCGTAAAAGGTTTTGTGCTCTATTTCTCAGCATCTCTGTTCTCTAGTATGCTCTAGGAATTTGCAAACCTCTGGATTTCGTGAAGAATGGGGCTTTTATACAGGGTTTTAACGGTGGACTCGGGTTGGGAGACACGTGGCACGTTGACTGGGTGCAAGAGCGTAAAATTTATAAGTGTACAATATGTTACATTTGCTGGGCGTATACGCTAGACGTATATGCTGTCTGGAGCGAGTGTAGACTGTCGGCGTATACGCTGGAGGTGCTGGGTGGATGCGAACTTGGGCGTAGATGTCATTGACGCTGGTGTATACGCCGGGCGTATACGTTGATGGATGCTGAGCATATACGCCAGGCGTATACACTGGTGTGCTGGGCGTATACGCTGGGGCGTATACACTAGTGCGCTGCTGCCTTGTACCAATTCTTGCTTTACAATGCTGTTTCCATGCTGTCTCCGAAGATCTTATTGCTGGGCATATGCATCTGTTGTACCTGCTGGGTGTACATGTGAGGCGTGTACGCTGGGCGTATACGTCGTGGACTTGAGCGTATACGCTGAGATTCTGAGCATATACGCTGGGAATGTACACTTGGGCGTATATGCTGGGCGTATACGTTGGGCCTGCATACTTAGTGAAAATTAAGCATCGGATCCCTGAAATTACCAAGTGTGACACCTGATGTAGTTGTGGTCGTTTGTGGGTCCTAGGGACCTGCTTGGTGTTGGACAAGTACTAAGCTCAAAATTTTGTGGTGTTTCATTGGCCCCTCTTTGTTGATGTTTGGAGGAATTGACTCGAGAAGCGTCGACAAAGAAGTGCAAAACACCACAAGCAACTTGCTAGAGACTTTGTCCTTCGCCACTTGACTAGACGTCATCGCATCGTGTTCAGTAGTACATGGGATTGGGAAAGTGGAATTTTGTAGCTGGTAGGAGAATGGGGATTGTGGGGACTAGTAATTACCCAAGAGATTGTGCTTGGTGAAAAGGGGATGCTCTGGTGTGTGTGTTATGCTGATCCTTGTCAATAGCCATGATTTAGCGGACTCGGAATTCAGACATGTGATGTGCGTCCTTTGGCGGAACAAGACTCTTGGGTAATGTTCAAGAGAACTTGCTAGTAAGGCCAAAGCCACAGGAGGATTTGTTACACTCTTTGGAGGAATAGGGCCCTTGTTTAGTTTTTAAGGGAAGCCTGTTAGCAGAGAGCCAAAGCTATGCAACTGGATGTTCGTCGATTGTTTTTGACATGAGTACTTAGTTCCAAGACAACTGCCTTCCTACCTGGGGCTTGTATGGGAAGTGCCAGGGGTCTTGCTTTTTTTTGAAGAAAATGTTACTTTGATTTTGTACTCATGCGCAAGTGTTGTGTTGTGTGTTGTAACTGCTTCAGAGTGTTACAGTATGCAACAACATGCTCAAAGTTTTGGATGTACTGGGTGTATCAAAGATGTGACTGATAGAGCGTGTCGGGAGATGGGGATGTACTAGTGAATGGTTTGATTTAGTCTAGCCATGTATGCTGTGAACATTGTCCCATCTTGCTACTTCTGATGAAATGCATTCTTGTGCAACAACCTTTAGGTATCATCCTGCAAACATAACTCTAAGGAAACAAGAAAACCATGAGTGAATAAGCGAGCTTAGCCCTACACAGTTACAGATGGGACAAAGACATCGGAGGTGATTTCAAGCACTGTATGGCAGCAATGTTGGTGAGATTGGCAGCAATGTTTATAGTCTCAGCGGACTCTGGCGAATGTGACTATGGTAGTTTACTTATCATGCTGGATGGATGCTAGTTTATCATCATTTCAGACATTGTGTGGTATCCGTTTAGCATCATGATGCCAGGATGAGCTGTGGTATTGGTTTTAAGTCATAATCCAGGACTGTTCTGTGGTATCAGTTTATAGTCATGATCCCAGGACTCACATGTACCTGAGCTTGTACTCAAATGTAGAACAACTTTAGGAACAAGTGATTGGTTGGATTGGCAAGCTCGTTTCCTTCCATATCGGCTAGCTTGAATGCTCCGTTGTCAAATGCTTTAGTGACCAAGTAAGGCCCTTCCCATTTGGCTAAGAATTTGTCTAGGTGTTCCCAAATAGCTTTAAGCACAAGGTCACCTTCTTTGATAGGGCGCTTGTTGATGTCATGTCAATTTCGTTGCCGTTGTTGTTTTTGATACCATTCGATCTGATCGAGGGCGCGCATGCATTCTTCCTCCACCGAGTCGAGGTCAATGATGCGCAGATCATTATTTCGCCCATCGTCGAGGAGTCTGGAAAGTGTTATCCTTAAAGATGGTACCTGTAATTCCAGGGATAAAACAGCTTCTGAAGCGTAAATAAGACTATATGGTGTTTTACCTGTTGAAGTTCGATGTGTAGTACGGTATGCCCACAATGCGTACATCAATTTTTCGTGCCATTTTTGCTTGCTTTGGGTGAGCATCTTTTTGAGTATTGTAATAATCGTTTTGTTTGTTGCCTCTGCTTGCCCATTGCCTTGAGGATATTAAGGGGATGAAAATGAGTGTTTGATCCCTATACTTTCACAAAAGGTTTTGGTCTCGGCACTGCTAAATTGTGGCCCGTTGTCAGTGATGATTGTCATGGGAATGCCAAAGCAGGTTACAATGTTTTCGAGAATGAAATTGCATACATGTTTGGATGTATTTTTTAAAGGGGAGCAGCTTCTACCCACTTCGTAAAGTATTCTATTGTGGTTATAATGAAACTATGGCCCGCGGAAGACAAGGGGGTTATTGGGCCAATGAGGTCCAACCCCCACTTTTGAAAGGGCCACGTGATTTGCGCTGTATGCCACTTTGGTGGGACATGTATTAGATTGCTCTGTTTTTGACAAGTACTACATGTTTTGACTTTGGAGAGACATTAGTATTCCATGTGTGGCCAATAATAGCCTAAGCGTCTGATCTTTGTTGCCATGGCTTTTGGTGCTATGTGTCCTCTGCATAGTCCGTCGTGTACTTGTTCGACAATAGTTTGGGCATTGATACTATTGACGCATGTTAGCAGTATGCCTTCGTAGGATCTACGGCATAACATATCCCCTACTAGGGTATACTGCTTAGAACGTTTTCGTACTGCATCCTTTTGTGCATTTGTTAGATGTCGTGGTGTTTCGCCACGTAGAAGGTATTCTTTTATGTCATCATACCATTCTACTGCTCGTATTGTACTAACAGATGCGATCAGTAGCGTGTCAAGAGTATCGGGTATTGGTTCGGCACAACTGGTTATGGAGCTTGGCAATGTGTGGAACATGTCAGGCGATACGTTTAATGCTAAGGTGGCTAGTGCATCTGTGATGGTATTGTCATTTCTAGAGATGTGTTGCACATCGGTGTTTTCGAATCACCTTATTAGGTGTTTTGCCAAGTCCCAGTATGGTTGTAAATGTTGGGCTTTACATGTATAGACGTCTGTGACCTAGTTTATGATCAGTTGCGAGTCTCCTTTGACCACAAGCCGTGTGATGTTTAAAGCCAATGCTGCCGCGAGACCTCTAAGGAGACCTTCGTACTCTGCTATGTTGTTTGTACAATGAAAGTTGAAATGATAGGCAAAGGGTTGGATTTCCTCGGAGGGATAGGTGATGACAGCGGTTGTAGCTCCCCCTCGAGAGGTGGATGCTCCATCAAAGTTTAGAATGGCATCGTAGTTATTGGACACTATGTCTATTGCGCTTATATTTTCATCCGGGAACTCTGGTTCTATTATCGCTTGATCACGCATTGGTGACGTGGCCATTTGATTTGCTATAGCTTGACCTTTAACTGATGATTGCGCTATGTAGTGCAGGTCAAATTCAGCTATCATGGCTTTCTAGCGGGCTATTCAACTCGTTTCGTAAATGTTTCCTGTTATGGCCCTTAGCACATTGTCCTTGCAAATTATATTAACTTGGTTACGGAAGAGGTAATGTTGCCATTTTCTCAAAGAAAAGACCAAAGCTAAACAGGACCTCTCCACGTCGTTATACTTTTTCTCGTGAGCGACTAATGCATGGCTTAGGTAATATACAGGGACTTCGGTTCTGTCATCTCGTTTTTGGCAAAGCATAGATGCGATTGACGAATCCGAAGTAGCGAGGTAGATGTAAAATGGTTTATCGTTTTGAGGTGGATAAACCGTGGGTAATTGGGCAAGTGCCGTTTTAATGTTATCGAATGCTTCTTGACACTGCGGAGTCCATTCAAAATGGACATTCTTGCGTAACAAGTGTTTCATAGGTTTTAGTTTGTCTGTCAATTTTTCTATGAAGCACCTGATAAACTGCAATCTACCTTGTAGACCTTGAAGTTCAGTAAGGTTGCCTAGTGGTTTCAGGTTTGTTATGGCCTTAACCTTATTAGGGTCTACTCGTATCCCCGCTTCTGAGGCTATAAATCCAAGCATTTTGCCTGTCTTGACGCCGAAGACACATTTTTTTGGGTTGAGCCTCAATTCATACTTTAAACAACGTTTTAATACTAGGTCAAGGTCTTGTACATGTTGTTATGATGTTTTGGACTTAACCACAATGTCATCCACATAGTCATTGAGTAAGTGTAACATGTAATCACTGAAGATGAACGTCATTGCTCTTTGATACGTGGCCCCAGCGTTCTTGAGATCAAACGACATCATTGTGTAACAAAAGGTTCCCCATGGTGTCATAAAGGTTGTTCGAAGCTGATGCTCCGGGTTGATGCGTATTTGATTGTATCCCGAGAAGCCATCCATAAAAGATAATAGTGCATGCCCAGCGGTCGAGTCAACAAGTTGGTTGATGCTGGGTAGAGGAAAATCATCCTTTATGGTTGGCACATTTAAATCCTGAAAGTCAATGCACAAGCGAATGCTTCCGTTCTTCTTCGGAACAATGACCATGTTGGATACCCACTCGGCGTAATCAACAGCTCGAATGAAGCCAGCCTGATAAAGTTTGGTGATCTCATTACGAACTACCAATGCCACTTCGGGTTTAACCTTTCGTGCCTATTTTTTTACCGGTCTCAATTTTGGGTCAAGGATAATGTTGTGCTAGACAACTTGGGGATCTAGTCCGGGCATGTCCATATAAGACCAAGCGAATGCTTTTATATTTTCCCTAAGCACGTCTTCAATGTTCTTGGCTAGGTGCAATTTTAGTAATGTGCTTAATTTTAGTATTTTAATTTCCCCATTGGGCATGGTTATGGGGGTTTCGATCAACAGGTCTTCGGTGATATTTTTGGCTTCTATGTCGAGGGATTTTGTCATGCCTTTGTAGTTGCCTATTGTTTGCTGTGTTGAGGCGATGACTGCGTCATCCGTTGCTTAACTTAAGTAGATGAGGTTTATGTTGATGTCCCTTGTAATTTTGCCGTATGGTCCGTCTATAATTAATGGTTCGGTTAAGTGCTGGTAATCCATCGGCTTGCTCCTGCCAATAAACAGAGAGCTGAATGAGCTAATGGGTATCGTTCTATGTTCTTTGGTAATTTTAGATGATGTGTACATGCATGATGGTGTATTATTGTCACATCAGGACGCATGGCAGTTTAAGGTCATACCGGGCCGTGAATGGCAGTTTAAGGCCATACCGGGTTATGGGTGGCAGTTTAATGCCTTACCGGGCGACATGTAATCTGCAAATGGCAGTTTAAGGCTGTACCAGGCCGTAATGGTTTACGCTGGAATGTTCAGCCTAAATGTCCAAAACGGGGTTCACAGGGAACCGAGATGTAGTAATTTCTGTTTTTTTATTATTTTTTGAGCGAACTTTCAGCGAAAAATGAGTAAAAAGGCAAAAAGTAGCAAACTGGGAGGCGGCGGCATAAACGGCAGCGTCAGCGTCGGCGGAGCTATATAAAGGGGGTGGGGGAAGGCTTCATTTGTTACTTTGCATTCTGAGCGTAAGCGACTGAGTGAGCGTAAGCGTAAACTACGAAGCATAGTGTAAGCGTAAACCCAAGCCTCAGCGTAGACGCCGACGATCAAACCCCAGCGTAGACGTTGACTATCAAACCCCAGCGTAGACGCCGAGTGTAGAAGGTCGAGTGTAGGCGTACAGAGTTTTAACCTTCAGCATATGTTGTCAATCCTAGCGTAGACGCCGAGATGGGTAAAGGCAAGGAAGACTCCTGATTTGACCTTCGCAGAGGAGAGCGAAGCCATGTTGCAATGCCTGCCTCGACCAAGGATTCCATCTTGGCCTGGATCATCACACAGGTAGGCTCTGACTCTGCCTCTTTTAGTTATTTTTGCAGTGTAGATAGTTTCGCAGGGGATTTCGGCGTATATGTCGAGCATAAAGTCATAGCGTAAAGTTAGGTTAGCGTCGACTGTCATAGCATAATCTATTTTCATAGAGTAATTACTTTTTCTTGCTGAAGGCTATATGGCGTAAGAAGTTTTCTATGCACGGAGTTCTGTTTTGTCAGTGTAAGCTTTCTGTTTTACCAGCGTAGACGATCTACGCTGTGATGACGTATACGCTGCGGGTTTCTTTAGCGTATACGCTGAGTGTACACAGTTTGTCTCTTCAAGTATGATACAACGTAGACTTGTTTTTCATGTTTCCGGCGTAAACTATTTGTTCAGTGTCTGGCATAGACTATTTACGCTGGCCACTTCTGTGGCATACACGCTGAGGGTTTCTTCAGCGTATATGCTGAGCGTAGGGGGTTCAGGAGTCAGCATAATCAGTTAGTTGTCAGCGTATACGCTGGGTCAGGCAGCATATACGTCGGGCGTGAACAGATTTCGTCAGCGTATACGCCAGGCGTAAATAGATTTTGGTAGTGTCTACGCTGGGTTTAGTAGCGTATACGCCGAGCATTATTAGTTAGAGCATTTTTTTAAGTGTCAGTCTACGATGTGAACCTTTGTTTTAAAGCATGACTGATTGCACGTTGGTACTCTGTTGTTTGCAGGGACACCAAGCCTTTCCTCCTCGTGGTTGAGCTTGTCGGGGTGCTAACATGGTTTGGCCCCATGGAGGCAAATGAACCTACCCTAGACCTAATCGTGGAACACAACGGGGTTTGGTTCAGAGAAGGTGCGCCTGAATTCCTGTCCTTCATACTGGACAACTTTGAAGTAGTTATCTGGTCGCACCTGAATGAATTGGTGGCATGGAGCATAGTTGAGGCAATGCTGCCAAGGGCTGTGGAGGGTGTCGTTGTCTTCATGGAAGACATCGACGAGGGGCTGCTTACGAATGAGGATGGTTCTTTCCGCGGGCCTAGGTCCACACGCCCGCTAGCACGCGTGTGGGCCCGATTATCACGAGGGTAGGACTACCTCGACAACACCCTATTCTTAGCCACGCACGCGCATACATTGTTCCAGAACCCTCCTGGCATAGTATACCGAGTGGGCAGGTAGGACCGTTCAAGTCTATTGCTTCTTTTCACCGTTTGGCATGTGTCTCAGTTTTGACATTCGTTTGTTTGTAGGCCTAAAGCTAATGCAGACGGGATATGTGTCGAGGATGATGGGCTTGCCTTAGCACGTATTGCTCTAGAGGCGTTCATGGTGGGTCCCACCCTTCGTAAAGCTATGTTAGGTCTAATGAAGGGGGATATCATCTATTTTCACCAACGATTCTCTAGAGCGTTGGCAATGTGCCAAGCTCATGGATGGCTGGATAAAGATTGGTCGGACCAGGGGCCAGTTTTCCCTCGTGACTCTGGTCTAGGTAGCACATCCAAGTCTACAACGGAAGGTAAACGACAATGTCTTTTGGATGTGCTAACATGTTTTAACTGCTGATTGTTATACTGATACGACAATCTTCTATTGCATTTGCAGTTGATGCACCTCCTGGTGGGGATCCTATCACAACCGGGTGAACTGAGACCACACTATTAATGAAGTTCGGGGAGGTGACTAAGGCCCAAAAATGGTTACGCAACCATGCTTCGCCATCTATTGTTCGCTGCTTGGATAATGCCGGCCTGATGGAGCTCTTCATGACCCCAAGTCCTGATGTATCAATAGGGGAAATGATTGGGATCGTTGATTCTTTTAATGAGTCTGTCTCGTAGTATAGCACCCGGATTAAGGGTGTTAAGGTAGTTTTCCATCTGTCGCCAGAATTCTTTTCAAATTTATTTGGGGTACCGAAAGATGGCATAAATGTTGTTTTAGACAGAGCTCATAAAGAGCTTCATACGGTGCGCGAGTTGGAGGACTGGCTGGGTCTAGCCAAGGGTGCCAAGGGGTTCCCGATGCAGGGGAAAGCTAAGGTGGAGGAGGTAAATGAACTGTATCCCCTGTTTAGGGCGTGGGTGTTTCCCAAGATCCTTTCTTAGGTGTGGAGCCTTGGGGTTGAGGCCGTGCGCGTTATGCGAACTATTCTGGAGACTGGCATGCACTATAACTAGGCTGAATTTCTGTTGTCGGGCATGCACAAGGAGATAGTGCAATTGCACTAGAACGTCGAGGTGCAATCCCACTTCACCTTTGCATTCTTCACTGGTTACCTTCGTCGCTTCGCCAAGTTTTTGGTAGTCCACGCGGGTAACAAGTTTGTTCTACGGGATTGGGATCAACTGTCCCGCCCATGGATCAATCACTTATACGACATAGCCAAATCCCAGGATGCGCCTGAAGGCATCGACGAGTCCGTGACTATTACGACCGAGGGATCATTGAGTACCTCCATTCATACTCGCGATAGTCTGGGGTTAGAGCCAGATAATGTGCCCCTCATTGCAAGAAGGGCTGAGCGGGTTATCAAAGAAACCGTGGGCCAGGCCAAAACAAAGCTGAAGAAACACGAACGCCCAACTGAGGAAGCTTCTAATGTGAGGGAGCCACGAGTAAAGCGCATAAGATTCAAGATGCCCGATATGTAGACTTTGCCCATTTATTGTTTTATTGTTTTCATTTTGTCCTTAATTTTTCTTTTCAATCGCTTACATGTGACTGACGTCTTTAGCTTGGTTTGAGAAGTGAGAAAGCAGGCGCTAGAAACCATTACGGAGGAGGAGGAGACCAACACGGAGTGGAACAATGAAGAGGAAAATGTGGATAAGGATCAGGGAGGAGGAACGGAGGAATTAAAGGAGAACACCATGGAAACTGAGTTGTTGGATGACCAGGGTGGTGTCGATCAAATGTTTCGCAAGTTTCTTTAGGGAGATCTGGATTTAGGCGATCCCCTAGAAGGTGACGAGGAGCATGGTATGTTTTCTTTTTATCTTATTTCAACTTGCCCTGTTAGTTGTCATTTCTACGGTATTTTATTTTCATATTTTCATTTTTCTCAGACGAAGGGAGCGAAACTAGGACAGTGCGCCTAGATGTACCCATGAAGACGGTTCCCCCCGAGAGGACTGCTGAGGTTAGTTCTCGCACTCGTGAGCCATTCACTTGATCAGAAATGCCAAGTAAGATAGATTTTGTGGTCGGAATCGCGGAAGAAGTTGTCGAACGAATTTAGGAGGCCCACCCCGAAATAGGTATAATGTTTTTAAATGGTCTGCCATTTTTAGAGTGTCACACCCTGTGTATGTTGTCTTAACATCTGGTCTCTTCGTACACATAGGTGCCAAGTTGAGGTGGGATCCCTCTGAGGTGATTAGCATCGACAGTTTGCCTACACTACCCCCAGAAGTGGAACAGGTACCAAGGCCGGTTTATGATGAGGTGGCGAAAAGCCTTGTCCATAACGCCAAGTCGGTGTGGACCTGTAGGCGATCCATTGAACAACTATGTTTGCAGATCCAGACAAAGGAGAAGGAAGTCTCTAAGTTATCAGCTGAACGCAATGACCTCAAAGCTCGTTATGAATTCGCTTCGGCCCGATTAGTAGGTGATAGTTCTTGGCAAACGTCTGAGATTACGTACAATAGATATTGGAACTTGTTAAATCGCCATGCATCACTAACTTGAAGGTTCGCGGAACGTAAAGCCCAGATAGACCTATTGAATCTAAAGTGCCAGGATTGGAAGGAATTTGCCTCCAAGGTGCGTAAGTGGGGCCAAGATGAGAAGAATCATAAGCACCACTATAAGAAATCATTAAAAGAAGTTTCTATAGAGAAATTGCAGCTTGAGATGTTCGTAGAGGATTTGGGCTTACGTTCTGCGTTCGATACTTTTGCGGAGAACACCATAGTTGAGATGGAATCTCCTAAGAGGGTTATTACCACTACTTCTGGGGAAGTTACTGTGGGTGAATTTCCTTTGAAACGTCCAGTCTGGTCGGCTGTTGACAAGGGAAAGGCCTTGGCAGACGTCGACCTAGGCCTTGGTGAGACAGATTGGGCTAGTGTTTTGGAGGACGAAATCCTTCATCGATTGAAGTTTGATTTGGGGAGATCTCCTATGGTAAGTATTTTGCCATTGTGAAATTGATTTGCTAAAAAATGTTTGCAATTTTGACACTCTCTTGTTCTTATATTGGTTGCCTCATTTTGTATTTTCAGAATGAAGGTGGTGACGATGCTCAAGAGGTTGGCCCCAGTGGAGCAGGGGCCCCTGACGCTGGTGGATCTAAAGGGGACGATCCTCCCGTCCCAGATGCTTAGTTATTTTTTTATTTGTTTTTAGTTTTGCCTTTAGAACTATACTGACTCAAATTGATACGGGAATTTGTAACTTGAAAACTTTGAGATAAACGGAAACAATTGACATTGATAATTGTACAGCATTGCATGTATAAAGATTTTTTTGTTGATTTTGAGTTTGATTGCACACACGACACGACAATGTAAAATATTTTGGTTTATTATATTTTTATTTATATGTTGTTTTTTTTTGTTTTGTACTAAGTGTAATACGGACATGTAATCATAAGAGGGAAAACGAAATACGAAGCGTCCATGCATAGTTTAAAGCCATTTCGGGCCTCATTGTAAACAAGTAACTTTTTGGATAATGTGGATGAGTTTCTTGATTGACTGACCATTGCTGATCGTGGCTAGTTTTATGTCATTGCGGACGTGATAGTTTAACGTCTTTCCGGACAGGGAGCATAGTTTAATGTTTTTTTTGTGTGGTAGTTTAACGTCATTTCAGACGTGTTATATTTTAACGTCATTTTGGACTGGTTGAGATGGTATTATTTTAGGAATTTTTTGATGTTTTTCTTTTTAATGTTAGGCGATGTGTCAACGGGTATGATTCTGTATTTAGCGTCCCCTTCGCTGATTACTTTAAATGGTAATTCGGCCCATGGGACATCTAATGGAATGGCTTCTGCGTCAGTGTTTTTGGATGTTTCAGTATTTGTGGTGAGTTCTGTGTTAGTTTCTAATTGAGAAGGTGTATGTACAATGTCAGGCGCAGGTCTTTCTGTTTTAGATGGATCTTCTTCGTGTTGAAAGGATTAGCACTTACCGGTTTTTGTTCTTTTATGTCATTTTGTCTAGGCTCTTCGAGCTTAATTTCTGAGCCTTGGGCCGTGTCCATGTGTGATGAAATAATGGGAGTAGCAGCCTCCCCATAAATGACGATTTCACCACCTTCGTAAGGTAGGTGAATCTCTTGGTGTATGGGGGAGGAGACTGCTTTCAGTTGGGCCAACCAGGGTCTTCCTAATATTAGGTTGAATCCTGGCATTTCATCGACCACCACGAAGTCGGCAGATGTGGGAAACTGGTCCCCCGCTATGAAGTCTAAGGTTATTATGCCCTTGACCATCACGCGTGACCTGCTGAATGATTTTAGACATGTAGTTGCAGTCGGCTTGATTGACTCTGTTGGCCCTAGTTGTTCAACGATAGGGTATGGTACCACGTTCGTAGCAGCTCCATCGTCTACGTGGACCCTGTGTATCTTGAACTAATTTATGCGTATCGTTATGAACATGGGGGTTGTTGTCACTTCCCCTGTTTCCTTATCCATTTTAATGTTATCATTGTGGAAGCTTAGTGGTTTGGACGTTGACCCTTGGGGTGAGGACATTACCGCATGAATGGATGGTTCGTTTGGGGGCAAGTTCTCGCTCACTGGGATGGACGTTAGCATACATACCAAAGCTTCCCGATGTGTTTGAGATGTAAGAACCAAGTCATACAAGCTGAGTGACGTGTTCTTTTGCTTCAGTGCTTGGGTGACTTGTGTTAAAGTTGTTGCAAAATCTCTACTGTTGGGCGCGTTTGCATTAGTGGTGATTGGGTCCATTGGGCCCGACAGTTTTATTTCATGTTTCGTCGGTTTATCGTTTTTGCTCGGAGTTGTTGTCTTAGATGTGTCATGTTTGTTAGATGGTTTACCTTCATGTCCTGCGTTTGGTTGACTGTTAGGCGATGTCATGGGTATGGCATTAAGTGGAGTGGGTTTAGGTGGCCCTACAGCTAACTGTTGACGCTCTTTCTCCAAGCGTTCACGTGTAAGCCTATCCGCTAGGCATTCTCGTGTGTGATGTGGAGGTGGAGTCTGTTTGAAAGCCTCGGTTTTCTTTGGTATCCTTACCACATACGGAGCCGGGTAAGGTTGCGGTTGGGCAATCAGATGTGGTTGAGTAGAAGGCTGCCAGGCATCCTAACGACGTAGGGGCTAGGTTTGCCTTCCGTTTGTGAGGTGGAGGTTTGATAATCATTAGGACTTGTGGATGTCCTAACAATATATGGGGTTTGTTTGGGCAAAGGTTGGACCTCCGCTGTTGCAACTGGGAGCAGCACTCGGATTATGAAAGGGGTAGGCCGAGTAGGAGGGGTTGATAGATTCGGGGTAGTGACAGCGGGAGGTATGCGCACTACGTATGGTTTTTGCAGGGCGGATGATGGCTAAGGCATGGATGCGGATGGAGTAGGAGGAATATGAACTACAAAGGGTTTGTTAGGTGTTTGTGGTTTGTATTCAGGGTAGACGGTATTAATGTTGGGTGTTTCGGATTCATCATCAAAGCAGATCGTGTTGATAATGTATGGCGCCTCTTTGGTGTTTAGAGGGTCTTTGTATACCCCCATAGCCTGATTCTGTGGTTGGACCGCGTTGGCCTCATCAAAGGTGATTTGGCCTTCATCAATCATTCACTGTATATCCTGCTTCAATGTGAAACAGTAACCTGTGCCATGCCCGTTGCGTTAGTGGTAATCGTAGAAGTGATTGATTCTAAAACCTTTGGGCACTGGAGGCTCATTCGGTGTTGCTAAGCTTGGGTTCTGCACAAGTTGACAGAACCAATCATGTCTCTAGATGGTCGCAGGGGATAACTGTTTGTGTTTCATTAACCCAGCCTTCAGGAGTTGATCGAAGAGCTGGGATGGCTTCATAGGCAACGGGGTATATTGAGAGGGTTCTTTCCTCTCAAAATTTCTCGTACGACCTGGTGTTGGATTCTGTGATGATGATGATTCCGACGTGGCTGTGGGAGTAGGTTTAGTATAGTTAGTGGGAGTTACTGGTGGTTTATTTTGTTGTGTCATGCGTGCTTGTTGTGTTTCCGCTATTGCAGCTATAGTTGCTTTAGCCTTCTCTTTAGCCTTTTTACTATGTTGGTTTTTGAAGGCTAAGTATGCAGGGTCATGGCTATTTTGAGCTGCCTCTTCTATGTTTTTGATCTGTACAAAGGCTTAGTTAAGATTACACGTGTTAAGATAATATAATTTGGATTTGAAGAAGTCATTAACGGCCCCCTTTAGAATTGTAAGCAGATATGTCTAGGGGATTGGCTCGTGTAGCTCGTTGAGAGTGGCGCTCCACCTCTGAATGAATTTTTGCACAGGTTCAAGGGGTGCTTGTTTAACCTGTATGAGGCTATCCAATGTCGCTTCAGGTTTCAGGTTATATTTGAACCTGGTCACGAATTGATGTAATAACTCCTCCAAGGAAAATATAGAATTCCTCGGCAGGGCCCGGTACCAATCAAGTGCTCTCCCTGTGAGAGACATAGGGAATACTCGTAAAATGGCATGTGGCCACACCTGGAGTAACGCGCATTCTAATCTAAATGTTATTAAGTGAGCATTGGGGTCCGTTTCCCCATTATATTTAGTTAGTGTTGGCAAAGAAATGCCTTTGGGCAAGGTTAGAGGTGGGATGGAGGGGCTAATGGGGTCATCGTGGTAGAAGTTCACTACCTTTAACTCTCCGTTGGCAGCCGTTTTGAGGTGCTTGACCTCGTTAGTTAGTTCTTGCATTAATTTTTTGGCATCTGCCTAGTCTTGGGCGCTAGGTGATATGGCAGCTGAAGGTTGTGGTACATTGTACAGGTTGGACTGTTGGATGGTAGGTTGAAAGGCTGAGAGCTGTGCGGCGGTCGGTGGTTGTACTTGTGGAATGATTAGGGCGTGTGGTAGGAGGGACAACACATTGTATGTGTGAAGTTGTTGCTGCTGTGGTTGGGGCTATACTTGGGGCATGTTAACTAGTGGAATCGTGTGGGGTGGCATGGTGTAGTGAGGAAGTTGATGTTGTTGTGGTTGAGGCCCCATCGCTGCCCATTGTCCGGCCACGTTTTGTGAAGGAACTCCCTGTTGGGTTACGGTGGTCGAGGGAGCTCCGTGCACTTGGATGTGAGGGATGTGGTGAGCGGACGTGGATGCTGGTATTATGTGTGGCATCCCTATCACTCTAGGTGAGAAGGTTGCTCCTGTGTTGTTGTGTGGGGGTGGTGCCTGCGAAGATGGGCTGACGGCTACAGTGGGAATGATAGCGAGAGGGAGTGTGTTGAATTGCGGGTCGATCGCAGGAGGAACGTGAACCAAGGCTAATGTTTCTGGTGGAGGGGCTTACACCTAGGTGATCCTGAGGTGTTGGAGGGACATGAATTCCCCTGTCCCCGGGTGGAACATGGGATTGATGTGGGTTTGTGGACTGAGGGTGTGATAGGAGTCTTCGTGCTCGGATTGGGTAGCGAACTCGTCCTCCTTTTCCGGTTGGAAATCTATTGCAGGCTGGTCCAACGACTGGCCTCTTTGCAGGAGAAGTTGTGTGACGAGCTCTGAGTATTGTTCCGGAACAGGGATTACATCGTACGGGGAAGGGATGAGCTCACGTCCCCCCTGTAGAAGAGTTCAAACTACCTCTTCACCTCCATTTTGGCTCGATCTACTGCCAGACCAGCTTGTATCTTCACACATATGAAGTTATACTGGTCCTGGGTTATAATGTTAGAGGCTAGGTTCCTCCCTTGTAACCTTAGGGACCGGCGGGGCCTCGCTGTGGGTTGTATAGTCGGCTAGGAAATGACGGGCTGTTGGGTAGCCATGGTGCCTACCATGTCGGTGACTTGAGTGGTTGTGGCAATGGTGTTTACGGGGTTCATGATGACTTGTTGAAGGTATGATACGGTATAGCGGTGTGAAACTAGTGTGCTTAGTACAGCGTAAACTTAGGTGGTACCGTGCAGCGTATACGCTTCAGCGTCCAACATATAATGTCAACGTAGAAAACGTATAGGGATGGAGCATATAAGGTTAGCATAGACAAACCTACAGCGTAAGGAGTGCAGCATATACGCTAGACAGCGTATACAGTGTCAGGATTACAACGTATGAAGTGTGGTATAAATGAACAGCAGCGTAAAACGAGTTTGCAGCGTAAACAGAATCTTAGAGAAAGTATGCAGCATAGACAAAATCTACGATGTGAAAAGCGTAGCATAAATGGATGGCAGCGTAGACAAGTCTACAGTGTAAAAATGTGCAGTGTGAACTTTGCGGTGGCATACGTCAGGAGCGTAAACAGGGTTTTATATGCGGCGTAAATCGTGCTGCATATATGTTGCAGCATAGACGCTGGGAGTTCTGTGGATAGAGTCCACATAAGGTTGACAGCGTAGACACTGGAAGACTTGCAGAGGATGAGTTTTGAATAGGGTAGCGTAAACACTGATCAGTGTAGACGCTGGACAGTTCACAGATGAGGTTTTAGATTACCCAGCGTAAACGCAGGGAGGGTTTCTGCAGGAATCGGCGTATGGTTGACGGTGTAAACGCTTAGCAGCGTAAATGCTAGGAAGTTTGTGAGCAAGGTTTTAGGCAGAGGCCCTCCTTCTAGCGCCAATTTCTGTACCGCCTGAAATCATCAATCTCTGGCTGGAAAAAAATAGAGACCATGGGATCGCAGGATGCGCACAGAAGATCCTACCTTCTCCTGAGGGCGAGCTGGAACGAACAAAGGCATAGTACATTGGGTGGTCCGCACATGAATCAGACAAGGATTTCCCTGAATGTATACCGAAGTGCTATACGCTAGGTTATACGTAAACGGCGTAGCGAGCATAAACAAAGCGTAAACAAGGTAACCAATGCAAACAGAGCATAAACGTAAATAGGCCTAAATAGAGTACGCATAAGAATTAATGCAAACTGTAAATGATTATGGGAAGAAAATGTAACAATGGCATTACAGAATGAAAGTACAATGCACCAATCTAACGCAATTGTGAATGGAACACAAGGCAGACGAAAGCCCCGGTGGGTGCAGGAAGGATTACAGTTGGTTCACTGTAAGCACGACGTAGAGGCTGTATCCTCAGCGTATAGAGTTACCTAGCGTAAAAGGTTTTGTGCTCTGTTTCTCAGCGTCTCTGTTCTCTGGTATGCTCTGGGAATTTTCCAACCTCTAGATTTCGTGAAGAATGGGGCTTTTATACAGGGTTTTAACGACGGACTCGGGTTGGGAGACACGTGGCGCATTGACTAGGTGCAAGAGCGTAAAATTTTCAAGTGTACAATATGTTACATTTGCTGGGTGTATATGCCCAGCGTATATGCTGTCTATAGCAAGCATAGACTATGGGCGTATACACTGGGCATATACATTGGAGGTGCTGGGTGGATGCGAACTTGGGCGTAGATGTCGTTGACGCTGACGTATACGGTGGGTGTATATGCTAATGGATGCTGAGCGTATACGCCCGGCGTATACACTGGTGTGCTGGGCGTATACCCTGGGGCATATACACTGGTGCACTGCTGCCTTGTACCAATTCTTGCTTTGCAATGCTGTTTCCATGGTGTCTCCGAAGATCTTATTGCTGGGCGTATGCATCTGTTGTACCTGCTTGGCGTACATGTGAGGCGTGTACGCTGTGCGTATACGCCATGGACTTGAGCGTATACGCTGGGCGTATGCGCTGAGATTCTGAGCATATACGCTGGGAATGTACACTTGGGCGTATACGTTGGGCATATACGCTGGGACTGCATACTTAGTGAAAATTAAGCATCGGATCCCTGAAATTACCAAGTATGACACCCGATGTAGCTGTGGTCATCTATGGGTCCTAGGGACCTGCTTGGTGTTGGACAAGTACTAAGCTCAAAATTTTGTGGTGTTTCAATAGATATCAGCACCACGTCCATGACATCATAGAGATTGTGACCGCACTACTACGCTAGCACTATGCCTATCTAACATCACATACCATATTCAGACATTGTTCAATTAAAAATTGTGTGCCTCAATCTTCAAGCAGTGCATTTCTCCACCTTCCAACTCTAGTTCTATATTTTTAGCATTTATTTTAAATTTCTCAACATTCTCTCAGCATTTGATTTTACACAATTTTCTACTATCAATCTACATTTACATGTTCATGTTATGTTACGTTCCGTTGTTGCTCGTTGTCCTGGCTTTCGCATGAAGCTGACTAAAACTCTATTTACAAACAATTATTGTTACACCTTGTAAGTTATTGTTTGATTGACCAAACTATTGAGGGCATCTCATTTCCATGTCACCTAGCACAACCCTTACATGGATTTGGGGTTAGGTTGTACATCTATGGACCTCTCGGTGTTCCACCCATTGATGTTTTCTAACATCACACACCACATCCTAAATGCTATTGATTTGAGCAAATGCTTGGATCAAGGAGTGCAGGGCAAGGTAGTATAGCTTTGACTTAATAAATTCATTTACTGCATCTTTGAAAATGGCTAGTAAGTGGCTCTTTGCGATAGGCTTGTGAATTTCATTAAGCACAATGCTTCAGCACTAAATGAATTTTTGTATGGGCTCTATGTGGCCCTACTTAATCTACATTAGTTGGTCTAGGATCACCTCGGGCTTCAATTTGTACTTGAAGTGAGAGATAAATTAGCTAAGTAATTCCTCTAAGGAAGATATGGAGGCCCTAGGAAGCATGCAGTACTAATCTAGTGCTTTCTAGTCAAGGACATGGTGAACACATGGATGATTACATATGACCATCCCTACAATAAAAGGTATTCAAAATGGAGGGTCACTAGATGGATGTTAAGATCCCCTTCACCATTGTATTTAGTGAACTGGGGAAGTTGGACTGTGGGAGGTAGGGTCAATGATGGAACCAGGGGACTAATTAGGTCATCTTGGTAGAAGTCTATCACATGGACTGTCATGAAGGAGGAAGCTTTAAGTTACTTAACCTCCTCAATGAGCATTCAGATGAGCTAGAATGCTTGGTCCAAACTTGGGGTGGATGTAGTGGGTTTTGTTGGTTGTGCTACTTGTTGTACTACTTGAGTGGCCCACAGCCCCGCTATGGGCTGCATGACCACATGGAATGCTTATTGCACATGCTATTGCGTATACTATTGTGTATGTTGTGCCATGGGCATAGAGGCTAGATCCCACCATGGGGTTGTGGCTTGCATGATTGTAGGTGTGCTAATAGAATAGGTGGAACATATGACACTTGAGCCTGTGGCAATTGGGATGTTTGCATAGTGTGCACGTACGTTTGCGTCGACATTATAGATATTGGCAGGAAAGACTATGTAGATGTCATGAAGGGGAAGGTGGTAGATGGTCTCACACCCTGATGTGTGTGACACACGAAGGTTAGTATGAAAGATGGTCCTACACCCTAATGCATATGCACTTGATGACTTACCACCATAAGGGTTGACTTGGGAGGTGACAAGGGGGATGTAACTTCTTAACAAAAGGTAGATGGCTGGAACTATTGAGGGATGAAATTGGAGATAGCTTGCTAAAAGGAGACATAGAAGGGGTTCTCATTATCCGAACAAGCCTCAAACTCATCTTTTCCATCCTACAAGGGCTCCTCATAGTTGGTTGCCACATCATGCTCATTCAACCCACTCAATCAACAAGTTGGTTGAGCAGCCATTGGAAGTTCTTAGTGAGCAGAATAAAAACATTGGGGTTAGGGAAGTACTTCCTCTTGTTCTAATGTATGATTTCATAACCCCATTTTGCATCCATTTTTTGGTGGTCTAAGCATAGACCCCCCTAGATGTTTTCACAAAGGAAGTTATATTTTTCATCATTGGTTGCCTATTCGAAGCAATTACCTCTCCACCAAAGCGAGTCCCCTAGCCCCAGAAAGAGTAATTGTGACTTCTCACTGACCAAGTCAAACAACAAATGTGCTTAGGGTAGAGGTTGATGGTTGCTCAAGAATCATAATGCTACATGAAAGATGCAAATGTTGTGAAAGTTGCAGATGCTAAAACAGATAAGTACAGAAATGCTAAAAAATGGCTAAGGAAATGCTAAAAAATGCTAAGAAAATGGCTAAGTTTGAAAACACCACTAAAAAATTAACTTTGGTGTGCTACACTTTCTATCCTAAGGCTTGCTATGCTCTCATGTTGTGAGCTAGCTATGCTCTTCTAAGCACATAGAGTTTTGGCCAAGTGCCAACGATACGCTTTGGCTTTCGTCCAAAGGGGTTTTTGGGGAACCAACAACTGGGTCCAATCTTACACCAACCAACTTGTAGAAAACTCCTACACTAGTCTATGCTCTAGCTACTACCATGGTAGGTCCACAGGGGTGTCAAGTCTATGCTAGCCAAAAACTAGTAGCGGAGGTGCAAAGAGCATGTGCGACTACCACTAAACATAGAAGGAAATGGCATGACCCTCCTTCTAGCACCAAAAAAAATTGTAGCAACCAAAAATGTTGATGGCTAGAATAGTCATATCAAGGGGTCTATGATTGTGGTATAGTCCTAACCTTGCCCCCATCCGAAGGACCATCGTTGGAGGGGAAAACGTAGGTGGAGTGCCCAAAATGGTCTTATCAATTGAACCAGGACTTATGGAGTGTTTCGATGAACAAGTGCTAAAGGGTTCACATAGTGTTTCTAGTGGTACTGAGATCAACTAAGCTTGAGCATAGTAAGGTTTTTTGGTAAGGAAATGATAGTATGAATGTGTAAATGCATGAAAAATAGTGAAAAGATGCAAGTGCAATGCTAAATGCCAAGGAAAATGCTTGAAAAATGCAAAGGAGTTTGAGAGAGAGAATGGCACCACCTCAAATGGAGGAGCATAGCAATTGTAAAAAGGAGGTGAGGAGGTATGTTATGTACAGACAAGCATAGTAGGTAGTGTAGTCATAGTCTCTGGGGTGTTTGAGCTATAAAATTGACACCCATCATGAAGTCTGAGCTTGATAGGCTGGCTACCATAGTGTTCTATGGGTTGCGATGTGTTGTGGTGTGCAAAGGTGGTGTTCCAAAGTTTTTCCAAGGCATTAAGTGTACCTGGGTGCAAGGGTGCTAGTGCCAAGATGCTCACTGCTAAATGAGAACATCTACCTAGTGCTTTAAAATGCCAACCATTGAATGCAAAATGCCAACCCTTAAAATGTGAACCATAGGGGTATTTATAGGGTTAGGGTTGACATGAAGTGCNNGGGTAGGTGAGGCTATGCTAACCCCAACTATGCTCCTACTAGAGCAACTAGTGCTACACTCTAGTGTACTCTAATGGATCCCAAGAGACTGCTAGACTATGACTACACTACCAAGACTGCATGTGCCAGAGTTAAAAAGATTACAATGTATTTGCAAATAGTGCAAAATAGTACAACTTGAAGAATATGCTTTGAGACTACGCTCTCCCCTCATTCGAGTGGAATCAAGTGAAGGTACAATTTTGGGATATGGGGGGGGGGGNTTGATCTTGCTTGCTAGAGAAGTGTTGGAGCCAAGATGGAGGCATGTGTTGAGCTTTAGAAGCTTTTGGAGGTTGTCCTACATTGCTATGCCAACTATGCTTTGGAGCGTAACCCAATAGTTAGGAAAATTCTACAAAAATTGAAGTCCAGTGCTGGCTATGCAAGCTATGGTCTAGAGCATAGCAGGAAAAGTGAGAGTGTAGCATTGACACTTGGAAAAAATTGGAAAAACTTGCAATATTCATCCAGGCTATGCTCTAAAGCATAGTAGGAGGGGTAGCTTCAAGAGTTAGAAGATCTACCAAATGTCTCATCTATGCTAAGCTAGCTTGATATCTTCTAGCTTGACACTTTAGCAAAACTGGCTACTAAAGTGCATGCTATGCTAGGTATGCTCTAGAGCATAGCAGGGAGAATGGGAGTGTAGCACAACACTTTGAAAAATTTTGTAACCACTATTGACACTTAGAAAATTTTGCAAATCTAGTTTTGTGTTGCATGCCACACTAACTATGCTTTGGAGCATAGTCCTAATAGTGGAAGCATGGGCCGAACACTTAAAACAAATTTTCCTTGTGTTGATACTTAAGAAAAATTTGTAGTCCAGGTACTATCACCCAAATTTGGTGGTGTTTCACAACATATGTCACCATTAATAAAATAGGAAGGATTGGTCCCACAACCTCAACAAAAGAATGTTACTTGTGTCATGAATATATAAGTGAATGATAATGTTAGTATATCTTAGCAAATCTCTTAGAAATGATCTTTCTTTAGGATAGTTCCCACACATTTGAATAAAACTAGTAGGCCTACTAGCTTGTTAGAACTAGCACAAGGATAATATAGTGCAACCCCCTTCCTCACAAAAACAATGTCTCTTAATCCTACAGAAAAGCCAACAATCATCACCACTCCAACACAAAATATAAAAGATGAACCTATTACTGTGGAGAGATAGAAAATTCCATGCACTAATAATAATGAAAAAATTTATAGTTGTGGGCTAAAAGTTTCAAATGTTAACATGATCCCTATACCAACCCATAACAAACTTGAGAAACAAGTGTGTGTGCAAAACTATGTCTACACAATAGTCACTAAATCAAAAGATACCCAGTGGCTAGAAAATGAGAATACAAAACTATTTAAAAGATTCATGGAAACATCCAACCCACTTATTAGTTCTAGTCCTAAGAAAATGAACCAAATAGAGAACTTAGAAAAGGACATGTCACTCTCTAACTATATACTAAAAGAAATTGTTAAAAATGGAGATCTAAGAATCAAGATGGAAAATCAAAACAAAAAAAAAACATATTTGAACAATTTAATAAGATAAAACCTTCTAGTCCAATTGAATATATGCCTCCAAATGATTGAAACCTAGTTATCATCAATGTTAAATGTGGTAACCTGTGAAAACTCAATTTACTAATGATGATAAATGGAAAAATTATTGTGTATAACCAATGGAATGTGTGGTCCATTTTTTGAATGCTCATCCATGAGTTTAATTATTTGGGAGATATCCCATCTTAAATCAAGAATTGATAAGTGTTTTTTTACTTTTTTTTTTTACAATTTTTTATCATTTAACTATTTCTTCAAAATTTTCCAATTCTTGATATGTTTTCATTTCTTTATAATTTTTTCTTCTCTTGAGTAATTTCTTTTATGTTTTATGAATTTCTATTATGTTTTTGTTAATAATGATATTGGTAGTCATGATGTCGAAGTCAATGCTATGTTTTTGGTCTATGTTCTATGCTATCAAGATGATTTGGTAAGCAATTATGTACTACAGTGAGGCCACATCACTCATCCCTCCAGTTTCTCTAAATAAAATTCCTATATCATGATAACAATATGGTTCTTCTCACATGAAATTAAAATTAACTATTAATCATTGTGCCTTGAAGAAAGAGGGAAAGACCAAGTGGGAATGACAAAGGGTGTGAACTCAAGGAGATTTATGGGTTCTCTTCTTGACTTCCTTCTTGTGGTCTATGACTCCTTGAGTAATGTACCATCACTCCTACTATCAACAATAATAGGATGCATGTCTTTATATGGTGTGGTTCCTGTGAAAAGAGAGAAAGAGAGAGAAAAAAAACAACAAACACAAGAATTTAAAGCACACACCATAGACATAATAATGGGCTACAAACATTGGTTATGAGGCTAAAAAGACAAGTTACTTATGCCTGAAAGCACCTCTCTAATTAAGGTTCTTCCTTCCTTCCTCTCCTTTCTTTTCTTTTTGGAGTGATGCTCATCCTTTGTAGTTGTTGTGAACTCATGATGGTAGGTAAGGGTAACATCAATGTAAGGCCACTATTAATGGTATGGACTTGGTTTGAAAATTTGATGAATAGGTATGATATTAACAGAAGAACCTATTGTAGACATGGTCAAATCCCTTACATTCCAATCTCTACAATTTCTTCTCATCCCATTATTCACCACATTGTTGCATGCAATTATGAGCCTAATGATTTTGTATAACATAGTATAGGATCCTAACCAAGGTAGTTGTGTATTATTTGGAATAAAAGCATGATATATAGCTAACTTCTAAGATTCCCATGAACATCTATAGAGGTGGTTATAAGACGAAATTATAGAAGAAGCTAACTTTGGGAAGGACCCACTTGCATGACTTTTGTTGATCATGGCTCTAAACTAAAAGAACACATCTTCCAAGATATCATGGAAGATTTTTTAAACTTTATGCATAATTTTGGGACTACTTCTCATCAATTTTGATTAATTTGTACTTCTTTTATATTGAACTATCCTTCAAATTCAATATTCCTTGGCCATCTTGTGAACTAGACCTTTCATTTTAATTGTTCAAAAACTTGTAAGCTTCCAAAGTTAAGCCCATTCATCATGGGGGCTAAGGATATAATTTTTGAAATTGTTTCTAGCACTCCATTTTTGAACATTTTGGTAACTACTTGATGACTTTAGTTACCTTAGAACCTTTGAGAACATTATTATGAAATCACCTTGAGCCTAAATGCTGAATATTTTTGAATTTTGAGCTAACTAGGAATTCAAAAGGGTTAATTATTAAGGAAAACCAACTTACCAAAACTAATGTTGATCTTTTTATGAATGTTGATAATGCTAAAGGAATGCTTAAGGTTGAAGGTCTTTTGTAAGGAAAGGAAAAGAGACCAAGAGGAGGACATGCCCATGGACAAATAGCATAAACAAGAATTAAAGCTTAAACATCACATGTTCACTAGCTAGAAATCCATGGGTTAATGAGAAGAAATTTTAGTTCATCCTTTAAAATTTTCTACATAAAAGAGAAGCAACAACATAACAACCAAGGTTAAAAAAAACTACCACTACTTTTATAAAATTTTTGAAGACTTCTATAATTTTGTAAACTTTTATGTCTATCTAGTCTCTTCGTCATTTTGTAATGCATCCACTTGAATAACATTTTCTAATGCAACACTAAAGTTTTATAATGCATACCCATTTAGTCTTGATCACCCTCACAATTTTTGTAATGAAATATCATACATTTATATATAACTTGAGAATGAGTTTTTCGTCAATCGTGGGGGTATGATGAAACACCATATGTTAGGTAACTTCATCAATGCATCCTTGTCGATGCAGCCTCATCAACGTATCCTCATCAACCCATCTTAGATGCATTTGTGTATATGCATTGAAGATTTTTCATTAATGCATCCTTGTCAATGCATCTTAGATGTGTTGCTACATATGTGTTGACACTCTATCACCCAAAATATATAAATATGTGAGCACCTGCTACGTATTGGGCATCATTAGATCAATAGTGTAGCCAAACTCTTGTAGTTTTATCTCATAATCTTAGTAAATAGTTAGTGCCTACACTATGGATTTAAGTTAATTGTATGACATCTTATTTGAGTGGCATCATACCTAGACACATTCCATGAATAATAATAAGATAAAGATTGATTAATATTCATTGCAATACTTTGACTTACAATAGATTTACTTTCAATGAAATTTGCTTTCAATGTACTTAGTTAATATTTATATTTCCATGCATGTTAATCAATTGGCAAAATTAGCATGACTATTTTTGAGTGTAAACATGTATTAGCTTAGTAATCCTAGTGGCATTACTGCTTGGTTTGCCTAGTAGCACAACACTTGGTAATCCCAACAATGGGTATGTGAGTTCAAGATGTGTATAACAAGCTAGGAATGAACACTCATCACCTTTAGGATAGTTTAGGATTTTGATTCTTATTATTATTTAGATTAAATAATTAATTTTTATACTCATATAACTTAGCCTTAGTTGCACAACATTAATAATCATATGCCTCACTTTAGACTAAAGCATACATAATAAATCTACCACTAGTCCAAGTGAGAAGACAACGACCTATGATTAATGCTTAACAATTTGGATACCACACTAGTTTCATCCATAGTATTTGAAAAAATTGCATGTGAATGCTTATGATTCACATGGTTGGGCATAGGGGATACTTGTTACTCATAACCAATGGAAGCTAGAAAAACATAAATTGATGGCAACAACATGGAAGAGGGTAATGTTGGCTTGGAAAAAGAAGTTTGAGGAGGTTGGAATAAATTTAACATGCTAAAAGTAAGCAAATATATATGTTTGAATGCATGTTAATGGGATTGATTGCACAAATGGCCAATGGATAGGAATTTTAACTTAATGGAGACCAGAGAAAATGCAAGTGGATCCTCCCCAAAGTAGGTATATGCCCATGATACGCTTGCATGCCTTCATCCCAAGGAGTCCATAGGCACTAAGGATGATTAATGATCATTTTAACTTAAAACTCATATACAATAGAGCAATTTTTGTAGGATTATGAGATCCTCAAAACAAATTCATCAAGTAACCATGATATGAGGCAATGGGTGGTATGTTATGATTTGGAAATGATGATCAAGGGAGAATGGTAAGAGATTTGTATCCTAGTCACATGGAGTTCTTATGAAGTGTGTGATTATGATGATTTGATACTTTTTCATCCTTAGTATCGAACAAGTTCATTCACTTCTAGTGACTTCACATTTCTAGATCCTAGCCCTTCAATCATCATGAGTTCACGATAATTTGCAAACGATAACCACCACTTTAAGACAAGAAGAAAAGTGAAGAAGGAAGATAGAATGGACCTTTGTTAGAGGGATGCATTCAGGCATGGGTAACATGTCTTTCCAATTGCATAACTAGTTTTGGTAACCTATTATTATGTCTATGGGGTGAGTTCTAAATTTTCATGCTTTTTTTTTTTTGTTTTATGTTGTTTTTTTTTCATGGAAACCACACCATGCAAAGACATACTTTCTTTTAATGATTAGGAGTGGTAAGAGATCAATGGAGAATAATCATATAAACTCAAAAAATAAGTTGGAAACAAAATACGATAATTCCTCTTAAAGTCACACCCTTTCTTATTCGTTCTTGGTTATTCATTCTAAGTTAGTTAAGTAGCTAGATCATTGGTTACTTTTAGCTTTAATTAGAAGGATCTCATGCTCCCAAAATGCAAAGCCTCTATAGAATGGATGAAATGGATGAATGTCATGGTTACACTACTTGTTATCATGAGAAAACTAACAATTTGTCAATAAAGTCCATAATCAAAAGATAAAAGATTGGCTGCTTAGCAAATCAATCATTACATTAATAGCTACATTCTTAAACTCCCAGTATTAACAACAATATTGGTAAAATTAAAGATTCTATATAAAATAAAATAAAACACTAAAAGAGAATATAAAAGAAAAAAAATGTAGAATCATTGATAAAATTATCAAGAAAATGAAAAACATATTAAGAACAATGTAAAAAAGAGAGAGTAAAAAACTGGGTTAGCATGGATGGCCATCTTCCCCATGACTGAGTTGAGAGGAGGAGATCCAAAAAATAGAGATTGCTTACATAGATGTTGAGGTGTTAGTGTTGTTGGTTACTTAAGGTTCTAGGAAAGGTTTTACTTATTGAATGTTGACTAGTAGTCATTTCTTTAGGCTTGAAGAATGATAAATCATCATGGCACTAGAGGAAAAAGTTGTATGAATGATATAAGGTCCTTTCCATAACATTTGGAATTTAGTACGTTGAGGTACATGCATAGGATTCTAATATAAGATCTTATCATTGGATTAAAACTTAACTCTGTG
This sequence comes from Gnetum montanum, assembly GCA_015680685.1. Taxonomy (NCBI): domain Eukaryota; kingdom Viridiplantae; phylum Streptophyta; class Gnetopsida; order Gnetales; family Gnetaceae; genus Gnetum; species Gnetum montanum. Next base: position 184,807 of record MNCI01022309.1, read on the forward strand.
TATTCGTGCATCATGTCATTACTTGGCATGTGCATTGTGCACTTCATTTATTATTAAGGCTAATTATTGATTTTCATCTAGCAAGTTAAGTGTTATGAGGCATTCTTGTTGTGCTAGATCAAGGTCAAGTTCAAGCTTAGAAGCTATTGAAAGTGTATGGAGGTTAGCTTGGATTGGAAGTTTGGGTAACTTCCCATATGCCAACTCATAAAGAGAATACTCTATAGGAAGTTTCCATGTAGATTCACATAAATGGAAGAAATGGTGGTCATCCTTGATGTAGTCCTTCCTATACTTACTAATTTCATGTGTAAGTATTTAGGTTGTCTCCATATTAGTGACTTCTACTTAACCATTAGCTAGGAGTGATAGGAGGTTGTTAGTTTATGTTGCACTTCCAAGCATTGCATCAATTTCCAAAAATTAGCCTGTGTAAAATAAGTCCCATTATGAGAAATAAGTGCTCTTAACATACCAAACCTTTTTACTGCACTTTGTTGAAAAAATTATGCTACAATAGAAGATAAATAATTAGTAATAGTTGTAGCTTCAGCCCACTTGGTGCAGTAGTTAACAGCTATGACAATGTACACCTTTCCATTAAACATAGGAGTGATGGGTCCCATGAAGTTAATGCCCCAGTAGTTGAAGGGCTTCAATGGTTAGATTAACTATTAGAGCCCCTTCATTTAGGTTATCATTCCTCCATCTCATTGACAGTGTTCACATAAATGGAAGAAATGGTGGTCATCCTTGAAAATGGTAGGCCAAAATTAGCTTGCCATGAGGATCTTTATAGTCGTCCTCGTACCTACATAATGGTCCCCACAAGGATCCTTATGAGCATCCTATAGGATTCATAATTAATTAGCATTAGTATGCACCATCTTACCAAGCCATCAACATAAACCTTGTAAAGGTTTCCTTGGATCTCCATGTAGTGTTTGGCTTGGTGAAGAAATTATTCTTTCTTATTATTATCCCATTCCTATGGAATCTCTTCAGTGAGAAGATAGGAGAGGAAATTATCATACTAGTTAAAACCCCTAATTTCTTAAGCATCAATGGCTTTGGCAAGGAGGAATTTGTCTAGGAATTGATCAAATAAAGATTTTTCATCCTCTTTGTGACCACATCATAATCGAGATAAGTAATTAATGATCACATTTTTAGTTTCCTTTCTATCCATCATTGTAAGATAGAACTCTTGTAAAATCACTAGCCATTATATGACATGAGGGCTCATTGCTAGCTTATTCATTAGGAAATGAATAACATTGGTATCTGTGTGCATAGAGATTTTGTATCCAAGCATGTAATGTCTGAATTTTTCCAACGCATACACCACCACCATGATCTCCTTCTTAGTGATAGTGTAATTCAATTGTGCATCGACAATACTTCTACTAGTGCAATGGATATAATAAGAATATTTTTGATCATCCAATTGCATTAATATTGCTTCCAATGCATAGTTGGATGCATTCGTCATTATGTGGACGTGTCTATACCATTTTCGAGCTTGTAGAATAGGAGTTTCTATGAGTTTTTAATTTAATTGCTAGAATGCATGCTCACATTCCTTGGTCCAATCAAAGGGTACATCCTTCTTTGTCAACTCTACTAGTGGCTTAGTGATTTTAGAGAAGTTCTCAATGAACTGCTAATAGTAACTAGTGTGCCCAAGGAATGACCTCAAATATTTTACTATTTTAGGTTATTTGAAGATTCTTTAGATGACCCATACTTTTTCCAAGTTCACCTCGATCCCTTTTTCTAAAATCTAGTGCCCTAAGACTATGTCCTCTTGTACCATTAGATGGACTTTTAGCCAATTAAGCCTTACATTTATCTCTATGCAACAGTTTAGCACTTTCTTAAGACAATCCAAGGCTTGCTCAAAGATGGTACCATAGGTAAAGAAGTCATTCATGAAGACTTTTACCTCACTAATAATATGCTATTAGAAGATTCTAAGAATTAGGCATTGGAAAGTAGCAAGGACATTATAGAAGCCAAATGATAGCTTTTTTTATGCAAAAGTTCCCTAGGGACTTGTGAAGGTAACTTGGCCTGGTTCTCTAGCTATAATCATCTAGAAAGCTATAATAGCCATGCCCTATAATTGTATCCAACACTTGGTCCACAAATGGTAATGGTAAATGATCTTTGAAATTTACCATGTTCAACAACTTATAATTGATGCAAATCCTCCATTTGACTTCTTTCTTTAGCACGATGATGACTAGACTAACCCACTTGCTAAATGAATCCCTCCTTAAGAAGCTCCTCAATATTATCTTTTACAACTTACTTTAGCTTAGAATTCAACCTCCTCTATAGTTGTCATTTAGGTTTAATGGAGGGATCTATGTAGATCCAATGCTAGCATATCCTTGGATCGATTCCTATCAGTTCATGACATGACTAGGTAAAATTCACTATTTGTTAACTATTTTCAACAACTTTTTCTTTTGTGCTTGAGCAAGATGAACATTGATGATTACCAACTTATTGTTATCAAGATAAGCATATTCTAGATTAGCTAGTAAGACTTTTAGTTCATGTGCTTCTACATGAACTATTCTGGGATTTTCAACTCTCCCCAATCCATCGTAGACTGTAATGGAAGAGTTGGCTACTAATATGCTCTATTTCATCTATGTATTCAATGGAAGCACTTATTAGGCTTTTTGTTTGTTCCATGCATATTTTTGAACTTGCCTCATCATCTATTATCAACAACTAGATATCCTCCTATTTTTTGATTATTGCATATAGGCATTTTTGAATAGTAGATGCCTTAGCATACTTTTTACATGTTTAGATGAATGTACTTTGTATAGCCCATATTTTCTACACACAATGATACCTTGTGTCACCATATGCAATGCATCGAACACACTTCTTCTCTACTTTGCCAAATTCATTTTTCTTATAAATTTCTAAGGAAAGGTCTCAAATCCTCATCTTGGCCTCAATTGTGCTAAGCCAAGTCCTTTCCATTATGATAGAAAAGTCCCCCTTGCAGGTTTTAACATGGATCATCCAGAAAGCTTTTCATGGATCATTCTTGGAAATCTATAAGTAGATAAGAGGACATTAAGGATTAGATTGTTTCTGTAGTGACCAAAAACATCGATGGCTGGAACATCGAGAGGTTACCAGGTGAATAGTTTAACCCCAGATTTGTGTGAGGGCCGTGTTGTAGAAAAATGGAAGTAGGGCATCCTGAATGGTCTAGTCGATCAGACAGGGACTTAGTCGGTGTATCTTAACCTTATGTAAATGTTGTTTTGAAGGTGAGACACATGAGGTAAATCGATGATCAATAAATGCAGAATGGAGAAAATAATGCAAAACAATGATGATAGCAAAGAAATATCAAAAGAAACTTGAGTAAGAAAATGCACTGTCCTAAGGTCATAGATTTGATTCTTTGCCTTGTTTGAAAGGTGTACAATAGGTTATGCAAAACTAGAGATGCACTGCTTACTAAAAGGTAACTAAAACACTTGAGAAAAATGCCAACTATGCCTTCTGAGAGCCAACTTAAAAGCCAACTGTAGCAAGAAGCCAACTATTTGCCAAGAACCCAATCAAGGAGCTAACTAGCCAACACGAAAAGCCAACAAGCCAACTACTCTTGTCAATGTAAAAATGCCAACTCTTTGAGTAAAAAAGCTAGCCCTTTGAGTGTTGTTTGCAAGGGTATTTATAGGGCTAGGAGTAGGTGAGAAATGGGGCTTGGATGCCACGTGTCATGGACCCCACAAGATGCTAATGTGCCTGTACTGTGTAGGTGTGCAATGCTAGACATGAACTTGGCTGCACCGTGATTATACCGTCAAAACTATATGTGCTAAGATCCAGTGTGCTAGTAATGCAAACAAAAATGGAGCTTACACTTTAGGACTACGTCTTCCCTACTCTTATGAGTAGGGTCAAGTGCAGGAACAATGTTTTCAGAGCTAACGAGGGGGTGTGCAAAATGGGGTGAAATTGATGATTTTGCCAAGGAGATGCTAGAGTGAGGAAGATTGCTATCAATAAGTTCTAGAACTACCTAAATATGTCTTCATGCTTTCATACTAGTGTTATGTTACTCATGCTATCGAGTACATTGGCATAGCATAGGTGGCTACTTGATACGCTGTGCTATTCTACGTAGTGTAGCATAGCGTAGCCATTGGTTTTGATTGAAAGTTGTGTTGGAGCTAAAAGCATTTGTCTGAGGCTTAGTCATGCTAACAATTGCAACTTTTTCCCTTTATGTCAGGAAGCCTTTGAACTTGCTGAACTCATGTTTGAAACACCCTTGATGCTTTTGCATTGTTGCTACATTGTGCTACACTATGTAGCATAGCACAACATAGCAGCCAGTGTATCCTACTTTTTCGTTCAATCTACCATTTTCTAGCAAGAAACTTTGCTCAAGGCCTATGGTTAAATAGAGAAACCGATTTTGGAGGTTGGAGTGTTTACTAAGTGCAACTTTCTTATTGGAATCACTTGGCAAGCCATGCCTTTTTGCTTCACCTTTTCAACGCTTTGCTATGCTATGTAGTGTAGCATAGTGTAGTACCTTGCGTTGACTAAATCTTAATTTGTTTTGTAAGCATTCTATCAATTCGCACATAGACACTTGAGCAACTGTCTTTCGAGGCATGCTACACTACATAACGTAGCATAGCATAGCAAACTTATTCACTAGAAAACTTGCCAAACTGCTTTGCTTATCCCAAACACTTTCAAAAACTCCTAGCATAGTTTCTAAGTAGATTGTCAACTGGGTGAATTGTCTAGGTGGGCAGGCTGGAGAGTCCATCGAGCCTGTCAGTTGTAGAGATAAAAAACTTGTTGGACAGGATAGTCTAACCTTAGTGCCTATATTTTCTTGCTGAACTATCATGACGCTGCACTTGTGGAAGTCCTTGCCTAAATTCCAAGACCTTGGTGAGGCATGAGGGTCTTGAAATTTTATGGTGTTTCACTGGCCCCTCTTTGTCAACATCTAGAGGATCCACTTGATAGACATTAATATAGAATATGAAATACCATGAAGGACAATTCACCAACATCGTTCTCTGGTGGTTGCTCAAAAGTCACTTTTCTATGCTTGGGAGTAATAGGATAGTTGTGTAGGGGAAAGGGGCAAGGTTAGACTTGAGGGAACAGGTTCAGGAAAAGGTAAGATGAAACTTAGCGTGGTCCCTCATCGAAGTGCTTGTGAGGGAATTGGCCCATGTGGACATCTTTTCTTTTACTGGCTTCTGACCCCTCATTGGGATGCTTGGAGAGGGTCATTGCGAAATAGCTAGTGTGCCATTTTCTTTGGGAACACTCTCTCTTTTTCTTATGTTTTTTTTGCTCTTTTTTTTATGTTATGCTTTTGCACTTTTCTTTTGCTGTTTAGCCATATTCATTTGCAAACAACCTTGTTGTTACAGGACAGGTGTTTTCTCTCCTGGATGAGTTGTGTTACATCCATGTGGGGCTTTGACCTACCTACAGATGCTTCCCATGTGGCAAGTTGCATTACACGCATCATGGACTTTGCAGTTGTGTATATGGGAGGGCTTTACACTTGTCAAGAAAGCTTGTAAAAGAGGTGCGAAAATGGAAACTACGGGTTTGAGAAACAAGATGATGGAGGTTAAAGGGGAGGGGTAGGATGTGCACTCCCAAGTAGCTAAGCTATTCAGAGCGATCACCTCGAAATGATGTGATGTCTTGCCCTCCTGGTGAAACACATCTTTGACCGACACCATCTTGGCCCGTATCTTGCAAATGGAACAGAAAGTAGACTAGAGAAATGTGACCATGAAATGTAGTTAGAAAAGGTCTTACTTGCTTTAGACATCACTGAAGTGATAGGCACTATTGCTAAGGCATGTGATGTCTAAAGCAAGAAGGCCAGTAGCAGTTTGGGTAGTGATGGACTGATGGGATCGGCACTGAGGAACCTAGGAGTTGTGATGATGCAGGTGCTTAGGAGTCCCTGCCCAAGACAAACATCATGTAGTTCAGCTATAAGGTGAGAGGTCTAACAGCTGAACATCTTTTGGGCTCAGGCAATGATGGGGGCTGGAGGGTAGCAACTTTGTGGTTGGGCCACAATAGTGCTGGGGCTCTAGCAGTAGGTGTTGATAACGAAAGCTACTACCAGGGAAATGAGCTGTGGTAGCGGTAGCTCCAAAAGGTCAAAAAAATGTCAAACGACATCTTCAGAGGATCAAAAAGATGCCAGGGGTAGTGGCATCACATTCATTTTAGAGGGTTCTTTCTTTCCATTGTGAACTACTTTTTGGAACTACAACGCTCCACCCCACGTCGACACTGTGCACGCTCACTTGTTCAAATGGTTGTGGATTGTGAGCTAGGAACATTGTGCCACAAACCTAGTTTAAGGTCTTGGTAGACTATATGATGTACTATTTTAAGATCCCAGTAGACCACTATGCTAGTTTAAGGTCCTAGCAAACCATTGTGCTAGTTTAAGGTCCTAGTAGACCGCTGTGCTAGTTTATCATCATAGCGGATGGTGGATGGGCCAGTTTAAGGTTGTAGTGGATCATCTATGCCAGTTTAACATAATAGTGGTTTATAGTCATGGTGGACTATCTGTGCCAGTTTATAGTCATGGCAAAATGTGGTTGCCAGTTTATAGTCATAGTAGACTATGGATGCCAGTTTATAGTTGTAGTGGACTATGGCGCTTACCTTGCTTCTACATTAGATGAAGTACAGCTTCAAGTACAAGTGGTTTACAGGGTTTGCAAACTCTCTATCATCCATGTCTACTAGCTTGAAGGCTCCATTCTTGTAGGCTTTTGTAACTACAAATGGACCTTCCCAATTTTCCAAAAACTTGTCCACATGTTCATGCACAGCTTTGAGGACTAGGTCCCCCTATTTAATCGACCATGGATGTAGGTTTGCATGATGCTTTTGTTGTTGCTTGTCTTAATACCATTTGATGTGACCCAGTGTTTGTGCACGCTCTTCCTGTAGGGAGTCGAGATCGATGATCCTTCACTCATTATTCTAGGCTTCATTTAGGATGCTTGCAAGGATCATCGATAGTGTACTGCCTGAAATCGTCGGTCACTGGCTGGAAGGAAATAGAGACCATGGGATCGCAAGACGCGCACAGAAGACCTTGTCTTCGCTTGAGGGCGAGCTGGAATGCACGAAGGCAGAGTACCTTGGGTGGTCTACACGTGAATCAGACAAGGATTTACCCGCACGTATGCCGAAGTGCTATACGCTGGGTTATGCGTAAACAGCATAAACAGGCGTAAACGAGAGCATAAAGGGCATAGCAAATATGACCAGGGCGTAAACGTAAATGAGTGTAAATAGAAAACATGCAAGAAATTAGCGTAAACTGTAAACAATGGTATTACAGAGTCGAAGTACAGTGCACCGGTCTAACGCAGTTGTGATGAACACAAGGCGGACGAAAAGCCCTGGTGAATGCAAGGGCGGCTGGGCTAGTATACGCTGTAGGCGCGGTGTAGAGACTGTGCACAGTGTATAGGTTTTCCAGCGTAAGAGGATTTCAGCTCTGGTGCGCAGCGTAAATATCTCTGGTATGCTCTGGGATTTTTTTGCCAACCTCCCAGGTGAAGTGGAAAAGTGAGGTTTTTATACCGGTTGTTACGCTAGACTCGGGTTAGGAGACACGTGGCGCGTTGACCGGGTGCATACAATTTACAAATATACAACATATTACATCTGTTGGGCGTATACGTGGGGCGTAAACGCTACATCAGGCCAGCGTACATGCTGGGCGTATACGCTGGACGTGCTGGGCGTGTGAACTTAGGTGGAGATGCCATGGATGCTGGGCGTACACGCCGACAATGGTTGGGCATATACGCCGGGCGTATATGCTGACGGCTACCTACTTGCTTCAATTCTTGCTCTTCGGTGCTGTCTTCATTCTGTCATTGAGACTTCATCGTCGGGCGTGTGCATCTGTGATGCCGAGCGTACAGACGAGGCGTGTACATTGGGTGTGTAAGTCGGATGTCTGCTGGGAGTATACGCTGGGCGTATATGCTGGAGATGTCGGGCGTATAAGCTGTTGATGCTGGGCGTATATGCTGGTACTGCACTTAGCGAAAAGTAAGCTTTCTGATTCTAGAAGTTGCAATGTGCGAGGCCAAATGTAGCCGTGGCCGTTTGTGGGTCCCAAGGATTTGCTTCTTGCTGGGGAAGCACTAAGCTCAAAATTTTGTGGTGTTTCATTGGCCCCTATTTGTTGACACTTAGAGGAATCTACCTGAGAAGCGTCGACAAAGAAGTGCAAAACACTACAAGCAACTTGATATAGACTTTGTTCTTTGCCATGTGACTGGACGTCATCGCACCGTGTTCAGTAGTATATGGGAAAGGGAAATTTGTAGCTGATAGGAGAAGAGAGATTGTGGGGAGTGGTGACTCCCCAAGAAATTATGCTGGGAGATGGGGTGCTCGGGTGTGCAGAATGTTGGTCCTTGTCAATAGCCATTGTTTAGCAGACTCGGAGTTCAGACATGCGATGGGCATCCTTTGGCGGAACAAGGCTCCTGGTTAGTGTTCAAGAGCACTTGTTGGTAAGACCAAAGCCACGGGAAGTTATGTTACATGCTTTGGAGGAATAGGGCCCATGTTTAATGTTTAGGGGGACCTGTTGGCGGAGAGCCAGAGCCATGCAACTATATGCTTCTTGACCGTTTTAGACATGAGTACTTGGTTTTGAGACAACTGCCCTCCCGCCTGGGGCTTATATGGGAAGTGCCAGGAGTCTCGTTTTTTTTAAGAAATCGTAAACTGTGCATTGATTTTGTACTCATGTGTGACAGTATGTAACAGCATGTTCAAAGTTTTGGGTGTACTGGATGTATCAGAGCTATGGTTGAATAAAATGTGTTTGTGAACAGATAGGGAATGGGTCGGTGAATGGGGATGTACTAGTGAACGGTTTGATTTTGTCATGCGTGCTATGAACATTGTCCCATCTTGTCGCTTGCGATGAGATGCATTTTTGTACAAAAACCTCTAGGTGTCATCCTGCAAACAAAACTCTAAGAAGACAAGAAAACCATGAGTGAATGATCGAGCCTAGACTTACACGACGGCAGATTGTATGTCGATAGCAGCAGTGTTGGTAGAATCTCCTGATGGTGGGTGATGCAGTGATGAAGTGTGAATGTGGCGGCAGATTGATGAACCGACGATGAACTTGCTAGTTTATAGTCTTGGCGGACTATGATGGGTTAGTTTTATGTCGTAACCCGTTGGACATTACCCGTTTAGCGTCGTGGCAGACGTTACATTGCCAGTTTTTAGTCTTAGCAGACTATGAGGAGGCGAGTTAGTTTATAGTCTTAGCAGACTCCGATGGTTGCAACAGTGGCAATTTACTGTCGTGCCAGACGGGTGCTAGTTTATCGTCATTGTGGACACTGTGGGGTATTAGTTTACCATCATGATCCCAAGACAAGCTATGGTATCGGTTTATAGTCATTATCCCAGGATGAGCTGTGGTATCGGTTTATAGTCATGATTCCAGGACTTTCTGTGGTATTGGTTTATAGTCATGATTCTAGGACTTTTTGTGGTATTGATTTACCGTCATGATCCCAGGACGAGCTGTGGTATCGGTTTATAGTCATGATTCCAAGACTTTCTGTAGTATCGGTTTATAGTCATGATTCCAGGACTTTTTGTGGTATCGGTTTATAGTCATGATTCTAGGACTTTCTGTGGTATCGGTTTATAGTCATGATTCCAGGACTTTCTGTGGTATCGGTTTATAGTCATGATTCCAGGACTTTTGCGTACTTGAGCTTGAAATCAAATGTAAAACGATTTTAGGTACAAGTGATTGGTCGGATTGGCAAGCTCGTTTCCTTCCATGTCAGCTAGTTTGAATGCTCCATTGTCTAATGCTTTAGTAACCAAGTAAGGCCCTTCCCAGTTAGCTTAGAATTTGTCCAGGTGTTCCCGAACGGCTTTAAGCACAAGGTCACCTTCTTTGATAGGGTGCTTGTTGATGTCATGCTGATGTCGTTACTGTTGTCGTTTTTGGTACCATTCGATTTGGTTGAGGGCGCGCACATGTTCTTCCTCCATCAAGTCAAGATCAATGATTCGTAGATCATTGTGTTGCCTGTCGTCGAGGAGCCCAGAAAGTGTGATCCTTAAAGATGGTACCTGCAGTTCCAAAGGTAAAACAGCTTCTGAACCATAAACAAGACTGTATGGTATCTTACCCGTTGAAGTTTGGTGCGTAGTACGGTATGCCCACAATGCGTACACCAATTGTTCGTGCCATTTTCTTTTGCTATGGGTAAGCATTTTCTTAAGTATTGTAACAATTGTCTTGTTTGTTGCCTCCACTTGTCCATTGCTTTGGGGATAGTAAGGGGATGAAAACGAGTGTTTGATCCCTAAATTTTCACAAAAGGCTTTGGTTTCAGCGCTACTAAATTGTGGCCCGTTGTCAGTGATGATTATCATGGGAATGCCAAAGCGGGTTACAATGTTTTCTAGAATGAAATTTCACACGTGCTTGGATGTGGTTTTTCGAAGGGGAGCAGCCTCTACCCACTTTGTGAAGTATTCGGTGGTAGTTATAATGAAACTATGGCCCACGGAAGATGAGGGGGTTATCTGACCAATGAGATCCAACCCCCACTTTTGAAAGGGCCATGTGATTTACGTTGTATGCAACTCGTTCGGTGGGACATGTATCAGATTGCTATGTTTTTGACAGGTACTACATGTTTTGACTTTGGCGAGACAGTCGTATTCCATATGTGGCCAATAATAACCCGAGCACCTGATTTTCGTTGCCATGGCTTTTGGCGCTAGGTGTCCTCCACATAGTCCTTCATGTATCTGTTCAACAATAGTGTGGGCATCGGCAGTACTAACAGATGTTAGCAATATGCCTTCGTAGGATCGTCGGCACACTGTGTGCCCTACCAAGGTATATTGCTTAGAACGTTTCCGCACTGCGTCTCTCTGTGCATTTGTTAGATGTCGCGGTGTTTTGCCGCATAGAAGGTATTCTTTTATGTCATCGTACCATTCTATCGCGTGTGTTGAACTAACAGATGCAATTGGCAATGTGTCAAGGGTGTCAGTGATTGGTTCAGCACAGTTGGTTATGGAGCTTGGTAATGTATGGAACATGTCTGGCGATATGTTTAGTGCTAATGTGGCTACCACATCTGCGATGGTGTTATCATTTCTGGAGATGTGTTGTACATCAATGTTTTCGAATCACCTCATTAGGTGTTTTGCTAAGTTGCAGTATGGTTGTAAATGTTCGGCTTTACATGTATAGACATCCGTGACTTGATTTATGACCAGTTGCGAGTCCCCTCTAACTACAAGTCGTGTGATGTTTAAAGCCAAACCTGCCGCGAGACCTCTAAGGAGACCTTCATACTCTGCTATGTTGTTCGTACAAGGAAAGTCGAAACGATAGGCAAAGGGTCGGATCTTCCCAGAGGGATAGGTGATGACAGCAGCTGCACTCCCTCCCTAAGAGGTGGATGCCCCATCAAAGTTTAAAATAGCATCGTAGTCATCGGGCACTATGTCTATGGTGCTTATATTCTCATCTGGGAAGTCTGGGTCTATAGTCGCTTGGTTGCGCGTTGATGATGTTGCCATTTGATTTACTATAGCTTGACCCTTAACTGATGATTGCGCTACGTTGTACAGGTTAAACTCGGCTATCATGGCCTTCCACCGGGCTATTCGACTTGTTTCGTAAATATTCCCTGTTATGGCTTTGAGTACATTGTCTTTGCAAATTATGTAAACCTGGTTGCGGAAGAGGTAATGTCATCATTTTCTTAAAGAAAAGACCAAAGCTAAACATGACTTCTCCACGTCGTTGTACCTTTTCTCATGGGCAACTAATGCGTGGCTCAAGTAATATATAGGGACCTCAGTTTCGTCATCTTGTTTCTGGCAAAGCATAGACGCGATGGACGAATCTGAAGTAGCAAGGTAGATGTAGAATGGTTTATCATTTTGAGGTGGATAGATTGTGGGTAGCTGGGCAAGTGCCGTTTTAATGTCATCGAATGCCTGTTGACACTGTAGAGTCCATTCAAAATGTACGTTCTTACGTAGCAGGTGGTTCATGGGTTTTAATTTATCAGTTAGTTTTTCTATGAAGCGCCTGATGAACTGTAATCTACCTTGTAGACCTCGAAGTTCAGTAAGGTTGCCTGGTGGTTTTAGGTTTTCTATGGCCTTAACCTTATCGAGGTCTACTTGTATCCCTGCTTCTGATGCTATAAATCTAAGCATTTTGCCTATTTTGACACCGAAGACACATTTTTTTGGGTTAAGCCTCAGTTCATACTTTAGACAACGTTTTAATACTAAGTCTAGATCTTGCACATGTTGTTGCTCAGTTTTTGACTTAACCACAATGTCATCCATGTAGTCGGTGAGTGAGTGTAGTATGTAATCGCTAAAGATAAATGTCATCGCTCTTTGATACATGGCCCCAGCGTTCTTGAGACCAAAGGGCATCATTGTGTAAAAAAAGGTTCCCCATGGTGTCATAAAGGTTGTCCAAAGCTGATGTTCTGGGTGGATACGTATTTGATTGTATCCCGAGAAGCCGTCCATGAAGGATAATAGTGCATGCCCAGCAGTTGAATCAACAAGCTGATCGATGCTGGGTAGAGGAAAATCATCCTTTATGGTTGCAACATTCAAATCCAGGAAGTTAATACACAAACGAATACTTCCGTTCTTCTTCGGAATTATGACCATGTTAGACACCCACTCGGCGTAATCAACAGCTCGAATGAAACCAGCTTGATAAAGCTTAGTGCTCTCATTGCGAACTGCTAATGCTTCCTCGGGCTTAACCTTTCGTGCTTTTTGTTTTACTGGTCTCAACTTTGGATCAAGGATGATATTGTGTTGGACAATTCAGGGATCTAGCCCGGGCATGTCCATGTAGGACCAAGCGAATGCTTTCATATTTTCCCTAAGCACGTTCTCAATGTTTTTGGCTAATGGTGGTTCTAATAAGATGCTTAACTTTAGCATTTTGGTTTCTCCATTGGGCATGACGATGGCAGTTTCAGACAACGGGTCTTCAGTGATATTCTCGACCTCTATGTCAAGGAATTTTTTCATGTCTTTGTAATCGTCTGTTATTTGCTGTGTTGAGGCTATCATTGCATTTTTCGTTGGTGAACTCAAGTTGATGAGATTTATGTTAATGTCTCTTGTAATTTTACCGTATGGTCCGTCAATGATTAATGGTGCGGTTAGATGCTGGCAGTCCATTGAGCTTGCCCCTGCCAATAAACAGAGAGCTGAATAAGCAAAGGGATATCGTTCTGTGTCTTTTGGCGATTTTAATCTATGTGTACATGCATAATGGTGGATTATCGTCACACCGGGACGCATGGCAGTTTAACGCCTTACCGGGTGTTAAGTGGCAGTTTAAGGCCTTACCGGGCTGTAAGTGGCAGTTTAAGGCCTTACTGGGCCATAACTTAGATGGGGAAATGACAGTTTAAGGCCGTACCGGGCCAGTATAGCAGTTTAAACTAGAACATTCAGAGTAAACGTGTAAAATGGGGTCCATGGAGGAACCAAGACGTAGCAATATCTATTTTAATAATGTTTATTAGTTTTATTATATATATATATATATTATTTTTTATATTTTTTGCTCAAAAAATAAGGAAAAAGGCAAAAGAAAAGAAAAAAGGCGTAACGGCGGCGTCAGTGTCAGCGTAGCAGAGCGTCAGCGTCAGCGGAACGCTATATAAAGCGGGGGGGGTCCATTTGCTTCTTACTTTGAAAGCGACAGAGTGTAAGCGACAGCGTAAACTGTTAAAGCGTAAGCGTAAACTACATTGCCTTAGCGTCAGCGTAAATTTCCTCGTGAGCGTAGACGCCGAAGAATAACCCTAGCGTAGACACGCAGCATTAAACCCCAGTGTAGACGCGGAGTGTTAAACCCCAGCGTAGATGCGGAGTGCAAACTTGCAGGCGTTAGCGTAGACACTTCTCTTCAGCGTAAACATGTATCGTCAGCGTAAACAGGCCGAGATGGGCAAGGGCAAAGAAGTGGAGGGCCAGGGGAGGAAGGGTCCTGACTTGACCTTCGCGGAGGAGACGGAGGCTATGCTGCAGGGCCTGCCCAGGCTGGAACGACAGAAAACGTCGGCAGCTGGAAATACCGATCGAGATTCCGGCGTACATAGTTTTAGCCACGGATCCGCACGAGGGCTATGCTGGAAAAACAAATTCGCGGCGCCCTGAACAGTCTTGTCGATCAGACAGGGACTTACGGGTCGGTAAAACGATGAAAATTACGTGGAGAGAAAGCGATTTGTTTCGAAGAGTGGTAAAACGAGGGGAAAACGATGTAGTTGGATTGTAATGGCGATAATGCTAAACACGATAAAAAGGGATTGACATAAGAGAAGCTCGAAGCTTCAAGATCTGCGCTTTGACTTACAAATGTATATTTCGTATGAGAAATTACACTGGGGAATCCCCGATTACAGGATGTGAAACAAGCACAGAACAACAAG
>MNCI01022309.1:208648-248763 GCA_015680685.1 Gnetum montanum
AACTAAGGGACAAAGTGCAGCGTATACGCTTCAACGTTCAACGTATGGCGTCGACGTAGACAGCGTAAGGGGTGGAGCGTATACGCTAGGCAGCGTATACAGCTTTGGCGTAAACAAAGTACAGCGTAAACAGAGTACAGCGTGAACAGGATAGGGCGTAAAATAGAGTAGGGCGTAAACAAAGTATGGCGTAAAACAAGACAACGTAAACAAGGCTCAGCGTAAAACTAGGCAAAGCGTAAACAGAATACAACATAAATGATGCTCAGCGTAAGACAAGGGATAGCGTAAATACTGAACAACGTAGGCGCTGGACAGTTCGCAGGATGAATTTTCAAGCTAGGTTGCATAGACGCTGGGGTTTGTGGACAGTCCACATGAAGTTGGCAGCGTATACGCTGAAAGACTTGCAGAGTTTGACACAGGGTAGCAAAAATGCTGATGAGCGTAGACGCTGGTAAGTGTGCAGGTAAGGTTTTCAGACGAGGCTGAGGTTTCAGTAGAAAATGGCGTGGTTGGCGGCGTATATGCTCAACAGCGTAGATGTTGAGAAGTTTGCGAGCGAATTTTTTAGGAAGCCCTCCTTCTAGCGCTAATTTCTGTACCGCCTGAAATCGTCGGTCACCGGCTGGAAGGAAACAAAGACCGTGGGATCGTAGGACACGCAAAAAAGACCCTGCCTTCACTTGAGAGCAAGCTAGAATGCACGAAGGCAGAGTACCTTGGGTGGTCCGCACGTGGATCAGGCAAGGATTTACCCGCACGTATGCCGAAGTGCCATACGCTGGGTTATGCGTAAACAACGTAAACAGGTGTAAACGAGAGCGTAAACGACATAGCAGATATGACCAGGGCGTAAATGTAAATGAGTGTAAACAGAAAACATGCAAGAAATTAGTGTAAACTGTAAACAATGGTATTACAGAGTCGAAGTACAGTGCACCGGTCTAACGCAGTTGTGATGAACACAAGGCGAACAAAAAGCCCCGGTGAATGCAGGGACAGCTGGGCTGGTATACGCTGTAGACACGGCGTAGAGACTATGCACAGCGTACAGGTTTTCCAGCGTAAGAGTGTTTCAGCTCTGGTGCGCAGCGTAAATGTCTCTGGTATGCTCTGGGATTTTTTTGCCAACCTCCCGGGTGAAGTGGAAAAGTGGGATTTTTATATCGGTTGTTACGCTAGACTCGGGTTAGGAGACACGTGGCGCGTTGACCGGGTGCATACAATTTACAAATATACAACATATTACATTTGCTGGGCGTATACGCTACATCAGGCCAGTGTACATGCTGGGCGTATACGCTGGACGTGCTGGGCGTGTGAACTTGGGTGGAGATGCCATGGACGCTGGGCGTACACACCGACAATGGCTGGGTGTATACGCTGGGCGTATACACTGATGGTTGCCGACTTGCTTCAATTCTTGCTCTTCGGTGCTATCTTCATTCTATCATTAAGACTTCATCGTCGGGCGTGTGCATCTGTGATGTCGAGTGTACAGACGAGGCGTGTACATTGGGCGTGTAAGTCGGATGTCTGCTGGGAGTATACGCTAGGCGTATACGCTGGAGATGTCGGGCGTATACGCTGTTGATGTTGGGTGTATACGCTGGTACTGCACTTAGTGAAAAGTAAGCCTTCTGATTCTAGAAGTTGCAATGTGCGACATCAAATGTAGCCGTGGCCGTTTGTGGGTCCCAGGGACCTGCTTCTTACTGGGGAAGTACTAAGCTCGAAATTTTGTGGTGTTTCACATAGTGATGGTACTTGCAATTCAAGATAAAACACTACTTCAGATCTATAGACTAGGCTGTAGGGGGTCTTACCTGTAGCTATCTTACACATCGTACCGTAGGCCTAAAGCACATAGAGGATTTGCTCATGCCATCACCCCTTGGTATTGCTAAGCATTCTTTTAAGTAAGTTGATGAGGCTTTTTTTGTAGCTCCTGCTTGACTGTTAGCCTGCAGGTAACATGACGATGAGAAAGATTGCTTAATGCTAAGGTTGCGGAAAAGGTTTTGGTTTTCGCACTACTAAACTATGGCCCATTATCTATCACAATAGTTGTGGGAAGACTAAACCTTGTTACGATGTTCTCCATGATGAAGTGGCAAACATGTTGAGATGTAGTTTTCCTAAGGGGGATAGCTTCTACCCACTTCGTAAAGTACTCAGTGGTAGTAATGATGAAGCTATGTCCTGCGGAAGAATTAGGTGTTATGGGTCCTATGATATCTAGTTCCCATCATTTGAATGACCAGGTGATCTACCTAGGATGATAGGATTTGTGCACTCTATTATTGAAGTAGGTAGAATCGTGAACAGGTGTGATGGCACGTTTAATGCTAGGGTAGCTAAGGCATCGGCTATGGTGTTCGCACTGTGTGGCACATGCTGGATGCCTGTTGTGGTGAACTATTGCAACAAATTTTTGGCCAAATCACATTAAGGCTATAAATGCAAAGCTTTATAGGCATAGACCTCAGTGATTTGATTGAAAATGAGTTAAGAGTCACCTTGAACTACCAAATGTTAAATTTTTAATTGCTATGCTACTAAGAGGCCCTTGAGAAGTCCTTCGTACTTAGCCACATTATTCATAAAAAGGAATATGAAGCAGTAAGAAAAAGGCTGCATGTCCCTTGAGGGAAATGTAATGACAGTGGCAGCACTACCACCTCGTGTGGTTGAGGTGCCTTTAAAATGCAAAGTGGCCTCAAAGTGTGATGTTACAAGGTTGACATTGCTAACATGTTCATCAAGGAATTCGGGTTCAATGGTTGTTTGATCATCAACAGGTGAGGTTGCAAGCTGTGTAGCTATCTCTTGTCCTTTCGTTGATGATTGGACTAAATAATCTAAATCAAATTCCACTATTATTGCTTTCCATTGGGCTATCCTACTACTTTCATATAAGTTTTTTGTGATAGCCTAAAGTACGTTGCTTTTGCATATAATGTTCACTTGGCTACGAAACAGGTAGTGTCTCCAGTTTTTTAGTATGAATACTAAAGCAAGAAAATTCCTTTTCACTTCGTTGTATTTGGCTTCATATGCTATCAATGCATGGCTCACGTAATAGAATAGGGTTTCAGAGCTATCCTCTCTTTTTTGGCATAACAACACTGCGATAAACGTGTCCAACGTAGTAAGGTAGATGTAGAAAGGCTTCTCCCTCTGGGGTGGGTAGATAGTTGGGAGGTGTAAAATCTCTTTCTTCAAGTCATCGAAGGCTTGTTGGCATTGTGTTGCCCATTTGAAGTTAACTCCCTTCTTTAATAAGTGTTGCATGGGGTGTAACTTGTCAGTCAACCTTGCTATAAACCTTTTAACAAATTGTATTCTACCTTGCAACCTGCAAAATTCTTTAAAGTTAGTAGGGGGTGCTAGGTTAACAGTGGCCTTAACTTTGTCAGGGTCCACTTGTATTCTAGCCTCCGATACTACAGACCTTAGCATGTGCTTAGTTTTTACGCCAAAAACACACTTCTTTGGATTAAGGCATAGGTCATGCCTATGACAATACTTTAGGACTACATCTAGATCAATGGGATGATCAATAGCTATCTTAGACTTGACCACTATGTCATCCACATAATCGTTTAGTCTCTCTAGGAGGTAGTCACTGAATATGTAGGTCATGGCTCCTTGGTAGGTTGCTCTAGCGTTCTTTAGATCAAAGGGCATCAGAGTGTAACATAAGGTACCCCAAGAGGTCATAAACATAGTTGTCAACTAATGCTCTCGATTTATGCAATTTTGATTGTAACCTAAGAACCCATCCATGAAGGATAGTAAAGCATGACCAGCTGTAATGTCGATAAGCTGGTCAATACTTGGTGATGGGAAGTCATCTTTAATCGTTGCCTTATTCAGATCTCGAAAGTCTATATAGATTCATATCCCTCCTATTTTCTTAAAGACTACAATGATGTTTGACACCCATTCCAAGTAATCGACCACAATGAAACCTACTTGGTATAGCTTAGTGATTTCATCATGTACGACTAGTGCAATTTCTAGTTTAATCTTTTGAGCCTTTTGTTTAGCTAATTTGACACATGGGTCCAATACAATGTTATGTTGTATTAGCCGTGGGTCTAATCCTGGCATGTCGTTGTAAGACCATGCAAATACTTTGATGTTGTCTTGAAGGACTCTAGATACATATTTTTGTATTTGTTGATCTAGTAGGGAACTTAGTTTTAGTGTTTTCATTTTCCCCTTATATGTCATTCTCGGTGCTTCAATGAGAGGGTCCTCAGTCATATTCCCAGGCTCTAAGTCTAAGGCTTGGACCAAGTGCTTGGGCCAATCTAGGGACATTTCCAGGGATGCTATAGTGTTATCAATTGATGAATCCCAGTCTATGGACTCTAAGTTCAGGTATCTTGCAAGCTTGCCATGAGGACCTGTTAAGGTTAAAAGTGAGTGTAGATCACACTGCATGGCCATCTTGTTCAACCTACCATAATAAGAAGAAGCCTGGTCAAGTCATACCTATTTGTAGCTATGGTGCATAATAGTAAATATTTGTAAAGCAATAATGAAACATGCAATGATTGTCAAACATTTGGCCAAATTCACAAATTACCAGTTTAAGGTCTTGACAGACCATGAACAGATTTGAACATGCAATTGATGCTAAGTCTACCAATTTAAGGTTGTGGTGGACTGTTAACAAGTTGTAAAGGTAAAGTTACTAGTATAAGGTCTTTGCGGACCATTAATAGGTTGATGGATAAGGTTGCTAGTTTAAGGTCTTTACAGATCGTGGTGCATAGGTTTTTGAATAAACTTACTAGTTTAAGGTCTTTGCAGATCATGAATAGGTTTTTAGATAAAGTTACTAGTTTAATGTCTTTGTGGACCATTATGTGTAGGCTTCATACGAGCAGGTTTCTAATTTAAGGTGAGGAAAAATTTTTGGTTGGGCCCACCTATTTACAAACAGGAATGTTATGCTATCGTAGGTTTATGACACGCTAGTACTATGCTACAAGGGGCATCCCACATTACTCAGGGTGTGAAAATGGCAAGTTCATTTCACTACGTCGGCTATAAATAGGGGTTTACCCTTGGTAAACTTGTAGTTTTCGTTGTCAAAGCGTAGAGCCCACATCCATAGCGTAGTGTGATCGTGTTGAGGGAAAGTGAAGCAACGTAACGTAGTAGTCGATAGCATCTACAAGTGAAGTGATGGCACCTAAAGATTAACATAAGCACTGAGGGCTCGCTAAAGTGAACGAAGTTACGGAAACTTTGGAGCACCTAACTCAAGTGCATGTTACAGGGTGGGAGGGGACTCCGTCTGCTTGGTAAGTTATTACGTTGCCTTTGTTGTTTAGACTTCTGCAATCGTTATTGTTGAAATTCGCATCTCTTGCCACCATCTTGGTTGCTATTTTTGTCACTACGCTGTTGTCATCGTTGGTTGGTCATAGTGGCTATATGGATGTTATGCTACAGATGCATGTAGTATTGCCTTGGCCGTCATTGTTGTGATTGCCTTGTTGCGGGGATTTGGGCGAGCCTGGGCAGCTTAGCACATGGCTAGCATAGCGTGCCACCTTCAAGAGGGTTTTGTCCTTCTGCACAATTTGATAAATGATACACATGTTTAATGCAGTACGACACAAGTTATTTTGTACAGCTAAATTATGGTTGGGATGGTTGTAGCACAGTAAACTCTTACTTTTCTACACTTTGTAATGCTTTTACTATGGTATGCCAGTACGTTGCATAGTTTAGTAGGTCTATCATATTGTTATGTTGTTAAGTCTGCAATATCACTATGTTGTTGAATTTGTTAAGCTTGCCATGTTACCATGGTTGTCGTAGTAATGCATTGATTACATTGTATTGCACATTTTCCTGTTCTTGTTCATTTGCTTTCGTATGTATCATTTGAGCATTATTGCATTATGTCAGGTTTGATGGCCATACTATGCTGTGAGGCTTACTTTATTGTTGTTTGTTTAGATTTTTTTTAATATTTTTTTTGTGACTATGAAATCCTACTACACTACATGCAATGAAAATGCCATGATACGCTATACGTAATGAGAAGGTTATGCTACGCTACATGTAAACATTGCTTGTACATAGTGCTAAAGTTTGGTTCTTCATTGGTGCAGGGTTATGTTGAAACCCATTTTGATTGTCCTGGAAATCATAGGAGTCCTATGCTGCCTTAGCGAACCAGTGGCCAATGTCCCTCCCCCTCACACATGTGTGGAGTAGCAAGCAGTCTGGTTCCAGGAGGATGCATGGGACTTCCTACAGTTCCTCCTCTAACATTTTAGTGTGATCGTTTGGTCACACTTATTAGCAAAGACAATAGCTGCAATCACAGAAACCCTATTGCCTGGGGCAAACTGGGGTATTCTGAAATTTTTGACTGATGGGTCAATCAAGGGTGAGCAGGCAGAAGGTTCCAACTAGCATCTAAAAAGCTTGAGATGCTTAAGTTGGATTTTGGGGATGCCTAAGTATAAGTGTTACCACTTATACAATACATTATTTGTTGCTTGCCACATGGGCACCTACTTTCAAAACTCACCTGGAACTGTTTACTATGCTGGTGGGTGAGTTCTACGAAGGTATTTTTTATGTAATCTATGCTATGCTAGACATAGGTAGTAATAGTGTATATGCTCATTTTTTGTGTTACCAAGTTTTTTATTGACAAGAATGCTCTTCACGGTGACACGAATGCCTTGGCATTGGCATAGATGGCCCTACGGGAGTTTTCCTCCACTGGGAATGTGCACATTGGTGTGATAGGCAAGTTTGGAGGTGAGTTCAAAACCTATCCAACTCGGTATTCTCAATTTTATGGGAAGTGTAAAAAAGTCGATTGATTGGATAGGGAATGGACATCCCTCAAGCCACTTATAGTCAAAGATGTGTTGGTGGATCTCCCACTATTTCCCATGCTATTTAAACCTAGTATACTAAAGTGTGCATTCACTACTAAATGTTTGAGTGATGTTTACATTTTGCTAACCCNATTCACGATAATCCCAGCGCTAGCTGTAGCTTACGCTTGGGGAAGTCCTTGGTTGATTTGCGTGCAAACCATCCAAGGCACTCTGCCTTCGTTCCATTTTCCAGCTTGCCCTCAAGCGAAGGCAGGGTTAGCTGTGGCTGCCCAACAATCTTTCGGTGTCTGTTTCCATTCCAGCCTCACACCGACGATTTAGGTCAGTACAGTCTGCTTGGTAAGTTATTACGTTGCCTTTGTTGTTCAGACTTCTGCAATCGTTATTGTTGAAATTCGCATCTCTTGCCACCATCTTGGTTGCTATTTTTGTCACTACGCTGTTGTCATCGTTGGTTGGTCATAGTGGCTATATGGATGTTATGCTACAGATGCATGTAGTATTGTCTTGGCCGTCATTGTTGTGATTGCCTTGTTGCGGGGGTTTGGGCGAGCCTGGGTAGCTTAGCACATGGCTAGCATAGCGTGCCACCTTCAAGAGGGTTTTGGCCTTCTGCACAATTTGATAAATGATACACATGTTTAATGCAGTACGACACAAGTTATTTTGTACAGCTAAATTATGGTTGGGATGGTTGTAGCACAATAAACTCTTACTTTTCTACACTTTGTAATGCTTTTACTATGGTATGCCAGTACGTTGCACAGTTTAGTAGGTCTATCATATTGTTATGTTGTTAAGTCTGCAATATCACTATGTTGTTGAATTTGTTAAGCTTGCCATGTTACCATGGTTGTCGTAGTAATGCATTGATTACATTGTATTGCACATTTTCCTGTTCTTGTTCATTTGCTTTAGTATGTATCATTTGAGCATTATTGCATTATGTCAGGTTTGATGGCCATACTATGCTGCGAGGCTTACTTTATTGTTGTTTGTTTAGATTTTTTTTAATATTTTTTTTGTGACTATGAAATCCTACTACACTACATGCAATGAAAATGCCATGATACGCTATACGTAATGAGAAGGTTATGCTACGCTACGTGTAAACATTGCTTGTACATAGTGCTAAAGTTTGGTTCTTCATTGGTGCAGGGTTATGTTGAAACCCATTTTGATTGTCCTGGAAATCATAGGAGTCCTATGCTGCCTTAGCGAACTAGTGGCCAATGTCCCTCCCCCTCACACATGTGTGGAGCAGCAAGCAGTCTGGTTCCAGGAGGGTGCATGGGACTTCCTACAGTTCCTCCTCTAACATTTTAGTGTGATCGTTTGGTCACACTTATTAGCAAAGACAATAGCTGCAATCACAGAAACCCTATTGCCTGGGGCAAACTGGGGTATTCTGAAATTTTTGACTGATGGGTCAATCAAGGGTGAGCAGGCAGAAGGTTCCAACTAGCATCTAAAAATCTTGAGATGCTTAAGTTGGATTTTGGGGATGCCTAAGTATAAGTGTTACCACTTATACAATACATTATTTGTTGCTTGCCACATGGGCACCTACTTTCAAAACTCACCTGGAACTGTTTACTATGCTGGTGGGTGAGTTCTACGAAGGTATTTTTTCATGTAATCTATGCTATGCTAGACATAGGTAGTAATAGTGTATATGCTCATTTTTTGTGTTACCAAGTTTTTTATTGACAAGAATGCTCTTCACGGTGACACGAATGCCTTGGCATTGGCATAGATGGCCCTACGGGAGTTTTCCTCCACTGGGAATGTGCACATTGGTGTGATAGGCAAGTTTGGAGGTGAGTTCAAAACCTATCCAACTCGGTATTCTCAATTTTATGGGAAGTGTAAAAAAGTCGATTGATTGGATAGGGAATGGACATCCCTCAAGCCACTTATAGTCAAAGATGTGTTGGTGGATCTCCCACTATTTCCCATGCTATTTAAACCTAGTATACTAAAGTGTGCATTCACTACTAAATGTTTGAGTGATGTTTACATTTTGCTAACCCTATTTCTCTTTTTGTTTTTTGTTTTTTTTTTTGTGAATCATTTTAGTAGTGAATAAATCCTAGGAGGTGACTGTGATTTCCTCCAAGCATAGCGAGATCAACCTCTTTTAAGTACAAAGAGGTGGAGGAGACCCAATGCTAGCTCTACAATGGGGCCCCAACCATGCTAGTCCATAACCTTTAGGAGGCCAGGCTTATGGACATGTTTTTGGTGATTAACCTGAGTTCCTCCTTGCTGAGATGCTTTCCCTAGCCAACTCCTCCAAAAAGGAAAACTACTTTCGCACACATGTTTATGGTGTGCACGTGGTGTTTGATGTCAATGATCAATTATTCACGGATCTTTTCACTGTCTCCTTTGATGATCTCCCCATGGGAGAAAAATCCAAGAAATATGCACACAATTAGGAGGACATCGAGGAGTGGCTAGGTGCTGCAAAGGAATGAAAGGGGATTTATATTGAGAAAGTCAGGCTATGGGTGGCCAAAACAGTTTACCCTATCTTTCATGCCCGTGCCTTCCCCAAGTTGCTATCCCAAGGAAAAATCATTGGGATTGAGTAATCTTGGATAATGAGGGATGTTATGGAACAAGAAACCCATTACAATTGGGCCAAGCACCTTTGTAGAGGCATGCAAGTTGAAATGGTCAAGCTTTGCAGGAAGCTTGAATCCTGTTTCAACATGCTCCATGCCTTTTTCATAGCCTGTCTATGGCACTTTACAGAATTCTTGGTAGGCTGCGAGAATGGGGTCTGGGTACTACAAGATTGTAGCCAGATCTCCAAATCATGGATCTGCCAAGTCTTTTGTAGTAACTGATCTCAGAAACCCCTAGAAGCTATTAGGGAGTCATTCTCAATGATTACCAGGGATTAGGTTGCATGCAACTTTCAAGCCAAAGACAACGTGGGAGAGGCACCCCCTATTATCACCAACAGTGTGACAAGGGGGGAACACCTCATTGGAGAGACGATGATGACCAAGGTACAATGCAAGAGGTCCCACCCTGCTGAAGAGACCCCTCGTATTAATGAGGAGAGGGGGAAGAAGTTGCAATTCAAGCTTCGTAGAGTGCACCCTCCAATTGGTAAGTATTTGCTTTCTTCTTTTTTATTTTCTCTTTATTTTTTTTTGCTAATGTTTGCTACACTGTGTTATGCTAGGTAGCGTAGCACAACGTAGCATCTGCTTCTAGTTAGTATACTTTACTTACTACGACTATGCTTTATCAGTGGAGGAAGAAGAAGAAGGAGAGGGAGAAGAGGTGGTGGCCCCTACAACAAGGGCGATCGACGAAAATGAGGAGGCTCTAGCTATAGAGGAGAGGGCCCCTACTACAAAAGAAAGGGCCTCTACTAGTGAGGAGGAGGTCTTTGCTGATGAAGAGGAGGAGGAGGAGGCCTTTGTCGATGAAGAAAGGTACCCTACCAATGATTGAGAGGCTCCTGGCAACCAGAACGAGACCTCGGTTGATGACCCTTTTGTAGAGAGTAGCTCAGCGATGGAGGGGCACATGAGCATCGAGGATGCTGCTACGTTATTGGGTCAGCTAGAAGGAGAGGGGATCCATTTGGATGTTGGTGAGTTTGACCACATATTTGACAATGTGACGATGGGTGACCCCCTCCCCCCCCCTCCCCACTATCGCCCCTGAGGGTTTGCTGGGTAGGAGCTTTACACTATCATTTATGCTATTCATCAGTCCAATTATGGTTCTATCTACTTTAACTAACATGTTTTACTGTGTAGCTGATACCACTGTTGATACCTCGAGCCCATCCTCAATTCGCTTGCAACCATGGATCGAAACCCATGTTAAATTTACTTTCGTGGAAGGGGTAGTCAATGACATGATCAACCATGTAAGGCAGGTCGACTTGGAAGTGGGTAGGTTAAAGTGCTATGCTAGACTCTACATTGTTATTGCATTCACTATGCCTCTGTGACTAATGCATTTCTTATGCATGGTTGGCAACTTCTCATCTCAAGTGGGACACCAAATGAGCAGTTGAGGTTGATGCCATGTGTGCATTTCCATCGGAGGTAAATAAAGTACCTCATCGCGTATACGACGAGGCAAGCCAATGTGCCTTGTACTTAGCACTCTCTTTGTGGGAATGCAAGTGTGTGAATGAAGACCTCTGGAAATGGGTCTAGAGGCTTGAGAAGGAGAAAGCCAACCTGATTGCTAAGGTAGGAGATCTTCGTTCCAGTATTGAATTCCTGTTGGCCCAAGACACCAATGATGGCAGTTGGCACACAGCCGTCATTGACTACGCGAGGTACTAGATGGCTATGTGATGCAACAATGAGGCCATCTATGAGATAATAGACTAATGCATGCAAATGGACCTATTAGCCTAGAAGAACCAAAACTAGAAATATTACAGTGCCAAGGTTTACGACTGGGGGTAGGCACAGAAAAACCATAAGCATATGTATAAGCTAGAATGTGCCACCTATCGTAACCAATATAGGGATGCCTCCATCAAGTTACATATTCACGAGGTATTCCTTGATATTATTGGTGCTTTTGGGGCTTACGATAGGTTCATGCAACAAGTGATAGTGAGTGAATCTCCCAAAAGGGAAGTGACCTTACCTGTGGGTGAGATCACCACTACCGCCTTTTCTCTTGGACCACTGAGATGGGCATCCATAGAGAAGGAGAAAATTGCTGCAAGAACTGATCTGGGTAACAAGAATTGGGCTAACATCACAGAAGAGGAGATCTTACAACACCTAGCGGTAGGTCTAGATCGGATACCCCTTGAAATAGATGTGGGGCCATCTCGGGTTAGTCATCCTTTGGTGTAGCGACAATTTATTTTGTTGGAGTATTTATTGTAGCTTTAGCTGACTAGTCTATTTTTTATGGTGCAGGATCTAGGTGAAAACACAAGGCCTAATGAAGTAGGAAATGATGGAACGGGCAAAGGGTCATAGCATAGTAGCTGACCATTTTATTTAAATTCAAAGAATGTTACAAACATTTTTAATTTGTGAAAGAAGAATTGAAATACAAAGAGATTTATTTTGCTTATGTGTTATATGTTGTATCTATTTTTATTATCTTTTTATTTATGAATTGAATTTGTTAGGAACGTCTCATTTTAGTTTTAGGCCATTTCGGGCCGTAATGATAGTTTGAGGCCATTTCAAGTCGTCGCTAGTTTTAGGCCATTTTGGGAAATGTGTAGTTTTAGGCCATTTCGGGCCATGGGATGATGGTAAGGGAAAATTTTTCCAGTTTTAGGCCTTAGTGGGCTGTGGCATAATGCAAACAGAGGACATGTGAACAGTTTAAAGAATAAGTTAGATACTTAGCGTAAAGGAGTAAATGTGAAGCAAACAAGAAATAAATGTATAATGGGTGTTAATTGGGTAAGGAGAAGTGGAGTTGTTACACTACATGATCATCCTCGCAACTGCTTTCTAACCCATCATGGGCTTGGCGACACATAAGGCTGAGAGGCTTTGTTGTGGTATTCTTCTATGTCGTCGTCTACCACTTGAAAAGGCAACTCAACCCACAGTTCTGTTTTCTAAGCTAGCATCTTGGGCCAGCTCTTTTGTCAAACAATTAGTATTGAAAAAATAGGCACCTTGTTCTTAGAGGTTATGACCTCTAAACCTTGCTCCATATCTATGTTATTTATTGCCTGGGTTGTCACTTCATCATCGTGAATCACCACCTCCCTACCTATGTAAGGTAGATGGATTTCTTGATGTATGGATCAAGAGACAGCCCTGAGTTGGGCTAACCACGATCTCCCCAAGATCAGGTTAAGCCCGTGTATCTCTTCCACCATGATAAATGTTGCACTTGTGGGGAACTAGTCCCCTGCCACAAAGTCAATGTGGACAGTGCCTTTCACCACTACTCGCGCCCCATTGAATGACTTCAGACATGACATTGTTATGGGTTTGATTTGGTCTACCAAACCCAATTTTTCCACTATAGAGAATGAGATGACATTTGTAGTAGCCCCATCATCAACATGTACTCTTTGGATCTTATGTTAGTTGACCCGAATTGTGATGAATAGGGGTGGTAACATCACCTAACCCTTTTGAGGGTCTTCCTTAATGGACTCGTCACAAAATGTCAATTGGGATGGCCATGGTTCTTCGGGCGTAGAAGGAAGCATGAACAAATGGATTGCTTTCTCCTCTGCTGACATGTTCTCATCAACTGGTATGGATGTTAACATGCGAACCAAAGGCTTGCGGTGTGCGGTGGAAGTCATTACCAAGTCGTACAAGCTCAACGTTGTGTTCTTTTGGTTTAGAGCCTATTTTACCTGAGTAAGAGCGCTTAGGAGGCCCTATCCATCTTCTTGTGGTTTATAGCCCTTTTCTTCCTCCATTCATCCTAGAAGATGACTTTCCCAAGGAGGAGTAGTTTCAGGTTTGGAGCTAGACCCTTTTGGGCAAGGTAGCGATGACTGTGGGCATGTAGTGGCATTAACTTTTGGTGATGAGGCAGGTGTAGATATAGAGGAAGAAGAAGTAGGCTTAGAAGAACCTAAGCTGGTATAGTTCATAGTCGTTTCACCTATCAGACACTCTTCTTATTTCCTTAAACAAGAATGTTGTGATGTCGTCTTATGCTAGTTTTGTGGGATGGGGGTAGTTGAGTGTTTTGGCCTGCTAATGATGAATGGTGTTTGTGGCATTAGTGTGGGTGGTGGTGCAGTTTTGATTATAGAGGATGCGAGGGCGAATGTTCGATGAGGAGCCTTAATGACAAAAGGTTGCTACGGTGTCTTTTTTACCGTTGTTGGTGTTGCTATGCTACTTTGAGGTACATGAACCACAAACGGCTGCTGTGGTGGTTCTAGATTACCATCTATGCAAATCGTGTTAATGATGTACGTTGCATCATTAGCATTGAGGGGATCATTGTAAACATGCATGGATTGATTTTTAGGGTCGACAGGGTTGCTTTCGTCCAACACCAACTTCCCCTGATCAATCATCCATTGAATGTCATATTTTAAGGCCAGATAGTAATCCGTGTTGTGACTACAAAGTTGGTGGTAGTCACAGAAATGCTCCAACTTGAAGTTCTTAGGAACTGGGGGCTCATTGGGAATAGCTAAGGAGGGGTTCCTAAGGAGTTTTCAATACCACTGATGCCGTTTGGTCGCCTCCTCTAACATCCACTTATGTTGAATGTACCCCACCCCTAGCAATTGCTTCAGAAGTTCTAAAGGCTTGATAGGTAGTGGGATGTACCTAGAGTGATATTTATGCTCAAAGTTAGGTTTAGGTAGGGTGGGTGCCTTAGGTGCCAACATGAAGGGTTGGGCAGCATTTCTTGGGCTAGGCGTGGGGTTAGTTGGAATTGTGGCCACTTTCTTGTTATTGTTGTTGTTGGGCTTGGCCTTGTTTACCATAGTAGCCACTGTGGCTATTGTAGCCTTGCCCTTCTCTTTGTCCTTTTTAGTATGTGCATTTTTGTACGTAACATAGGCTGGATCCTTACTGGCTTTGGCTGCATCTTGAATGCTTTTTGACTATGCAAAACCTTGATTGAGAGAGCATGGGGCTAGGTAATACAGCTTGGATTTGATGAAATCATTCATTGCCCCCTTGAAGATGGCCAACAAGTGGGCCTCCACGATAGGCTCACAGATCTCGTTCAAGGTAGTGCTCCACCATTGTATAAACCTCTGCACTGACTCTAGTGGGTCTTACTTAACTCCTATTAACTGATCTAGTGTGACTTAGGGCTTCAATTTATACTTGAATGGATTATGAATTGAGTCAGCAGCTCCTCCAGTGTTGAGATGGACGTGCGTGGGAGTGCGCAGTACCAGTCTAAAGCTTTGCCTATCAAAGACATAGCAAAGATGTGAATAATGATGTGCAGCCATTGTTGCAGCAACAAAGATTCAGGTCTAAATGCAACTAGGCATGCGTTAGGGTCGTCCTTCCCATTGTATTTTGTAAATTGGGGGAGTGACATCCTAGGGGGTAACGTAAGCATAAGAATCGCCAGGATGATGGGGTCATCATGGTAGAAATCCATGATCTACACCATATCAGAACTGGTAGCTTTGAGGCACCTAACCTCTTCAGTAAGGATCTAGATAAGTTGAAATGCTTGATCTTGACTTGGAAACAGATGGCTGTGGGGTTGCGGGGGCAACCATCGTTTGTGGCATAGCAAGGGTAGCAACTTGGCTCATTGGGAGGGGGGGGGGTCATTGGGGCTACCCTTGTGAAGGGTGCTACTTGCGTAATCCACCACCTAGTGGGTGGTGCTGCTAGAGCGATGGCTACTGGTGGTGCTATGGGGTTGGTCATTTGCATGACCGATGGAATGGGCCACAGTCCTGAACTTGGTTGTGATACTTGTGGGACTTGGTATGTTTGGTGGTAAGGGTACTGTGACATCTAGTGGGGTTGTGAGGTAGGGAGTGAAGTGGTTGGGATCCACCACGTGGTTGGGATCCACCACGTGGTTGGGGATAGACCTACCACTGATGATGGAACAAATGCAAATGATGAAATAGGAGCGGAGGCTCTGGGCAATTGCAAAGTAGACCGGTGTGTATGTAGGGTAATGTGGGTGCAATTGGCACTTGGTATGAGGATGGGATGGAATTGGGAGGAAGAGTGCCTAGGTATGAAACTGAGGGAGGTTCTTGCTGATACGCTAAGGGTACAAGATGGCTGCCCATGGCAGATGAAATTGTAGATTGAAGTGGATTTGTGGTGATCACAAAGGAAGCTATTGTAAAAAGGGGGTTTGACTTGAAGGCCATGGTAGGAGGGATGGTCATAGGGTAAGTTTGGCCACACCCCTTGGACTGGGAGTGTAGATGTTCTTGCCCCTCTTGAAATGCTTCACCATAATGGGATACTATGTCCCACTCCCTAGGCCTACTGACTCATAGCATCTGATTGAAGATTTACTGATATGTCTCCATCAGGGGGATGACAACATTGGGGTTAGGGACAAAATCCCTTCTATTCTAATAAAGGAACTCGAAACTACGCTTGTGCTCGAGTTCTTGGCGATCCAGGGGCAAATCTGCCTGGACCTTTACATAGATAAAGTCATAACGCTCTGCGTCTTATGCCAAGAACTCAGGTGACAAATGTTGCATCCAAAGGGATTGGCATGGCACCAACACTAGGCTAGGTGGCTCCTCAGTGCACATGGTGCTTTGGGCCAAGAAAGAAGCCTCAAGGCTCAAGGTGGAAACAAAAGTCATTATTAGAATCATCTTGCATGGTGAAAAAGGAGAAATCACAAACTAGGAAACACAGAAATCACGAGGAGATCAGAGGCTTTTCATCCTATTAGATTCCAAAGGAACCATTGTCATGACCAATCTACATCACACGATGCATAAACAACCACAAAAGGGTATCACATTTATGCTAATGTGTGATGGGGTACAAAGAGCATGCAGGACTACTCGTAGGACACAGAAAAGGCACCAAAAGTCCCTCCTTCTAGTGCCAAAAATTGTAGCAACTTAAAATGTTGGTGGCTAGAACACTGAGAGGTTCTTGAGCGAATAGTTTAACCCTGGATCCATGCGAGGGCTGTGCTATAGAAAAATGGAAGTGGGGTGCCCTGAACAGTGTGGTTGATCAGATAGGAACTTAGTCAATGTATCTTAATCTTATGTAAACATTTTTTTGAAGGCAAGACACATGAGGTAAATCAATGATCAATAAATGTAGAATGGAGAAAATAATGCAAAACAATAATGATAGGAAAGAAATATCAGAACAAACTTGGGTAAGAAAATGCACCATCCCAAGGTCGCAGATTTGATTCTTTGCCTTGTTTGAAAGGTGTACAATAGGTTATGCAATGCCAAAGATGCACTGCTTACTCAAAGGTAACTAAAATGCTTGAGAAAAATGCCAACTATGCCTTCTAAGAGCCAACTTAAAAGCCAATTGCAACAAGAAGCCAACTATTTGCCAAGAAGCCAATCAAAGAGCTAACAAGCCAATGCGGAAAGCCAACAAGACAATTGCTCTTGTCAATGTAAAAATGCCAACTCTTTGAGAAAAAAAGCCAACCTTTTGAGCATTTTTTGCAGGGGTATTTATAGGGCTAGGAGCTAGTGAGAAATGGAGCCTGGATGCCACATGCCCTAGACCCCACAAGATGCTAACGTGCCTATACCGTGTAGGTGTGTAATGCTCGACATGAACTTGGCTGCGCCACGACTATACCGTCAGAACTGTATGTGCTAAGATCTAGTTTCCTAACAATGCAAATAAAAATGGAGCTTACGCTCCAAGACTATGTCTTCCCTACTCTTATGAGTAGGTTCAAGTGTAGGAACAATGTTTTGGGAGCTAACGAGGGGGTGTGCAAAATGGGGTGAAATTGCTGATTCCTCCAAGGAGATGCCAGAGTGAGGAAGATTGCTATCAACAAGTTCTAGAACTACCTGAAGACATCTTCATGCTTCTGTACTAGTGTTGTGTTACTCATGCTGTTGAGTACATTGGGGTAGCATAGGTTGCTGCTTGCTACACTGTGCTATGCTACGTAGCGTAGCATAGCATAGCCACTGCTTTTGACTAAAACTTGTGTTGGAGCTAAAAGCATTTGTCTGAGGCTTAGTCATGCTAAAAATTGCAACTTTTGCCCTTTATGTTGAGAAGCCTTTGAACTTGCTGAACTCATGTTTGAAACACCCTTGCTACTTTTTCATTATTTCTACATTGTGTTACGCTATGTAGCGTAGCACAACATAGTAGCTAGCGTATCCTGATTTTTCATTCAATCTACCATTTTCTAGTAAGAAACTTTGCTCAAGGCTTAGGACTAAATAGGACAACTGGTATTGGAGGCTGGACTGTTTGTTGAGTGCAACTTTCTTATTGGAATCACTTGGCAAGTTGGGCCTTTTTGCTTCACCTTTGCTACACTATGCTACACTATGTAGTGTAGCATAGCATAACACCTTGTGTTGATTGAATCTTGACTTGTTTTGCAATCATTCTATCAATTTTCACTTGGATTCTTGAGCAACTATCTTTTGAGGCTTGCTACGTTGCATAGCGTAGCAAACTTCTTCACTAGAAAACTTACTGAACTACTTTGCTTATCCCAAATACTTTCAACAACTCTTAGCATAGTTTCTGAGTAGACTACCAGCTGGGTGAATTGTCTAGGTGGGTAGGCCTAAGAGTCCATCAAGCTTGTCAGCTATGGAGATAGAAAACTTGCTAGACTAGACAGTCTAACCTCAGGGCCTACATTTTCCTGCCAAACTGTTATGACGCTGCACTTGTGGAAGTCCTTGCCTAAATTCCAAGACCCTGGTAAGGCATGAGGGTCTTGAAATTTTATGGTGTTTTAGTTTCATGGAAAGATGGCTATTCTTAATCAAATCAATAACTACATGGGTTAACATGATCGTATGTACCTTATAGGATAGTTGGTTTGAAGGAGGATTGATGGCTATTTTAGAAGTAGTGGATGTACGGTTAATAGCCATAGGTGTCTATGAGGATTTTGGTGAACTATTGATCCTTAACAAGGTTCTCTTTTGAGGCTTAGGTTTAAAATAACTAAAATGGCTATTTGGTTGTAAGTTAATAGGCCTTGTTGCATTTTTTTACTTTGGCTATGGTGGAATTTCTTCCTGCATAGATGGAGTAGGTGGTAAGGGAGTTGTATCTAATGGTGCAAAGTTTGATGTTGGATAGGAAGGAGGATAAGTAAAGGAAGAACTAGGTCATAGATTATGGGTTCAATGATATTTTAATGGATAGTAGCAATAATTGAAAGGATTGTGTCTTGCAAATCCACAAGAGGATATAGGTTGTTGGACATAATACCCATAAGGATCCATATACTAGTAAGGATACTACTGTTTAGATGGTGATAGTCCCCACGATTGTGGATTTTTCCATTGCTAATATTACTCTAGAGGTTGAGGTGGTACTCACTCAGATAGTACTATGTTTGATGGAACTATTGGCTTAGATTGCCTTAAGGATAAGGCAATCTCCTAGGTGGCTACCTTCTTACAAATTTTGAATTCAAGGCACACATCCTAGATTCTTGTAGATGTAACATCATCAGACAACATCCCATACAATGTTTTTATTGGTAGTTATCACATCCATCATCTTTGGTTTTAGAATTTGCAACCTCATCTATCATGGCAACTTTACCTTTTTACTATAGATACCATTTGTCAGTACCTCTTCTTCTCCTTCTATCTTTTTCACTACTTTGTTGCTTTGCCTTCTTCTCTATAATTTTTAAGGTAGTTTGAAACTTCTCATCTAAGGAGTTCCACATTTTATCCACCTTGGTTGATATTTCAAAGACATATTTTTGTATTGGCAAGATCTTTCTTTGCAACACTTCATCCAGTGGTGCATCCTCCTCTATTGTATTCCTCTACACTTTCTCATTTTTTTAACTCCCCTTCTTTCTTAACTGCCTATTCTATTAGCCTTTGGATCTGATGGGCTCTCATCTTAAAAAGTCTCCCTTGGACATAGACCCCAAGAGTTTCTCTTATTTTGTTGCAGAGCCCATCTATAATATGGTGAAGTTGTTCCTATTGAGAGAATCCATGGCCTAGGAATTAGTGCATTAAAGAGTGATACCTACCAAGGGCTGCATCTAAGGACTCATGATTCCTTTACTTCCATCCTTGGATCTACTTCCCTAGATTAGACATGTGGGAGTAAGTTTGGTATTTTTCATTGAATAGTTCTAATATTATACCAACTTTATGATTCTTTTATAAGTGTCCTTGGGGATAATTTCAACTTTTTCTAGTCATTTTCAATGTTTTCTAAGGCATAGGCATCATGGAAAGATTGCAGATGATGCTATGGATCTACATTCTATCCCCTTGAACTTGGGGATACTTTTCATATCTAATCATTTAATCTTGTTATCCTTCTGATGCCTAGTACAAACTCTAACTGCTTATACAACATTCAACATGTTCCTAGTGGCCAACAATAGTTCATCATCATCATCATGTTAATGGTGGCTTCTATGATGACCATGCCTCTGATGGTGAGCTCTGCTATGCCAACTTTCTCGATGATGTTCTTACTCCTCTCTTTGTTAACTTCCATCTTGAGTTCTATCATCATGATGGAACCATCTATCATTTCCATCATGATCCTGAATATCCTTGTCTTTATCTCTACAATAGTTCCTCCTATCAGAGTTTGATGATGAGAAGGATGATTAAGATAGAGGAATAAGACAATGATGCCTTCTAGTCATTTTTCTTTAGTCCTTATCCTGATCCTTCTTTTTATCTTTTTTTGTCTTCTTGTCATTCTTATTATTCTTAGATGAAAAACTATGAGATTTATTATTTGAGACTCCTTAGTCTTTGGACCCCATCTTTCCATCATTATGGTGAACCACAATCATTGGTGAGAGGTATCCTCCTCAAAGAAAGAAGGAGAATCTATGTATTGAGAGTGGCTAAAAAAGAAATCCTCATCCCTTTTATGCAATTGTAAAAACAAGGGTGGTGGGAGATGCTTGTCCTTAGAGGTGCCATAACAAGCCTCCATGCATTTGTCCCTTTAGAGCTATACTTTCATAGGTTGATAATCCTTAGAGATTCTATCTATTAATTCATACTCAGGCCCTACTACTTCAAGGCCAAGCCTCTAGAGTTGGGCCATGTGCATGGCAAGAATAGATCGATCCAAATGTAGCAAAATGTTACCATCCATATCTCTCTAATGTAATTGCTTATCTTAATGGAGGATGAAGGTGAAGTCTAGATAATAAGGATATGGATGGGCATGCAGAACCTTTATGTGTTATGGCTTCTTATCGATAGTCCTTTGTGTCATCTCCTATTGTCTATTATTTTTGTCATCATGTAGTGGAGATTCTTTCCTATGAGAAGAAGCAATTTCAAAATAAACATAAGTGTGCCCAAGGGTAATATTATTATTATTATTATGAGACATACTCCATTATATTCTTCTCAAAATACTTGTATATGACTTCACTAGTTAATAATATTCCCCCCCCCCCCCCCCCCTAGCAAAACTAAGTCCCTGAAAATGATGTCAATGATGAGAAATAGATATCCCCTATGCCTAATCATCTGAATCAAAAGCATTCACTAGTGATTTGGTTAAACTTCATAGACTTAGTTATCCAATTGGT
This sequence comes from Gnetum montanum, assembly GCA_015680685.1. Taxonomy (NCBI): domain Eukaryota; kingdom Viridiplantae; phylum Streptophyta; class Gnetopsida; order Gnetales; family Gnetaceae; genus Gnetum; species Gnetum montanum. The sequence continues at coordinate 229,735 of MNCI01022309.1, forward strand.
TACTACTCCTAAATAGTTAATCGTGTGATTGCAAGGTCATTATCTTCCTAACTCACACTCATGTGTTATTCGTACGTATGGTTAACTATGGTTAAGACACATGATATATATTTTTAAATTATTTTTAATATATATTTTATCCTAATGACTAGATTATTTAATAAATATTTAACAATTAATTATTTAACTAAGCTGCTAATTTCATAACTAGCTACCCTAATGTGAAGTATCTATTCCCACTTGTCGTACACATCCTAAACTAGTATTAATACTACTGGGTTACCAAGTGGCTATTATTGGGCATATCAAATATTCCCTATTGGGGTTACCAAGCATTAACACTTTATGATTAAAGTAGTCATACTCACATGTTTATGATTAATTATATTAACTAATTAAAAATATTAATGTAAAGTGCTTTGAAAGTAAAGTGTAGGAAAGTGAAGTTAAGCTAGTCTAAGTGCTATAAGGAATTTAGGAAATCTCGATTTTATTTTCGTTCATGGAAATATGTTCAAGTACATAGGCACTTAAATAAAACTTTGTACAATCTCTTACATCCATAGTATATGCACTCAAAGGGAAAATATTCTAACTCTAGGAAAAGGAAACTATAAAAGTTTGAGTACAACTATGACTTAACGTGCCATAAATGCAAGGGATGCATGCATTTAAATAGGCAATGACTACATCAACATCAATACATCCTACCATGTGTTGATGAGGATAAAGCAATGTGGCTACATTGATGGGTATGTGTTGATATAGCTTGTCTTATTGATGTCCCATTAGATAGTAATCTTCTTACATACCTAATGTGCTAACTGTCCATATTGATTAATACTTCATGTAGTAAAAACAAAAGTATTTACAAAAGCTTTTATCTTCTCCAATTTCTTTATTACCATTTGATCATTCTTATCATTGAAATTATCTTAATTTTTCATTTTTAAGCTTTATATTATTTTTTACTTTTCTCATCTTCAACACACTTTTTCTTTACCTTGACATCAACACCATTTTTCTTTTCTTTAACATATTTTTTCTTAAGGAACAAAGAACAAGCATTAAACAAATGTCCTTCATGATGACAAAGTTGCAAGAATTAGGAATATTATAAATGTGATTAATTAAATATAAGTCTTCTTATCTACCTATAATACTAATTTCCTTTTATGGTTAAGAAGATTTATTTAGAAAAAAATAAGATCTATGAGAATCAAATAATATCAAAATAGATCAATATGCTTAATGGAACTAAGAATGCTAACAACATCTTACTTAGCTTTCTGAAAAATCAATGGAAGATTAAATAACTCAGAAAAATAAGGAACTATAAAATATTCTTTAAATTCAACATCAAAATCTAGGGTCCACTTACAAATGATAAAAGATACATGCTCATGTATTAATGATCTTATATTTAGTACAAGCTACACTATTTAAGCATTGCCCAACTTAGGTTACCTAGAAATTTTAATGCATTTCATCCAAAGCATTTTTACTTAGGTGACCCACGTGGACACCTAGTAGATTCTTAGTTGCATGTTTTCTTCCTCTTTGTCATGCATTTCATTTGTATATAGTTGCATTTGCATATTTTCTTTACACTTCCATCATTTCTTTCTTGGCATTTTATTTTGATTTTTTCTTTGTATATGATTTTAATAATCATTATGGTCTTTTGAGTTACTAGGCGTTGGGTCATCGGAGCACCATTGAAAATAATGTTAGTATAATGTTTTATATAGTATTTCCTAGTACTATTACATAAAATCTCCTTTATACTATATATTTCAATAAGGCTTTGATTCTTCCCAGTCTTTTTCAAGGTTTTAGTTTCTTTAGTTATGTTGGATTATGGAGCATGAGATTTGTGCTAACTTATTATGTAATCATCATGATCATGTGAGTGTAGGATAGGTGATGTTGGAGAATGGTTAGCCATAATCATTAGGTGACCTTGGAAAACCCCATTTTCCCTTTCATAAGCCCTAGCCTTCAAGTGTGATGATCCATGGTTACCCTGTGAACAATAGGGTGAAGTGTGTTCATCTTCACTTGAGAACCCTTAGCCACCCAGGAGACCTGCTATGATGCTATCGGATTGCAATTAAAGGCACATACACAAGGGTTGAACTACACCATGGGAAAATTTTCCTCAAAAGGAAAAAAAAGGGAATGAGGACCATGTTCATTGGCAGTGTAGCTAATCGGCCAAACTTGTGTTGGAATTANGGAAAAAAAAGGGAATGAGAACCATGTTCATTGGCAGTGTAGCTAATCGGCCAAACTTGTGTTGGAATTACTAACTTAAAAATGAAGTACACAATGGGCAAAGTTTCCTCCAAAAGAAAAAAAAAGGAATGAGTACCATTTTCATTGGCAGTGTAATAAGTTCTTAAGTGTGATGGGGTTTGGCAGCTCTCCTCACCCTAACCTCCATTTCCCCTTTTGAACCTATTTTCCAAAAAAAAGGCAAATAATCCCTTTTTCATCCATTTTCAAAGGAAAAATCCAAAATTTCTGAATAACCACAATATAATATGAGCCTATCCTCCTTATTAAGTTTAGTGTGGGTCTTGTGCTCAAAGTAGTCCACATGTTGTTGGCTTTTACTTTGTACGAAGACTGGGAAAGAAATCATAATTATATTTTAATTATATATAGATATATGTATTTACAATAATAAAATGATATATTTAGAGTTTAATTAACTAAGATGGTGTGGTTTGTGTGGCCCACGTTTAGTTATCTTTTGGTTATATGGTTATTTTAATCATGTTTAATTTACTTTTAAGTTTCCATTCGATTTTTTTGTGATGTTTGTAATTCCCTATCTATTGCATCATTTTAAAATTTCTGTGGTCTTGTTCCTTGCACTAGCATGCAATTAACAGTTTGGGGGCTAAGTGTTGATGTCAACACTCCCATGCTTGCATGGGGCCATGATTATCAACATTTCTATTTCACTCCCTTAATAACCATAGTAAAAATCATGTGAGTAGTGGCCATTTAAATTGTTGGGTGGTGGACATTAACGGCAACGGTTACAGACATCAGTGGAAGATGTTTCAGAAGTTACAGTGGTTATGGTAATTAATGGTAGCGATTATGATCATTAGTGGCAAATGTTTTAGAAGTTATAGCAATTACGGTCATTAATGATAGTGGTTATAGACATCAGTGGTAGATGTTTCAGAAGTTACAAAGATTTTGAACATTATCATTGTATTTTGCCTTTTGCTGAACCCTATTATGCAGCCTTGTAATGCCTGTTGCAATAATTGTGCAATGTATTCCTTCACAAACATATACGAAATAATAAACATATATTATTTGGAATGTAAACAGTGATGATAAGTTAAAAAAAATTAAATTCTACTCATAGCGTGCGAAACTATTCTGCTAGCTTTTATATATATATATTGGCCAAGATGATTTAAAAAAAATGATGTTAACCAAGCCCGACTACTAGACGAGGTAACAAGATAACTAAAAATAGAATCACTCATCTCTCCTCTGTTTCTCGTCCACTTACCCAATTTAGTTTTACCCTCTCGATCAAATTTGCTTTCTTTGTTTGTTTATGGCATTTTTGAGTTTTCTTTCTTTGTTTGTTCATGGCGTTTTTGAGCATTATTTATGCAAGAGATTTATTTCTCAATAAAGCCATGAACAAACAAAGAAAGAGAAAACTTAACTGAGAGGGTATAACTAAATTGGGTAAGTGGAAGAGAAACAGAGGAGGGATAAGCAATTCCATTTTTAGTTATCTTGTTACCTCATCAGTTGGGCTTGGTTAACATCATTTTTTTTAAATCATCTCAGCCAATTTATAGGTATATATATGTATATATGTCTAAGCTAGTTTAACTCTTAAAAATAAATATGAACAAACATATATGCTGAGTTCCAACCCCCCATTATTTAGCATATCATTTCATTTCTTGTCACGAATTTCACATTTTAACTTAGTGCTACATAGTGTTGATGTCAACACTCCCATGCTCGCATGGGGACATGATTATCAATGTTTCTATTTCTCTCCCTTAATAACCACAGTAAAAATCATGCGAGTAGTGGGCATTTAAACTGCTGGGTTGTGGTCATTAATGGCAACAGTTACAGACATTAGTGGTAGATGTTTCGGAAGTTACGGTGATTCTGGTCATTAATGATGGCGGTTACAGTCATTAGTGACAAACGTTTTAGAAGTTATAGCAATTACAGTCATTAATGATAGCGGTTATAGACATTAGTGGCAGATGTTTCAAAAGTTACGATGATTATGGTCATTAATGATGGTAGCTATAGTCATTAGTAGTAGATGTTTCAAAAGTTACAACAGTTACGGACCTAAGTGGGCACTTAATTGGAGAAAGTGGGCATTGTTACACAAGAAGTGGTGGTGGTTTTTGTAACTATTACATGAAACATACACATCATTATGGATGGCCACAACAACTATAAAGTGGAGTCTAGGAGGGGGGGGGGGGGGGGGGGGGNGGGGCTCTTGCTATGAGGGGAGGGAGTCCCAAAACAGGCTCTGGCTATCAGTCTAGAGGGGTAGCTTCCTCTCCACTAAGCCGTAGTTTCCTCTTTTCTTTTCTTTTCTTTATAGGCTTCTAGTTGATCTTCTTGGAGGGTCCAAGGCAGGAGCCAATGGCTCAAAATTGGATCCTTGCGGGTCTTCTCAGCAATGGCAAGAGCTTGTTTCGGTGGTGCAAACATGGTGAATGATCTTCCTCTATACGATGGTGCATAACAAGTGTCAAATGATAGTAGGATATGAGAATTGCAACTGCTGCCCTGTGCGGACTACAGTGGGCAGTCTCTCTCTCTCTCTTTTTTTCTCTCTCTCCCTCTCTCATGGTGATTACAATCTTCCTACACAGTAGTGGATACCATCGGTAGTTGCAGACCAATAGCGTTAGCAAGAGTAGGGAAAATTTAGTTCTTTTAATTACTTATTGTATTGAAGAAAATTATTTAATTTAAATTCTAGATTTCTTTTTTTATTATTTGGAAAAGGCCACGTAGCCCTCTCCAGGTGAGACTATTCCTGGGTTTTTCTACCCATATGGGAGGGACCCTAGGCAGTAGTCTCGTAAAACGAGTTTTCTTTCGCGGTGTTGGTGTGACCAAAATTTATGCATCAACTCCTTTTTGGTGCTAGAAGGAGGGCCTTTCTCCTGCCTTTTGTTTATCAGCTTTTCTTTCCACTTTTCTAGCCATTGCTATTCCATTTTCTATAATATCTATTTTCTATCCTTTTCCATCCCTATTTTGGTTTTATTTTTTGAGAATTTCATTTTTCTTTAAAGAATTTTTGAGCCCTTTATTTCTTGTTCTCAGAAGTTTTTTTCTTGAAAACATTCAAGTCTCATTACCCATTTTTCTTTAATCTTTTTCCTTGTTGTTTTTTTTTTTAAATCCTTGTTTTCAATCTCATTTTCGAATTTGTGTTTTGGCATCTTTACCTTAGTCCTGAGTTAGGTAAGCTGGTTTTATTTTATTATGGAATCTTAAATTTATTTTTCTAAAATCTTGCATTTTATTATTTTCCCTTTCAATTTTATGGGTATTGCAATTTTATACATTTATTTTTCTTTGCAAAGAAAAAGTAGCATATTTTAGTGGTTTTCTTAACCTATATATATATATATATTATTTCAATATTTTCTTTTCTTTTTACACAATTTTATAGTTTCATTCTAACAATTATATTTTATAGTTTTGTTTATGAGTGAACTCTCCTCTGCTTCTAACTAACCAGTCACTTGTCTCTTCACATTAAGGAAACAACGAGCCTCACATTTTTCAAGTTTTATTCTTAGGAGAACTCGGACTAGGATGGCAGCCAATCAACCCCTAGCTCTGTCAGTCAATAACCCTTTGAACTTTACTAACTACCATGACATCCCAAAGTCACTCCAGAACATAAATTTGTTCTACGATCGTACAAACCCTTCTGGTGATGCCCGCCAACATATACAATGTTTTGAAACTTTACTAGACATCTACATTGTTGTCCAAAATGATGTGGCATGTAGGGCATTTGTGACAACTTTCAGAACCAAGGCAACTCAATGGTTCTTAATGCTCCCCAATGGTTCCATTAACTCATGGCAGGAGTTCAAAAGAAAGTTTTTAACTCATTTTGACAAATTCATAAGCCCTACCATGGCATCTAGCGACTTCACTAGCTTAAGAAAGCTACCTGGGGAAAATGTCAAGGATTAAAACCTGAGATTCCTTCACCAATTGGCCTATGTGCCAAATGAGATGCATCCACAACCCAATGGCATCCTCAACTTTTACCTCTCTACCACTGACCCATTCTTTGCCTATGCCATCAAATCAGACCCTAACATAACAGAAATATAGGGAGCAATGTCTAAAGCTGTGGAGCTAGAACAAATTATGCTTATGAACAACATTCAAACCCAGTTTGGGATGATGAGCATTAGCAATCCTATGCAACATAGTCCTCTACCTCTACTGACTTTCCCAATGACCAACACTATGTTCCAAACTCTCATTCCCCTTCAAATGACAAAAAATAGAAATAGCTATTTTCAAGGTCCCACATTTTCTCCATGCCTATAATCTAACACTGGTTTGAATGAGGATCAATCAAAGCCTTAATTTAGTCCATCATAATCCCAAATGAGGTACCTAATTCTGTTGAACCCACAACTCAAGCTTAAGATCAAATGACTCAGATATTAACTTCACTTCAAAAACTTTCAAATGAAGTAGTTGAATTAAAGAGAAACAACAACAAGGGTCCTATACAACTAGAAAAACCTAGTTCATCAATCAATGACAATTATTGTCACCTCCATAACACTAGGCAACATTCTGAGGAGAATTGTCCCATATTTTTAGCATTATTTGGCGACAACACCCAAGGTCAACAAAATGGGAAACCTCCTATTATGGTCCTTAACGTACCTCATCAAACAGAAAATGAAGATGTTTCCTCATTGGAGAAAGTTATGGTAAACAACCCCAACCCACCTAATGCTTGGTACTGTAGATTTAAAGACATCATGAACAACACACAAGAACAAACTAGGAATGGCCCTGACACTCCTCCAAATAGAAGAGCTCCTAGTCAAAGTAACAAAAATACTCAAAGTAATTCATCCCAAAAAAATGCTCCACAATAATCAAACCTATCTTCTACAATTAGAAGAACTCCACCTTAACAAGAAGCCAAAGATAAACACAAGACTTACGATCTAGTTGAGGATTTGAAGAAAATTAATGTTAACATCTCAATGTATGACCTTTTAGAATTTAACGAAATAAAAGAGGCAGTTCGAGAGATAGTTCATACAACTTAAACTAGAAAAGAAAAATCCAAAATCCTTGAAAGACATGTTCACTTCACAGAAAGTACTAATACATTTTTAGTTCAAAATGTAAACAATTCCATGACGAGTAAGAAAGAGCAACCTCCTTTCCTAACAACTCTAATTATTTTATGAAAAAATGTTCACAATTGTTTGATGGATTCTGGAGCAACTATTAGTGTCATGTCTCTTGAGGTATGTAAGACTTTAGGAGCATAAATGATACCACAAACGAAAAATATGATTCAACTTGATGGGTCCAACGTACCTATAGTATGGTCCTTAAAAAGAGTGAATGTGAAACTTAAACAATACCCTACATTCACATGTTACACAGATATCCTAGTAGTTAGCATGTTACCTACCTATGGTGTGCTCTTATCTAGAACTTTTAGAGCCATGTTTGGGGGCTTCTTTAGGTCAGATTTCCCAAAGCTATTAATCCCTATCAGAGGAAAATCTAAATACATGACTATACCTCAAGAACCCTTTGATAAACAAGTAGTTATAGCCTTGGATCAACAAAATCAATCTTTGGAAGATCGAAACACTAATCTTTATATTGGGGCTATTGAGGTTGAGCATAGCAAACATGTTGTAAATGACTATGTGAGTGGAACTACAAAAATAAATTCTATCTCTCATGCAAATCGCACCCAATCCCATCAAAGTTCTAGAAAAGGTAAAGAAATCTATGGAGACACCTTGCCTTATTAGCATGATGGATTTTGCCTAAGTGATTCACCACCTTTAGCAGAAGATAAAGATGTACGTAATACCCTACCTCTTAAAACATGTAAAGGTGTGTGAAATTTTAACAACACATCCATGGAACACTCTCCTAGAAAGGTTATATCCAATGTTGCTAGGAGCTTGTCTTGGTGGTGCAAACATGGGTGAACGATCTTCCTCTCTACGGTGGTGCAGAAAAGATGGAAAAAAATGGCAGGCTTTAAGAACTGCAGTTGTTGCCCTATGTGGAATGTAGTGGGCAGTCTCTCTATCTCTTTTTCTCTCTATCTCCCTCTGTCATGGCTATCACAGACTTCCTACCTAGCAATGGATACCATCAGCAGTCGTGGACCAACAACATCAATAGGACTAGGGAAAATTTAGTTCTTTTAATTACTTATTATATTGAAGACAAGTATTTAATTTAAATTCTAGATTTCCTTTTTTATTATTTGCAAAAGGCCACGTAGCCCTCTCCAGCTAAGACTATTCCTGGGTTTTCGTACCCATACGGGAGGCACCCTAGGTAATAGTCTTTTAAAACGAGTTTTCTTTCCCGATGTTGGTGTGACCAAAATTTATGCATCAACATATAGTAAAATCGAACTTGGGCCTACCATATTGGCGTAGTGGTAAAACTTGATTTTGAAGCTCTAAGTTAATGGTTTGAGTTTGGTGAGTAATGCTGAGTCATAATGTTTTAATATGACTTTATGGAAATATTATCAAGAATAAGTTTTAGAAATTTGAAGTTAAAAGATATGAAAAAATTAAGTTACTATTAGTGATAAGAATAATCAAATGGCAATAAAGAAACTTGAGAAGACAAAAGCATGGGAATATTTTTTCTAGAGGAAGTATTAATTAGTCCAAACAAATAGCTAGAAAATTTTTCCTTATTTGATAATAATACTATTAACTCAAAAGATTAAACCTTATATGAAGAAGTAGGCTAATGCAAAAGGTAAAGAATCTCATTGTAAACTTAATTATGATGGATAATATCTTGAATCATTTATGTCAACATTTTTAAATGAACCTTTCTCTCCTACAAAAGTTGGTATTGTTGATGCCAACACTCCCATCCTCTCATGGGGCCATGATCATCAACATCTCTATCTCTCTCTCTTAATAACCATAGTAAACATCATGCGAGTAGTGCACATTTAAACTATCGAGTGGTGGTCATTAATGGTGGTAGTTACGATCATTAGTGGTAAACATTTCAGAAGTTACGATGGTTATGAACATTAGCGGCAGATGTTTCGAAAGTTACAGTGGTTATGAACATTAGTCGTAAACATTTCAGAAGTTACGGACAGAAGTGCATCATTATGGATGGAAATGGTGGCTATAAATCAAGGGGAGATAGTGCTCTGGCTATCAATCCTAAAGGGCTCTGGCTATCAGTCTAGAGAGGCAACTTCCTCTCTAGAGGTAGCAATTTCCTCCTTTGTTTTCTTGTATTTTGCAAGCTTCTAGTTGATCTTTGATGAAGGTCCAAAATAGGAGCCAGTGGCTCAAAATTGGATCCTTGTAGATCTTCTCGGTGATGATAGGAGAGCTTTCTCTCTCTTCTTTCTATATGCAACAATGCAGGTAGTGCAACCCATGTGCAAGGCGTGAGACATGCAATTTTCTTTGGGCTAGCAACTTGTCTTGGTGGTGCAGATGTGGGTGGATGATCTTCCTCTCTACAATGGTGCACAAAAGGTGGCAAATGGTGGTAGGCTTTGAGGACTGTAGTTGCTACCCTGTGTGAACTGTGGTGGGCAATCTCTCTTTCTCTCTTTCTCTCTCTCTCCCTCTCGCAGCGATCACGCTCTTCCTACCCAACAATGGATACCATTAGGAATCATAGACCAGCAGCATCAACAGGACCAAGGAAAATTCATTTCTTTTAGTTACTTATTGTATTCAAGACAATTATTTATTTTAAATTCTAAATTTATTTTAGTTTATTATTTGCAAAAGGCCATGTTGCCCTCTCCAACTGAGACTATTCCCGGGTTTTTGTACCCATACAAGAGGCGTCCTAGGCAATAGTTTCATAAAACGAGTTTTCTTTCCTAGTGTTGGTGTGACCAAAATTTATGCATCAACATCTTTTTGGTGCTAGAAGGAGGGTGTTTCTCCCACCTTTTATTTATCAGCTTTTCTTGCTATTTTTTTCCTAGCCATTGCTATCTCATTTTCCTAGCCCTTTATTTTTTGTTAACAAATTTTCATTTCTTTTAAACATTCGGGTCTCCTCACCCATTTTTATTTAATATTTTTTTATTGTTATTTTTTTTGGCCAAGAGGCCAACTCATCTTGCGGGATAGGGGGAAGGGGCGAGTGCATTTTTCGCCCTCCAAGTAACGCCCTCCACATCATGCACCATGTAAGATCCCACGAAATGGGCAAAAACATGAATTGAAGAGCTAGATCTTTTCATATTCTCATTGCACAAAATGTAAACCAAAGAGCCATAGCTTTTCATATTCTCGCTACACACATAAAAAGGCCAAACACAACCAAATGTAGAATGAGAATGAAAATTCCATTTCCATTCTATCTCTATCTCCATATGCAATTGCTGCTACAGGCCATCTAGCCTAGCTAAACTAGCTTTGATGATGCTAACTTTGGAGCTCTGTTGGAGTGCTAGAAAGGCACCTACAATGGTGGCCCATGCTTCAACTGCAATAACAAACTCATCAACATACGCTTCTTTAACCAAGGTAGCAATAAGGTAGTAGGCTAGTTGGCCGTTACTGCATCCTCGCTTAATACCGAGGGTCATGACATGTAGACATTATCAACAATCATTGGCAACATCATGGTTGATGCCAACGTGCTTAGCTATGCCAACAACACTACCCGTGGTAAGACCTGGCTTACATGGATTGGCATCTACAAGGTTTGGTGGGACTATGGCTGCTTTAGCTCTAACATCCTTGTTGCCATGGATGTCACTCTGTTCGATGGCATTGATATGCTTTTGCTCTCAATTAACTACAACCCATAGCAATACTACACCAACAACATCGCCATCAATGCCTTCATCATTTTAGTTCATCTCCATGTCTTTGTTGTTTGCTCAACCAAAAACTCCAGACACAGTGTTGACATCACCTCAAATCTCATGCCCTTGATCATGACCATCATTGCTAGCACCCTTGACTGTGACTTCTTGGCCATCACAGTGCTTACCAATGGCAACGAGTATGTTGGAACCTCACTCTACTCTAGGGAACTACTACTAGAGGATCGAAATCTCACACTCATCTATGCTGTAAACACTTACCTCAATGGTGACGAATACGCAAACTTCTACACCTATGGTAGCTTGGACCCCAGAGGTAGAGGAGGTGTAAATCATAATACAATTTTTGTTATAATAGCTAAAATATACCTTCATTTAGGTTTCTTTTTTTTGGATAAAATTTATATATGAATTAGGCCAATATGTTTCTTGAGTAGCTTTGTCTGAATGTATGTTTTAAGTATAAAATTTTGCAGGCAGGGGCAAGATGAGGGGTAGAGCCAGAGACATTCGAGGAAGGATGGTAATGGCTACAGTTGAAGCTACATCTTGAAGGGAAGGGTCTTATAAAGTTTCTGTGTCAACAATAGCCTTTGGTTATTGGAATATCTTTCTAGAAACAAACTTTCTGCAAATTTTTTTATGTGTATTTTTGTTAATTTTTTATAGTGAATTGTAATGTGCTAAACATTACATTTTGATGATTTTGTGCAATTTTCATAGTTTCACTTCAAGTTGAGCTCTTCTGTCATCAGTACTTAGCATGCTTTCCTATACATTTGCATTCCCAATGCAAAAACATTTCAAAGTTTGGTTCTATTCTTTTTTCAATGCTTTCTAGAGTGGTAAGGAATTCTAAAATTGTAATTTTCTGCTACTATCTTGAGTAATCTTTTTTTGCTACATATTTTTTCAATGTAAAGGAACATTTGTAAGTTTATTTTCTCTTTATCTCATTGTATATTTTGTGTAGGTTTTGTCATTTCTATGGTTGTGCTTTGAAATTCAGCAGTTGCCATGAAGTAGATGCATTTAGTTGTTACAATTGTGACTAATTTTTCATTTGTAATATGCATTTTAATAAAATGCAAAAGCATTAGCATTTTTGCTAGCACATGAAAATTATTAGCAAATTTGACATGTCGGCTTGAGATTTGGTCATAATTTTAACAATTTTTCCTGATTAATGGGAGAACTTAAAGAGTTCAAATTTGATAATTTCTTCTTACCTTCTCATATGCAGTGAGGCCTTTTCTTTATGTACATATTTTTTGATTGATGAAATCTAATGGATGATATGGTTGTTAACCTGGTAAATTTTAAAAATGAGAGCTTCTGTACCTCTGGTAGCCTAGACCTCGGCAAGATCTCCAGCAAGATCATGTTGTGATGATCCTAGCCAATGCCGAAAAAAATAGTGACGAGCTCTCTGTCAATGCACATGTCTTGCCATAATCATAAATAACCAATTATTTATAAATCTCCCCTAGCCAAAGAGTCACTGTAAGGGAGCCAATGATTATATTTATCTCTATTATTTATAATCTTGGTTACTTATAATCTTGGTTATATATAATGATATATTTATAATCATAAACATAAATGATTATATATAATGATTATAAACACTTCATCATAAATAAAGTTAGCTATTTATAATCATTTCATTATATATATCTTATGGATAATGCTAAACGAGATATAATCATTATGGGTTAACATTATAAATAAATAAATAATATCTCTAACATTATGGTTTATGAGTAATATTTCATCATATCTTGGCTTTATTTATTATGAAATGTTTACTGTTCGAATGAATCTTATAATCCATAATAAATCAGATTATAATTATGGATTATTGCTCTAATTATAATAATCTCATAATATTTATTGGATTTCACAATAATTATAATATAATAATTATGAATGAGGCATTAGCATCATTCATATCTTATCCATTGTAACAATAATGTCAATATACAAAAGCCCATGATATAATAATGACATTATTTATGCATTTGTAACATGATTTTTGATATCTCCACAAACGAATATACATTATAAATATATGTTGCAGTGCCAATTTAGTTTGATCACTTTGTATTCCCTCATGCGCATGCACCACATGCATGGGAGCTAAAGAATCAATGCAGGGGAGTTGAATCTCTACTCGATTAATGTCCCCTAACCCCTGAGCTTCCCATTCGTCTCTTTGTATTCCTTCACATGCATGCACCACATGCAAGGGAGCCAAAGAGTCACTGCCGGGGAGCCAAATCTCTATTCAATTAACGTCCCCTAACCCTTGGGCTCCCCATTCATCTCTTCGTATTCCCTCACGTGTAGGGCCTGACATGGGTAATAATGAATATATATTATTATAAATGGTGGATAATATTGAATATTTATTATTATTATAAATAGTGATGGTTACGATTACAGTAATAATGAATATTTATTATTATTATAAATGGTAACGATTATGGTTACAGTGATGGTTATGATCATAGCAACGGTTAAGGTGATGACCTTTACAGCGTGATGCAGTATTTAAAAATATTGAACTTAGACATCATGTTACAAGATTAAAAGGTGCAATATTGGAATTTATCCATTTTTAGAAATATGGATTATGCTGCTATTAGTCCCACTAGAGAAAGTGAAGAACACTCTCTTCAAGATCAGCAACAACAACCATCTACTACAACAAGTAGTGAAACAACTATCTATTGCAACAAGTAATGCAATCTTTGCTTATGTGTGAAGGTGCAAGGGTAATGCTTATAGTTAACCTTTTGTCTAAAGCAGGATTGGTGAATGATCCACTTGGCATGATTCATAGTATTATGTATCTTTAAGGTAAGTAACCACCTGCATTACCATTATACATTATTGTTGATTTTGACTCCTACATCAGATGTGCCTTTGATAATGGTAATTTTCATCATGTGCCAATTGTACCTATGGTTCGAGGAGCATCTCGTTAGTCACCATTACGATTGACATGGGCTATGACTATTCATAAATCTCAAGTAATGACACTAGATAAGGCTACTATTAACATTTGTTGCTTTCTTTGGAGTCAAGACCATTGATTTTTTAAAGATTCATCCTCCTTTTCAAGTGCAAAGATACAGAAAGAGTTCAAATGCTAAACATCTCCAAAGTAGAATTGCACAAGAAGTTCATTTTGCTTAATTGAAAAATTAGGCATATTGAGTTCACACTTATCATTGTATTTTGCTTTTTGCTCAATCCTATTATATAGCTTTATAATGTTTGTTGCAATAATTGTGCAATGTATTCCTTCATCAACATATACGAAATATATAAACTTTTATTTTAACCAATTTATGTTTAACAGTATATATTATTTGGAATGCAAATAGTGATAATAACTTAAAAAATAAAAAATAAAAAAATTCTACTCATAGCCCGCAAAACCGCTCAACTAGCTTAGATATATATATATATATATTGGCCGAGATGATTTAAAAAAAATGATGTTAACCAAGCCCGATTATTGGACGAGGTAACAAGATAACTAAAAATGGAATCACTTATCCCTCCTCTATTTCTCTTCCACTTACCCAATTTAGTTTTACCCTCTCAGTCAAGTTTGCTCTTTCTTTGTTTGTTCATGGTGTTTTTGAGCATTATTTATGTAAGAGATTTATTTCTCAAAAACGTCATGAACAAACAAAAAAATAGCAAACTTGATCGAGAGGGTAAAACTAAATTGGGTAAGTGGAAGAAAAATAGAGGAGGAATGAGTGATTTCATTTTTAGTTATCTTATTACATCGTCTAGTAGTTAGGCTTGGTTAACATCATTTTTTTTTTAAATCATCTTTGCCAATTTATAGATATATAAATGTATATATGTCTAAGCTAGTTTAACTCTTAAAAATAAATATAAACAAACATATATGCTGAGTTCCAACTCCCCCATTATTTAGCATATCATTTCATTTCTTGTCACGAATTTCACATTTTAACATCCAAAATTCTTTATTGCTTCGAATTGAATATGTTTTTCAATTAGGATTTTCCCAAAAAATTCAATTCATTTGTGCTTCCTCGTATTGTCCAATTCAACTTTCCGAAAAGGACATAGTAGATTTTTTGTTCATGCAATTGGGAACAAATTATTTAGTCTTTAACTTTTGACTCCTCAACGCTCTCTGCAATCATTGCCATTGTCTACCTCCCTTTCCCTCCGATAACTGCAAACCATGAGCCTAGCACTGCGGTTTGGTAACTTCTTTTAAGAGCTTTTTTAAAATAAATTATTTACTGTTAGTGTCCAGTTAACAGCCTCGATTTAGAATTCAAAACACCTCCCAATATCATAAAATATACGGGCAACAAACAGTTTGCATCATGAGAACACAACCCTCCACCATCTTTTGAAGATAAATAGAAATCCCAAAATGTATTGCAAACAAAAATAAATCCGACACTCATCTTCTGCTCCTCAAAAGAAGAGCAAACCCATAAAGTTGAAACCTAACGCGGGGTTATAGAATACATTACAATATCATTTTATTGCTATCTACCAGTAATCCTTGAAATAAACATGACAAAGACTGGCACAATAAAAAAATAAAGTCTTTCAATGAACCCTTCATTTTCATTCAAACAGTAGCATATGCTGAAGAGGTGCCCTTCTGTGGCTCGGCTGTGGTGGTGGCCACATATGGCTCCTGGTAGGAGCAGTACTTCCCTCCAAAATAGCCAGCATGGATGATCAACATGTAAAAAAGCTGTGTTCCGCTAAGTATAATCAGAAAAGATTCCACAGTTCTCTGCAAAAGTGAAAATCAATTATCAAAACGGTAAGACCAACATCATTACAGCATACATTGAACTTCTTGGTAATAAAACTTTCTGAGGAAAAGTCTGCATGTGGGTTGGCTCTAGTTCCTACCAGCTTTATGTTTCTGCCCCCAATATGGATCTCCTTGCAAGCCACACTGCATCAAAAACCGCTGGTTTAAGACGCAAATTCTATGCCTTAACATGAAAAGGAAAATTTTTCCCAAAACCCAAACAGAAAACAAGAAGCTCAGAAAGGATAAAGAAAGCAAGAATAGCATAGACTCTATATGTATTCTTCTCCCTAACCTAGCCTTGCCTCAATAAGACACAAATTCTATGCTTTAACATAAAAGCAAATTTTTGCCAAAACCCGAACAGAAAGCAAGAAACTAAGAAAGCATAAAGAGAGGAAGCATAGCATAGACTCTATTCATGTATTCTCCTTTATAACCTAGCCTTGCTTCTATAAAGAACTAGTGGATTTATGTATAAGATACCCACCCCATGGCAAGAAGTGTAAGAGCCCAGGCTGTCATGGCAGAAGAGGCACTGGAAGCCAAACTGTGCTCAGTCCAGACTCTCAGATGATGGAGTCCAGAAAGGCATGAACCTGCACCCACAACTCCTGCTATCAATCCAAGTATCACCATGAATCCGGTTGCAGCATTGCCCATTGGAAAATATATGGCACTGAGGTCCTTGGTTCCTGCATAAACAGCCACACAAATTTAGACAATAAATGCCATGATCAACCAACAACCAAGGATAAGCAATACCGACCAAAATGCTATGATCAACAAAGTACAAAAATTTATGTTTGGAAATATCTAGATGAGTAAATTGATTCATGTGATGAAGTTTAAAAAAGAAAAGGAAAAAGGTCATGATTTTTTTTCCAAGGGCATGAAAATACTATACCAGCAACTATGTAGGTGTGATCCAGTGCCTTGTTGAGAGCCCAGCCGGAGATGGCAGCCACAATGACATACATGCAGAAGTTGAGGAACAGCAAAACTCCTGCACTTGATTTCATCCCTGCAAAAGCCATGGATGATCTCTGTGCAAGAACTCAGCAAAATGAAAGCGTCACACACAAACTTCTGAAACCCGCAAAAGCAGAAGAACCCTTTCCACTCTGTGCACTTGAATGGCTGCACAGCCAGTCTTTATAGCACAGCGGTTAAAGAAGAAGAGTGGGAGAGAGAGAATGGCAGAGTGGGGGACCGAGGCTCATGAAAACCAAAAAGAATTGGAGGGAGTTTTTTTGTGGGTTGGAGAATTAATTTCTTCGTTATTTAACCATAAGTCATGCTCTTTGAAAACAGTTAATTTAAGTGCTTTAATTTTAACTAATATGCAATAATTAATATCCTATAAAATAATTAGTATGGTAAAACATTTTGTAGATTTAAAGTCATGATATCTTATAGAATGCATATCTTTGAGCATAACTCATTAAAATTAAAATTTGTTGGATATAAGTTACATACCTTGACCAATGAGTTACATGCTATTAAATAAGTTGTATTTATAGTTAAAAAAGATAAATAAGGCATTGGTCTAGTGGTAAGGGGATGTTGGTACCCAACATAATTAAACATATGCACACCCCATGATTTATAGAAGTTGATAACTTAGTGCTACATAGTGTTGATGTCAACACTCCCATGTTTGCATG
Organism: Gnetum montanum; assembly: GCA_015680685.1. Lineage (NCBI taxonomy): Eukaryota > Viridiplantae > Streptophyta > Gnetopsida > Gnetales > Gnetaceae > Gnetum > Gnetum montanum. The sequence continues at coordinate 247,361 of MNCI01022309.1, forward strand.
GGGCCATGATTATCAACATTTCTATTTCTCACCCTTAATAACCACATTAAAAATCATGCGAGTAGTGAGCATTTAAATTGTTGGGTGGTGGTCATTAATGGCAGAAATTAGAGACATTAGTGGTAGACGTTTCGGAAGTTACGACGATTCTAGTCATTAATGATGGCAGTTACAATCATTAGTGGCAAACGTTTTGGAAGTTATTGTAACAATTGTGGAAACATGCCTCCTACGTACACATGGAAAGTCCTAAAAACGACTCAACTTTCTAATGTAACAATGTGATAGCTTTGGAAATTTCTATTCATTGTTATCGGTAATGGTCTCATATTTTTCTAATAAATGGTAACTGGTTCCGGTGTCTTACGGTTTCTTGATGGGAGAACACGGCACCAGGAATCAATTGCAGTATTTTCATAGTCGCTTACAGTCTGCATACACCATCACCGCAAAGCGCCCGTGTGAAAGAAGATCCAGAACATTCATCAATGGCATCAATGGCTGGAGGTCAGTTCGATCTGTTTTTTCAAATTGATTTGTGCATTTTTGTTTCATGCACATTTGTAGATTAAGAGATCTATTTTTTACATGCTTCCGCTTGTGCAATCCAATTTTTGATGCACAGAATATTTCTAACATTTGGTATCAGATCATTTGGATCTCTACCTTGATGCTTAGTTTTGTTTTTCTGGGTTTTCTGCGATTTCTGGTTTTTGCTGCACTATTTCTGTCTGCGAATTTTTGCAATTTCTGGATTTTCTACGATTTGCAGCAATTGTTCGCAGATATTGTAAGAACCGCTTGAGGTTGAATCTGCTGCTGTGTTTTTTAACCTGCTGAGATTTTAAATCGCTTATTTTGGACTTGGGGAAGGGACTGTTACAATTTAATTTATTCACTGGATGGAGTTTTATTACATGCGGCTTTTTACACATGTTTCCAGTTCACTATGTAAAGATTTTGGAAATGATAGAAGGTCTGTCTTAAATTATTGTTGATCGGCAATTTACAATTTCGGGAATTATTGTTGATCCATTGGCATTCCTCTGTGCGAGTGCGTGCTCTGTTAGGGTTTCTAGCACTTCCTAATTAGGAATTTCTTCAAGCATTTAGAAAATTATTTGTTTGTCATACCGTCTGTCCGCAACCCATTATTTTATTTGATGGTGGTGTTTTTCCATTGCTTTGATGCCCATGTTGGAATCACCTATTGAAATGTAGATAAGTTTAGTTTTTTTTTTTATCATACAAATTCCATCAAAATAAAGCATATCGTCAAACTGGCAATACCGTTTTGCATTGGTATAACTGCTACACCCGTAACACAATAATAGAGTTTGATTAGTCCAGTACAACTACGAAATGGTAGCTTCATATTGTGCCTATTTCTGGTAATTGTGCTT
>MNCI01022309.1:253558-271128 GCA_015680685.1 Gnetum montanum
AGAACATTCATCAATGGCATCAATGGATGGAGGTCAGTTCGATCTGTTTTTCAAATTGATTTGTGGATTTTTGTTTCATGCACATTTGTAGATTAAGAGATCTGTTTTTTACATGCTTCCGCTTGTGCAATCTAGTTTTTGATGCACAGAATATTTCTAACAGTTATAGTAATTAGTAGTAGATGTTTCAAAAGTTACAACAGTTACAGACCTAAGTGGGCACTTAATTGGAGAAAGGGGGCATTATTACACAAGAAGTGGTGGCGGATTTTGTAGCCGTTACATGAAACATACGCATCATTATGGATGGCCGCAACAGCTATAAAATGGAGTCTAGAGGGGGGGCTCTAGCCATCAAGAGGAGGGAGTCCCAAAATAGGCTCTGGCTATCAGTCTAGAGGAGTAGCTTCCTCTCCACTAAGCAGTAGTTTCCTCTTTTCTTATCTTTTCTTTACAGAATTCTAGTTGATCTTCAAGGAGGGTCCAAGGCAGAAGCCAATGGCTCAAAATTGGATCCTTACGGGTCTTCTTGGCAATGGCAGGAGCTTGTCTCGGTGGTGCAAACATGGGTGAACGATCTTCCTCTATACGATGGTGCACAACAGGTGGCAAATGATGGTAGGCCTTGAGAATTGTAATTTCTGCCCTGTGCGGACTACAGTGGGCAGTCTCTCTCTCTCTCTTTCTCTCTCTCTCCCTCTCTTGTGGTGATCGTGGTCTTCCTACACAACAGTGGATACCATCTGTAGTCATAGGCCAGCAGCATCAGCAGAAGTAGGGAAAATTTAGTTCTTTTAATTACTTATTGTATTGAAGACAATTATTTAATTTAAATTCTAGATTTATTTTTTTATTATTTGGAAAAGGCCACATAGCCCTCTCTAGCTGAGACTATTCCTAGGTTTCTGTACCCATATGGGAGGCACCCTAGGCAGTAGTCTCCTAAAACGAGTTTTCTTTCGCGGTGTTGGTGTGACCAAAATTTATGCATCAACTCCTTTTTGGTGCTAGAAGGAGGACCTTTCTCCTACCTTTTGTTTATCAGCTTTTCTTTCCACTTTTCTAGCCATTGCTATCCCATTTTCTAAAATATCTATTTTCTATCCTTTTCCATCCCTATTTTGGTTTTATTTTTTGAGAATTTCATCTTTCTTGAAAGAATTTTTGAGCCCTTGATTTCTTATTCTCATAAGTTCATTTGTTGAAAACTTTCAGGTCTCATCACCCATTTTTTTTTATTTTTTTCATTTTTTTAAATCCTTGTTTTCAATCCCATTTTCGAATTTGTGTTTTGGCAGTCCTTACATTAGTCCTAAGTTCGGTAAGCTGGTTTTATTTTATTATGGAATCTTAAGTTTATTTTTTTAAAATCTTGCATTTTATTATTTTTCCCTTTCAATTTTATAAGTATTGCAATTTTATACATTTATTTTTTTTTCAAAGAAAAAGTAGCATATTTTAGTGTTTTTCTTTACCAAAAAAATATATATATTATTTCAATATTTTCTTTTCTCTTTACATAATTTTATAGTTTCATTATAATAATTATATTTTATAGTTCTATTTATGAGTGAACTCTCCTCTGCTTCTAACTAACTAGTCACTCATCTCTTCACATTAACGAAACAACGAGCCTCACGCTTTCCAAGTTTTATTCTTAGGAGAACTTGGACTAGGATGGCAGCCAATCAACCCCTAGCTCCCATAGTCAATAACCCCTTGAACTTTACTAACTACCACAACATCCCAAAGTCACTCCAGAACATAAATTTGTTCTACGACCCTACAAACCCTTCTAGTGATGCCCCCCAACATATACAATGTTTTGAAACCTTACTAGGCATCTACATTGTTGTCCAAAATGATGTGGCATGTAGCGCATTTGTGACAACTTTCATAACCAAAGCAACTCAATGGTTCTTAATGCTCCCCAATGGTTCCATTAACTCATGGTAGGAGTTCAAAAATAAGTTTTTGACTCATTTTGAAAAATTCATAAGCCCTACCATAGCATCTAGCGACCTCACTAGCTTAAGAAAGCTACTTGGAGAAAATGTCAAGGATTAAAACCTGAGATTTGTTCACCAATTGGCCTATGTGCAAAATGAGATGCCTCCACAACCCAATGGCATCCTCAACTTTTACTTCTCTACGATTGAACCATTCTTTTCCTATGCCATCAAATCAGACCCTAACATAACAGAAATACAGGGAGCAATGGCTAAAGCCATCGAGTTAGAACAAATTATGCTTATGAATAGCATTCAAACCCAATTTCGGATGATGAGCATTAGCAATTCTATGCAACATAGTCCTCTACCTCTATCAACTTTCCCAATGACCAACACTATGATCCAAACTCTCGTTCCCCTTCAAATGACTCAACCTACAAATAGCTATTTTCAAGGTCCCACATTTTCTCCATGCCTACAATCTAACACTGGTTTGAATGAGGATCAATCAAAGGCCTTAATTCAGTCCATCGTAAACCCAAATGAGGTACCTAATCCTATTGAACCCACAACTCAAGCTCAAGATCAAATGATCCAGATATTAACTTCACTTCAAAAACTTTCAAATGAAGTAGTTGAATTAAAGAGAATCAATAACAAGGGTCCTATACAACCAGAAAAGCCTAGTTCATCAATCAATGACAATTATTGTCACCTCCATAACACTAGCCAACATTCTGAGGAGAATTGTCCCATATTTTTAGCATTATTTGGTGACAACACCCAAGTTCAAAAAAATCAAAAACCTCCTATTATGGTCCTTAACATACCTCATCAAACAAAAATGAAGAGGTTTCCTCATTTGAGCAAGTTATGGTAAACATCCCCAACCCACCTAATTCTTGCTATCGTAGATTTAAATACATCATGAACAACACACAACAACAAACTAGGAATGACCCTTACACTCCTCCAAATAGAAGAGCTCCTAGTCAAAGTAATACAAATACTAAAACTGAGTCATGCCAAACAAATGCTCCACAATAATCAAACCCACCTTCTACACTTAGAAGAAATCCACCTTAACAGGAAGCTATAGATAAACACAAGACTTATGATCTAGATGAGGATTTAAAGAAAATTAAAGTTAACCTCTCAATGTATGATATTTCAGAATTTAATGAAATGAAAGAGGCAGTTCAAGAGATAGTTCATACACTTGAAACTAGAAAAGAAAAATCTGCAATCCTCGAAAGGCAAGTTCACTTCATTGAAAGTACTAATACATTTTCAGTTCAAAATGTAAACAATTCCATGACGAGTAAGAAAGAGCAACCTCCTTTCCTAACAACTCTAATTATTTTAGGAAAAAATGTTCACAATTATTTGATGGATTCTGGAGCAACTGTTAGTGTCATACCTCTTGAGGTATGTAAGACTTTAGGAGCACAAATGATACCACAAACAAAAAACGTGATTCAACTTGATGGATCCAACGTACCTATAGTAGGGTCATTAAAAGGAGTGAAAGTGAAACTTAAACAATACCCTACATTCACATGTTACACAGATATCTTAGTGGTTGACATGTTACCTACCTATGGTGTGCTCCTATTTAGAACTTTTGGAGCCATGTTTGGGGGCTTCTTTAGGTCATATTTCTCAAAGCTATTAATCCCTATCAGAGGAAAATCTGAATACATGACTATACCTCGAGAACCCTTTGATAAACAAGTAGTTACAACCTTAGATCAACAAAATCAATCTTTGGAAGATTGAAACATTAATCTTTATGTTGGGGTTACTGAGGTTGAGCATACCAAACATGTTCTAAATGACTATCTGAGTGGAACTACAAAAATAAATCCTATCTCTCATGCAAATCCCACCCAATCCCATCAAAGTTCTAGAAAAGGTAAAGAAATCTATGGAGACACCTTGCCTTATCAGCAACATGATGGATTTCACCCAAGTGATTCACCACCTTTAGTAGTAGATAAAGATGTAAGTAAAACCCTACCTCTTAAAACATTTAAAGGTGTGCTAAATTTTAACGACACATCCATGGAACATTCTCCTAGAAAGGTTATATCTGATAATCCACCAAGACCTAGACCTATCATTAAAACTTATATTAATGAAAAACTTTATAGAAAATGATCAAGCAAGTTAAGATTAGGTCTTGATTTTCGTNATTTGCATATTTTCTTTACACTTCCATCATTTCTTTCTTGGCATTTTATTTTGATTTTTTCTTTGCATATGATTTTAATAATCATTATGGTCTTTTGAGTTACTAGGTGTTGTGTCATCAGAGCACCATTGAAAATAATGTTAGTATAATATTTTATATAATATTTCCTAGTGCTATTACATAAAATCTCCTTTATACTATATATTTCAATAATGCTTTGATTCTTCCTAATCTTTTTCAAGGTTTTAGTTTCTTTAGTTATGTTGGATTATGGAGCATGAGATTTGTGCTAACTTATCATGTAATCATCATGATCATGTGAGTGTAGGATAAGTGATGTTGGAGAATGGTTAGCCATAATCACTAGGTGACCTTGGAAAACCCCATTTTCCCTCTCATAAGCCCTAGCCCTCAAGTGTGATGATCCATGGTTACCCTATGAACAATGAGGTGAAGTGTGTTCATCTTCACTTGAGAACCCTTAGCTGTAGCAACCGAAAATGTTGGTGGCTAGAACACCGAGAGGTTGCCAACGGAATAGTTTAACCTCGAAACCCTATGAAGGTCATGCTAGAGAAAAATGGAAATGGGATGCCTTGAATGGTCTGGTCAATCAAACAAGGACTTAATTGGTGTATCTTAACCTTTTGTAGACGTTTGTTTTGGAAACAATGTACGCGAAGTAAACCGATGATCAATAAATGTAAAATGATGAAAATGGTGCAAAAACATGATGATAGTAAACAAATAGCAAAATAGACTTGGGTGAGAAAGTGCACCACCCCAAGGTTGTGGATTTGATCTTTTGTTTTGTTGGAAAGTGTACAACTAAACATGCAACACTGGAGAGGCATAGCTTACACAGAGCAATATGGTCATAGATCTCTAAACTATATTTGGTAACCTCCTATTCAGGGTTCTCTTGCTTGGCACTCTACTCGCTAAGATGTCAAAATGTTAAACTCACAAGGATATCTGGAGCCAACCAGAAAGCTAAAAATGCCAACTATGCTCTCCAAAAGCCAACCACGCAAAAAGCCAACACTTTGAGCATTGTTCAATGGGGTATTTATAGGGCCAGGAGCAGGAGAAAAACATGGTCTAGATGCCACATGTCTTGGGCCCCACAAGGTGCACACATGGCTGTGCTATGTAGATGTGTGATGCTGGATGTGAACCTTATTACGCTATGACCATACTGCTAAAAATGTGTGTGCCAAAATCTAGAAAACATGCAAACAATGAAAACAAAATGGAGCCTATGCTCCAAGACTACATCTTCCCTGCTCTTGTGAGCAGGGTCAAGCATAGGGACAATTTTGGGAATTGACCAGGGATGTGCAAAATGAAGTAAAATTACTGATTTCTGCTAGAGAGGTGCCAAAATGAGAGTGATCACTGCCAACAAGTCTTGGAACTAACGGAAGGCATCTTGATGCCTTCATGCAAGTGTTTCACTACTTACACTATCAAGTGTGTTGGCATAGCGTAAATAACTGCATGCTATGCTATGCTACGCTATGTGGCGTAGCAGAGCATAGCCTCCAGTCTTTGAAAAAACATTTTTTCTAGAAGCCGAGAGCATCTATCTGGGACTTGATCGAGCAAGCAATTGCAACTTTTTCTTCCATCTGGTAAAGTTTTTAGACATGCTGAGTTCATCCTTGCGGCATTTCATTATTTTTCATACTTGCTACGGTATGCAGCATAGCACAGCGTAACAGCTAATGTGACCTACATCTTTGTTTAATTTGCAATGTTTTATCAAGAAACTTTGCTTGAGACCTGGGCGCTGAGTGGGATAGGCAATTTTGGAGGCCAGAGCGTTGCCAAATATAGTCCTCTTGCTGGAACCACTTGGCAAAAGGGCCTTTGTGCATTCTATCCTTGCTACACTATGCTACACTGCATAGCGTAGTGTAGCATAGCACCTCATGTTGGCTGAATCCTGAATTGTTTTGCAAAAATTTTATCATGGGATGTTTTTTATGTCCTAGTGTGTTAGTAGAGTAATCTTGCTTGATGGTTGCAACATGGGCAAGTGCTTTGGAAGACTGACTTGTTATCAACTTGCATCTTGGATGTCTGATTGACCTCCTCAAGGCTCACTATGTTGCATAGCATAGTGTAGCATAGCATATTTCTCTGCTAGAAAACTTGATGAACTATTTAACTCATCCTGAACACTTTCAAAAACTCCTAGCATGGTCCCTAGGTAGACTGTCAGCTGGGTCAATTATCCAGTTCGGCAAGCTAGAGAGTCTAGTAGGCTTGTCAGCCCTGGAGATAGAAAACTTGTTGGACTGTATAGTCTACCCTCAGTGCCAACATTGTTCTGATGGCCCATTATGACACTACACTTGTGGAAATCCTTTGCCCAAATTCCAAGACTCTAGGGAAGCATGTGGATCTTGAAATTTTATGGTGTTTCAATGGCCCCTCTTTGTCAACGTCTAGAGGATCTATCCAAGAGACTTTGACAAAGAATACAAAACACCATGAAGAACAAAATGTCAACATCACTCTCCATTGGTTTCTCAAATGTCACTTTGCTATGCTTGGGGGTACTAAGATGGTTAGGTAAGTAAAAGGAGCAAAAGATGGATTTGGGGAAATAGGTTTTGGGAAGGAATAGATGTAACTTACCGTGATCCCTCGTCAAAGTGCTTGTGAGGGATTTGACATGCATGAGCATCTTTAGTTTGTTGGCTTTTGACCTCTCGTCAAAATGCTTAGAGATGGTCATTGTGAAATAGCTATTGTGCATGCTTTCTTTCTTTCTTTCTTTTGGAGCTCTTTTGCTCTTTTAGACTTTTGCATTTTTCTTCTGGTGTTTGGCCATGTTCACTTGCAAACAACCTTGTTGTTGTAGGATAGGTGTTTCCTCCCTGAGATGAGTTGTGTTACATCCATGTGGGGCTTTGATCTACCTATAGATGCTTCCCATGCGGCGAGTTGCATTACGTGCATCATGGACTTGGTGGTTGGGCATGTGAGGGGGCTTTATAAGCATTGGGAAAGCTTGTAAAAGAGTTGTGAATGAAAACTACCAGTATAAGAAGTGAGGTCAAGAGGGTTAAAAGGGATGGCGGGATGTGCACTCCCAAGTAGCCTAGATAGTTGGAACGATCACTTCGGAATGATGTAGTGTCTTGCTCTCCTGGCGAAACACATCTCTAAGTGACACCATCTTGGCCTGTATCCTACAAATGCAATAGAGAGAATAGCAAGAAAATGTAACCATGAAATGAAGTGAGGGAAAAGTCTCACTTGCTTTAGACACTATTGAGGTTAGCAAGCATTGTTGCTGAGGCATGCGACATCCAAAACAGGAAGGCTAGTAGTCATTCTGGTAGTGGCAGACTGAAGGGGTTGGTACTAAGGAGGCTAGGGATGATGGTGATGCAAGTGCTCAGGATTCCTCATCCAAGGTAAACATCATGTAGTCTAGCTGCAAGGTGAGATGCCCAATAGCTGGACAACTCTTGGACTCAAATGGGGGTAAGGGCTAGAGGGTAGCAACTCTATGGCTAGGGCATGATAGTGCTGGGACTCTAGTAGTAGGCACTAACAATAGGAGCTACTGCCAAAATGACTGGTTGTGGTAACGGTAGCTCCAGAAGGTTAACAAGATGTTAGACAACATCTCTGGAGAATTAGCAAGATGTTAGGGGTGGTGGCGTTGCATGTGTTCTAGAGGGTGTTTTCTTGGCAATGTGAACTACATTCTAGAACTCCAATGTCCCACCCTATGTTGGCACTGTGCACGCTTGCTTATTTGTAGGGTTGTGTATGCGAGCTGAGAACATTATGCCACGAACCCAATTTAAGGTCTTGGTAGACCATCAAATGTATTGGTTTAAGGTCCCAGTAGACTGTGATGTGCTAGTTTAAAATCCTAGCAGACCATTGTGCTAGTTTATCATCGTAGCAGATGATGGATGGGCTAGTTTAAGGTCGTAGTAGACCGTACTGTGGGTGCCAGTTTTACGACATAGCCCAAGGACTTGCTATGCCAGTTTATAGTCATAGAAGACTATCTGTGCTACTTTATAGTCATAGCAAAGTATCTATGCCAATTTATAGTCATAGCAGACTATTTGTGCCAATTTATAGTCATAGCAAAATATCTGTGCTTACCTCACTTTTGCATTAGATGTAGTATGGCTTGAGGTATAAGTCGTTCATGGGATTTGCAAACTCTTTGCCATCCATATTGGCCAGTTTGAAGGCCCCAATCTCATAGGCTTTCATGACTATGAATGGACCTTCCCAGTTTGCTGAGAACTTGTTTACATGTTCACAAACAGCTTTGAGGACTAGGTCCCCCTTTTTGATCAGTCGTTGATGTAGATTGAAATAATGCTTTTGCCACTACTTGTCCTGGTACCATTCAATACGACTAAGTGTTTGGGCACGCTCCTCCTCTATGGAGTCAAGGTCAATGATTCTTGACTCATTGTTCTGGGCTTCGTTCACGATGCTTAAAAGGATCATCAAAGTGATGGTACCTGTAATTCAAGAGGTAACACTACTTCAGATCCATAAACAAGGCTGTAGGGAGTCTTACCTGTGGCCGTTCTACATGTCGTACGGTAAGTTCACAGCACGTGGAGGATTTGCTCATGCCATCGCCTCTTGCTATTGCTAAGCATATTTTTGAGCAAGTTGATGATGGCCTTATTTGTTGCTTCTGCCTAACCGTTTGCCTGCGGGTAGTATGGCGACGAAAAGGATTGCTTGATGCCACGGTTGCTACAAAAGGTTTTGGTTTCTGTGCTACTAAATTATGTCCCATTATCTGTCACAATAATAATGGGAAGACCAAACCATGTTACTATCTTTTCTATGATAAAGTGGCAGACCTATTGAGATGTAGTCTTCCTAAGGGGGGTAGCCTCTACCCACTTTGTAAAGTACTCAATGGAAATGATGATGAAGCTATGTTCTACAGAAGACTTAGGCGTGATGGGTCCTATGATATCTAGTCCCCAGTGTTGGAATGCGCACATAATCTATGTAGGGTGCAACTCAGTAGGTGAGACATGTATAAGATTTTCATGACGTTGGCATGTATCACATGTCCTAACTTTGGCAAGGAAATCTCATTCCATGCAAGGCTAGTAATATCCTAGGTGTCTAATTTTTGCTGCCATAGCCCTAGGAGCTATGTGTCCTCCACATAATCCCTCATGGACTTCGTTAACAATTTTTTTCACTTCCTCCCCACCAACACAAGTTAGCAATATCCCATCAAAGGAGCGTTTACATAGGATGTTATCTCCTATAAGGACATACTATCAGGCTCGCTTTTAGATTGCATCCTTTTGGGCAGATGTCAAGCTGTGTGGGGGTTCGCCATGTTGAAGATAGGCTTTAACATTAGTATATCACTGTTGGGTATCTTTTGCACTTATAGATGCAACATGTACTGCTTGAGTGATAAGGTCTATGCATTCTGTTATCAAAGCAACTAAAGTTGCAAATAGGTGTGGCAGCATGTTTAGTGCTAACATGGCTAAGGCATCTACTACAATGTTCTCGTTGCGGGGCACGTGTTGGATGTCTATCATTGTAAATTGTTTCAGTAAACTCTTGGCCAAATCACAATAGGGTTGTAAGTGTGAAGCTTTACAGGCATATGAAACACCACAAAATTTCGAGTCTCGGCATCCCAACTGCAAATATGGTTAAGTGTTACGTGCTGTTACATGCTGCTATGTAATTTTATACTTTCATTCTAACAATTATATTTTATAATTATGTTTATGAGTGAACTATCCTCTTCTTCTAACTGACCAATCACTCGTCTAACTTATCATGTAATCATCATGATCATGTGAGTATAGGATAGGTGATGTTGGAGAATGGTTAGCCATAATCACTAGGTGACCTTGAAAAATCCCATTTTTCCTCTCATAAGCCCTAGCCCTCAAGTGTGATGATCCATGGTACCCTATGAACAACGAGGTGAAGTGTGTTCATCTTCACTTGCAAACCCTTAGCCACCCAGGAGACCTACTATGATGCTATCGAATTGCAATTAAAGGTACATACACAAGGGTTGAACTGCACCATGAGCAAAGTTTCCTTAAAAAGAAAAAAAAAAGGAATGAGGACTATGTTCACTAGTAGTGTAGCTAATCAGCCAGACTCGTGTTAGAATTCCTACCTTAAGAATGAAGTACACCATGGGCCAAGTTTCCTTAAAAAGAAAAAAAAAAGAATGAGTACCATGTTCATTGGTAGTATAATAAGTTCTTAAGTGTGATGGGGTCTGGCAGCTATCCTCACCCTAACCTCCATTTCCCCTTTTAAACCTATTTTCCAAAAAAAGGCAAATAATCCCTTTTTCATCCATTTTACTTCTCAATGTCAAAAAAAACGTTCCAAGGAAAAATCCAAAAGTTGTGACTAACCACGATATAATATGAGCCTATCCTCCTTATTAAGTTTAGTATGGGTCTTGTACTCAAAGTAGTCCACATGCTGTTGGCTTTTACTTTGTAAGAATATTGGGAAAGAAATCATAATTATATTTTAATTATATATAGATATATGTAGTTAAAATAATAAAATTATATATTTAGAGTTTAATTAAATAAGATGGTGTGGTTCGGGTGGTCCATGTTTAGTTCTCTTTTGGTTATATGGTTATTTTAATCATGTTTAGTTTACTTTTAAGTTTCCATTTTCTTGTTTTGTGATGTTTGTAATTCCCTATCTATTGCATCATTTTAGAATTTCTGTGGTCTCATTCCTTGCACTGGCATGCAATTAAAAGTTTGGGGGCTAAGTGTTAATGTCAACACTCCCATGCTCACATGGGGCCATGATTATCAATGTTTCTATTTCTTTCCTTTAATAACCATAGTAAAAATCATGCAAGTAGTTGACATTTAAACTATCGGGTGGTTGTCATTAATGGTAGCAGTTACAGAGATTAGTGGCAGACGTTTTGGAAGTTATAGCAATTACGGTCATTAATGGTAGTGATTACAGTCATTAGTTGCAAACATTTTGGAAGTTATAGCAATTACGATCATTAATGATAGCGGTTACAAACATTAGTGGCATATGTTTCAGAAGTTACGGTGATTTTGGTCATTAATGATGGTGGTTATGGTCATTAGTAGTAGAGGTTTCAGAAGTTACGATAGTTACGGACCTAAGTGGACACTTAATTAGAGAAAGTGGGCATTATTACACAAGAAGTGATGGTGGTTTTTGTAGCCATTACATGAAATGTACACATCATTATGGATGGCCACAGTGGCTATAAAATGGAGTCTAGAGGGGAGGCTCTGGCCATTAAGAGGAAGGAGTCCCAAAACAAGCTCTAGCTATCAGTCTAGAGGGGTAGCTTCCTCTCCACTAAGCAGTAATTTCCTCTTTTCTTTACAAGATTCTAGTTGATCTTCGAGGAGGATCCAAGGTAGGAGCTAGTAACTCAAAAGCAGATCCTTGTAGGTCTTCTCGATGACGGTAGGAGCTTGTCTCGGTGGTGCAAACATGGATGAACTATCTTCCTCTCTACAGTGATGCACAAAAGGCAGCAAACGACAATAGGCTTTGAGAACTATAGTTGTTGCCCTATGCGGACTGTAGTGGGTAGTCTCTCTCTCTCTTTCTTTCTCTCTCTCTCCCTCTCTCATGGCAATCACAGTCTTCCTGCCCAATAGTGGATACCATCGGTAGTCATGGACCAGTAGTGTCAACGGGACCAGGAAAAATTTAGTTCTTTTAATTATTTATTGTATTGAAGATAATTATTTAATTTAAATTCCAGATTTCTTTTTTTATTATTTTTAAAAGACCACGTAGCCCTCTCTAGCTGAGACTATTCCTAGGTTTCCACGCCCATACAGGAGGCACCTTAGGCAATAGTCTCCTAAAACAAGTTTTCTTTCCCGATGTTGGTGTGACCAAAATTTATGCATCAACACATAGTAAAATCGAACCTAGGCCTACCATATTGACCTAGTGGTAAAAATTGATTTCAAATCTCTAAGTTATAGGTTTGAGTTTGGTGAGTAACACACAGTCATAAAGTTTTAATATGAATTTATGGAAATATTGTCAAGAATAAGTTTTAGAAATTTGAAGTTAAAAGATATGAAAAATTAAGTTACTATTAATGATAAGAATGATCAAATGGCAATGAAGAAACTTGAGAAGACAAAAGCTTATGGGAATAATTTTTTCTAGAGGAAGTATTAATTATTCCAAACAAATAGCTTGAAAATTTTTCCTTATTTGATAATAATACTATTAATTCAAAAGATTAAACCTTATATGAAGAAGTAGGCTAATGCAAAAGGTAAAGAATCTCAATGTAAGCTCAATTGGGATGGATAATATCTTGAATCATTTATGTCAACATTTTTAAATGAATCTTTCTCTCCTACAAAAGTTGGTATTGTTGATGCCAACACTCCCATGCTCTCATGGGGCCATGATTATCAATGTCTCTATCTCTCTCTCTTAATAACCATAGTAAAAATCATGTGAGTAGTGGGCATTTAAACTATTGGGTGGTGGTCATTAATGGTAGTAGTTATGATCATTAGTGGTAGACATTTCGGAAGTTACGACGGTTACGAACATTAGTAGCAAATGTTTTGGAAATTATGGTGGTTATGAACATTAGTGGTAGATGTTTCAGAAGTTATGAACATAACTGGACACTTAACTGGAGAATGTGGGCGTTATTACATAAGAAGTGGTGGTGGTTTCTGTGGCGGTTACATGAAATATAGGCATCATTAATGATGGCCATGGTAGCTATAAATTGAGGGGAGAAAGGGCTCTAGTTATCAATCTTAAAGGGCTCTGGCTATTAGTCTAGAGGGGCAACTTCCTCTCTAGAGGTAGCGGTTTCTTCCTTTCTTTTCTTGTATTTTGCAATCTTCTAGCTGTTCTTCGAGGAAGGTCCAAAATAGGAGCTAGCAGCTGAAAATTGGATCCTTGTGGATCTTCTCAGTGATGGTAGGAGAGTTCTTTCTCTCTTCTTTCTATCTGCAATAATGCAAGCAGTGGAAACCATGTGCAAGGCATGAGATGTGCAGTTTTATTTAGGCCAGCAGCTTGTCTTGGTGGTGCAAACATGGGTGGACGATCTTCTTCTCTACAATAGTGCACAAAAGGTGGCAGATGGTGGCAGGCTTTGAGGACCATAATTACTACCCTATGTGGATTGCAGTGGGCAATCTCTCTTTCTCTCTTTCTTTGTCTCTCCCTCTCTCGCAGTGATCATGGTCTTCCTACCCAGCAATGGATACCATCGACAATCATAGACCGGCAACATCAGCAAGACTAAGGAAAATTCATTTCTTTTAGTTAATTATTGTATTCAAGACAATTATTTATTTTAAATTCCAAATTTCTTTTAGTTTATTATTTGCAAAAGGCCATGTTGCCCTCTCCAATTGAGACTATTCCTCAGTTTCTGTACCCATACAAGAGGTGCCCTAGGCAATAGTTTCCTAAAATGAGTTTTCTTTTCGAGTGTTGGTGTGACCAAAATTTATGCATCAACATCTTTTTGGTGCTAGAAGGAGGGCCTTTCTCCTACCTTTTATTTATCAGCTTTTCTTGTTAATTTTTTTCCTAGCCATTGCTATCCCATTTTCTAATATATCTATTTTTTGTCCTTTTCCAACCTCTATTCTATTTTATTTCCTAAAAATTTCATTTTCTTTGTTTCAAACTTGTTTTCAGCCATTGCCTTGAAAAATATTTTTAAAGAATTTTCGAGCACTTTATTTTCTGTTCTCAAAAGTTCATTTCTTAAAAACTTTTGGGTCTCATCACCTATTTTTCTTTAATCTTTTTTTTTATTACTATTTTTTTTTTGGCCGAGAGGCCAACTTGTCTTGCATGATAGGAGGGAGGGACGAGTGCATTTGTCATCCTCCAAGTAACGCCCTTCACATCATGCACCATGTAAGATCCCACAAAATGGGAAAAAACATGAATCGAAGAGCCACACCTTTTCATATTCTTGTTGCCCAAAATGTGAACCAAAGAGCCATAGCTTTTCATATTCCCACTGAACACATAAAAAGGCCAAACACAACCAAATGCAGAATGGGAATGGGAATGAGAATGAGAATTCCAATTTCATTCTATCTCTGTCTCCGTCTGCAACTACTGCTGTAGGCCGCCTAGCCCACCTGAACTAGCTTCAATGATGCTAACTTTGGAGCTTCATTGGAGTGTTGGAAAGGCACCTACGATGGTGGCCCATGCTTCAACTACAATAACAAGCCCATTAGCATGCACTTCTTCAACCAAGGCAATAATAAGATAGTAGGCTAGTCAGCCGTTGCTACATCCTTGCTCAACACCAAGGGCCACGACATGCACACATCATCAACAATCATCAGCAACATCATGGTTGATGCCAACGTGCTCATATATGCCAACGGCACTACCCATGGCAAGACCTGGCTTACATGGATCTCCATCTACAAGGTCTAGTGGGACAGTGGCTACTTTAGCTCCAATATCCTTGCAGCCATGGATTCCACTCTATCCAACAGCATTAACATGCTTTCGCTCTCACTTGATAACAACCCGTAGCAGTACTACATCAATAGCATCACCATTGGTGCCTTCACCATTGTAGTCCACTACCACATATTTGTCGTTTGCTCAACCAAAAACTCTAGACACAGCATTGATATTACCTCAAGTCTCATGCCCTTGATCATGACCATCATTGCTAGCACCCTCGACCGTGACTTCCCAGCCATCATGGTGCTCGCCAATGGCAACGAGTATGTTGGAACCTCACTCTACTCTAAGGAACTGCTACTGGAAGATCCAAATCTCACACTCATCTATGCTGGAAACACTAGCCTCAATGGCGATAAAAACATGAACTTCTACACCTGTGGTAGCTTGGACCCCAGAGGTAGAGGAGGTGTGAATCATAATATAATTTTTTTTATAATAGCTATAAGATCCCTTCATTTAGGTTTCTTTTTTTTTGGATAAAATTTATATATGAATTAGGCCAATATGTTTCTTGAGTAGCTTTGTCTGAATGTATGTTTTAAGCATAAAATTTTGCAAGCAGGGGCAAGATGAGGGGTAGAGCCAGAGACATTTAAGGAAGGATGGTAATGGCTATAGTTGAAGCTACAGCTTAAAGGGAAGGGTTTTATAAAGTTTCTATGTCAACAATAGCCTTTGCTTATTGGAATATCTTTCAAGAAACAAACTTTCTACTAGTTTTCTTATGTGTGTTTTTGTTAATTTTTTAAGGTGAATTGTAATGTGTTGAACATTACATTTTGATGATTTTGTGCAATTTTCATAGTTTCACTTCAAGCTGAGCTCTTCTGTCATCAATACTTAGCATGCTTTCCTATACATTTGCATTCCCAATGCAAAAACATTCCAAATTTTGGTTCTATTCTTTTTTCAATGCTTGCTGGAGTGGCAAGGAATTCTAAAATTGTAATTTTCTGCTACTATCTTGAGTAATCTTCTTTTTCTACACCCTTTTTCAATGTAAAGGAACATTTGTAAGTTCATTTTCTCTTTATCTCATTGTATATCTTGTGTAGGTTTTATCATTTCTATGGTTGTGCTTTGAAATTCAGCAATTACCATGGAGTAGATGTGTTTAGTTGTTACGATTGTGATTTCTTTTTCATTTGCAATATGCATTTTAATAAAATGCAAAAGCATTAGCATTTTGCTAGCACATAAAAATTATTAGCCAATTTGAGATGTCGGCCTCACTTTGATCATAATTTTAACAATTTTTCCTGCTTATTGGGAGGACTTAAAGAGTTCAAATTTGATAATTTCTTCTTACCTTCTTGCATGCAATGAGGCCTTTTCTTTATGTACATATTCTTTGATTGATGGAATCTAATGGATGATATGGTTATTAACCTAGTAAATTTTAAAAACGAGAACTTCTGCACCTTTGGCAACCTAGACCCCAGGAAGATCTCTGGTAAGATCATGCTATGATGATCCTGGCCAATGCTAAGGAAAACAATGACGAGCTCTCCATTGACACACATGTCTTGCCATAATCATAAATAATCAATTATTTATAAATCTCCCCTAGCTAAAGAGTCACTGCAAGGCAGCCAATGATTATATTTATCTCGGTTATATATAATGATACATATATAATCATAAACATAAATGATTATATATAATGATTATAAACATTTCATCATAAATAAAGTCAGCTATTTATAATCATTTTATTATATATATCTTATGTATAATGCTAACCGAGATATAATCATTATGGGTTAACATTATGAANCTATTTATAATCATTTTATTATATATATCTTATGGATAATGCTAACCGAGATATAATCATTATGGGTTAACATTATGAATGAATAAATAATATCTCTAACATTATGGATTATGAGTAATATTTCATCACATCTTGGCTTTATTTATTATGAAATGTTGACTATTCGAATGAATCTTATAATCTATAATATCTCATATTATAATTATGGATTATTTCTCTTATTATAATAATCTCATAACATTTATTGGATTCCACTAATTATAATATAATAATTATGAATGAGGCATTAGCATCATTCATATCTTGTCCATTGTAACAATAATGTCAATATACAAAAGCCCGTGATATAATAATAACATTATTTATGTATTTGTAACATAATTTTTTATATCTTTACAAACGAATATGCATTACAAATATATGTTGCAATGCCAATTTAGTTTGATCTTTTCGTTTTCCCTCATGCACATGTGCCACATCCATGGGAGCTAAAGTGATGGGACGTGATATCGCATGGGCTGCGATATCACATCCCATGTGATATCGTGTTGTCCCTCGCAATATCGCGGTGCGTCACCAAGTCTATAAATAAGAGGTGGCTCTCCCTTGTTTCCCAATCGAGGCCTAGATCGTAGCTGAACTCTGGCAGTTTTTTCCCTCCATAAATAGATTAATTTCCATGTTCCCGTAGTAGGAACTCCAAAGTGAATGGATCTTTATTCGAGCAGACATTGTACCTGAACACAATTTTGTGTATGGAAATAAAGAGGAACTTCTTGGATTAACCTTGTAGTGCATGGAATAAGCTAATTAGGATTTTATTTACTATTATTTATTATTCGTTATTTGAATGCTTTATTAGTCATTAAATCTCTCTCAACCCTTCTCTCCTAGTTAAGTGCCTCAGTACGACCACTTCGAGC
The DNA here is from genome assembly GCA_015680685.1 of Gnetum montanum. Taxonomy (NCBI): domain Eukaryota; kingdom Viridiplantae; phylum Streptophyta; class Gnetopsida; order Gnetales; family Gnetaceae; genus Gnetum; species Gnetum montanum. The sequence continues at coordinate 270,926 of MNCI01022309.1, forward strand.
ACGTGCGTTATGCTTGGTGATCCCAGCAACGATTAGCGTTTGGTAACCAAGGTTGCATTAGTTCAAGGTGTGAACGGTAAGTGGGAATAGATGTTGATGCTAGGTTAATTCAGACTTAGTTAGTTAGTTAAATTTAGTCAATTATTCTCTTCACCCTTCACCTTGTTAGCATAGGAGATAAAACATAAAAATTATAAAAATCA
>MNCI01022309.1:275607-317308 GCA_015680685.1 Gnetum montanum
TTTTGGTAAATTATTGTGGTTAAGACTTTAACTCTTGTTCCAAATGACATTCCTAGAGCCTATGGACTTTTTGAATGTAGGCTTGTCAGGGCATTAAGGGCATGAGCCTACTTTGGGGAGGACCCACTAACATTCCTATTTGGTGCACCAATTAACTTCTTTTCCCTAACATTTTTGCAATCTATTTTATTTTGTTCATTTCCATCTTGACATCCATTTCATCGATGTCCTAGTGGTCTCTTTTTCTCCATCCTTCTTATTTCTTTTCTTTTTCCATTCTATCACTACCGGGGGTTCGCGATTAGTCATGGGGGTACGGGGCCCAATTTTTTTGATTTTCTCCTAACCCCTACACCTTCAGTAGTCATCATTAATATATCTCTAGATCCACAATTAGCCATACCACAGCTTAGCCAATGGACCTTTTACTGTGACAAGGTATTAATTACATGAAATTCATTTACCCTTGCTAATATAAGACTGTGTTGTGTGTGCAGATGGCAATCATGCAACAATGGATTGGATCTAGAGGGAACACTTGGAATGGATCGGTGTTGAAGCAGCTATGCAAGGAACGAGATCAATGATGCGCTTATGGATGGACAACGAAAGGCACAATCTTGGCCCTGGCAGCAGCAGACTTCTTTTCTCTTTTCTTTCTCTTTCTCAGCTACCAAATGAGGCCTGATGTCAATGTAATAAGGTGTTTACTCTTGTTATCCTAAACACCAGTTTTGTCTTGTCTCGTAATGATGATCCATTCACATGTCATCCCATTATTTCCATTCAATCAATAATCCCATACCTTCCCAATATTTTGTAAGGAACTCAAGGATGAGCTTTCATTTAGTCATGGGGGTATGATGGGACGTGATATTGCGGCAGCCGCAATATCGTGTCGTCCCCCGCGATATCGCGTATGCGATATTGCGGTGCGTCACCAAGTCTATAAATAAGAGGTGGCTCTCCCTTGTTTCCCAATTGAGGCCTAGACCGTAGCTAAACTTTCGCAGTTTTTCCCCTCCAGAGATAGATTAATTTCCATGTGATAGATTAATTTCCATGTGCCCACAGTAGGAACTCCAAAGTGAACGGATCTTTATTCGAGCAGACATTGTACCTGAACACAAGTTTGTGTATGGAAATAAAGATGAACTTCTTGGATTAACCTTGCAGTGCATGGAATAGACTAATTAGGATTTTATTTACTGTTATTTATTATTCATTATTTGAATGCTTTATTAGTCATTAAATCTCTCACAACCCTTCTCTCCTAGTTAAGTGCCTCAGTACGACCACTTCGAGCACGTGTGTTACGCTTGATGATCCCAACAATGATTAACGTTTGGTAACCAAGGTTGCATCGGTTCAGGGTGTGAACAATAAGTGGGAACAGATGTTGATGCTAGGTTAATTCAGACTTAGTTAGTTAGTTAAAGTTAGTCAATTAGTCTTTTCACCCTTCACCTTGTTAGCATAGGAGATAAAACATAAAACCTATAAAAATCACATACCTTAGACTTACTTAACCATACAACCGTGACAACTACAAGTAAGTCCGGGAAGACAACGAATGATTAACCTTAAGTGTTCCATGAGATGTGTAGGCACTTAGTCTGAGGAGTTCGACTAGATCGCACGTGCTATGCTCGTATTCGTATGGTTGAGTGTAGGGGTACCTCGCCACTCATCATAAAGAATCAATGCAAGAGAGTTGAATCTCTACTCGATTAATGTCCCATAACCCCTGAGCTTCCCATTCGTCTGTTTGTATTCCTTCACATGCATGCACCACATACAAGGAAGCCAAAGAGTCACTGCAAGGGAGCGAAATCTCTATTCAATTGACACCCCCTGACCTTTGGGCTTCCCATTCATCTCTTCGTATTCCCTCATGTGTAGGGCCCGACATGGGTAATAATGAATATTTATTATTATAAATGGTGGGTAATATTGAATATTTATTATTATTATAAACAATGATGATTATGGTTACAGTGACAGTTACGATCATGGCAATGGTTAGGTGATGATGGTTATGGTGTGATATAGTATTTAAATATATTGAACTTAGACATTATGTTACAAGATTAAGAGGTGCAATATTGGAATTCATGCATTTTTAGAAACATGGATCCTGCTGCTATCAATCCCAATAGAGAAGGTGAAGAACACTCTCTTCAAGATCAGCGACAAAAACCATCTACTGCAACAAGTAGTGCAACAACTATCTACTTCAACAAGTAATGCAATCTTTGCTTATGTGTTAAGCTGCAAGGGTAATGCTTACAATTAACCTTTGCCCTAAAGCAAGATTGGTGAATGGTGCACTTGGCATGATTCACAGTATTATGTATCCTTAAGGTAAATAGCCACCTACATTACCATTATACGTTATTGTTGATTTTGACTCCTACATCAGATGTGCCTTTGATAATGGCAATTCCCATCATGTGCCAATTGTAACTATGGTCTGAGGAGCATCTCGTCAGTCACCATTACAGTTGGCATGGGCCATGACTATTTATAAATCTCAAGGAATGACACTAGATAAGGCTACTATTAACATTTGTTGCATTATCTAGAGTTAAAACCATTGATTCTTTAAAGATTCATCCTCCTTTTCATGTGAAAAGATACAGAAGGATTTCAGATACTAAACATCTCTAAAGTAGAATTGCAGAAGAAGTTCATTTTGCTCAATTAGAGAATTAGGCATATTGAGTTCACACTTATCATTGTATTTTGCCTTTTGCTCAACCCTATTATATAGCTCTGTAATGTTTGTTGCAATAATTGTGCAATGTATTCCTTCATCAACATATACGAAATATATAAACTTTTATTTTAACCAATTTATGTTTACCAGTATATATTATTTAAAATGCAAATAGTGATAATAACTTAAAAATAAAAAAATAATTAAAATGATGTTAACCAAGCCCGATTATTGGACGAGATAACAAAATAACTAAAAATGGAATCACTCATCCCTCCTCAGTTTCTCTTCCACTTACCCAATTTAGTTTTACCCTTGGTTTGCTCTTTTTTTGTTTGTTCATGGCGTTTTTAGTTATCTTATTACCCTTGGTTTGTTCTTTTCTTACCCAATTTAGTTTTACCCTTGGTTTGCTCTTTTTTTACCCAATTAAATTGGGTAAGTGGAAGAGAAACAGAGGAGGGATGACTGATTCCATTTTTAGTTATCTTATTACCTCGTCCATTAGTCAGGCTTAGTTAACATCATTTTTTTTAAATCATCTCGGCCAATTTATAAATATATAAATGTATAAATGTCTAAGCTAGTTTAACTCTCTTAAAAATAAATATGAACAAACATATATGCTGAGTTCCAACCCCCCATTATTTAGCATATCATTTCATTTCTTGTCACAAATTTCACATTTTAATATCCAAAATTCTGTATTGCTTTGAATTGAATATGTTTTTCAATTAGGATTTTCCCAAAAGATTCCATACATTTGTCTTTCCTCGTATTGTCCAATTCAACTTCCCGAAAAGGACATAGTAGAATTTTTGTGCATGCAATCGGGAACAAATTATTTAGTCTTTAACTTTTGACTCCTCAACGCTCTCTGCAATCATTGCCATTGTCTGCCTCCCTTTCCCTCCGATAACCGCAAACCATGAGCCTAGGGCTGCGGTTTGGTAACTTCTTTTAACAACTTTTTTAAAATAAATTATTTACTGTTAGTGTCCAGTTCACAGCCTCGATTTAGAATTCAAAACACTTCCCAATATCATAAAATATACGGCCAACAAACAGTTTGCATCATGAGAACACAACCTTCCACCATCTTTTGAAGATAAATAGAAATCCCAAAATGTATTGCAAACAAAAATAAATCCGACACTCATCTTCTGCTCCTCAAAAGAAGAGCAAACACATAAAGTTGAAACCTGAAGAGCAAACACATAAAGTTGAAACCTAACGTGCGGTTATAGAATACATTACAATATCTTTTTATTGCTATCTACCAGCAATCCTTGAAATAAACATGACAAAGACTGACACAATACAAAATAAAGTCTTTCAATGAATCCTTCATTTTCATTCAAACAGTTGCAGATGCTGAAGAGGTGCCCTTCTGTGGCTCGGCTGTGGTGGTGGCCACATATGGCTCCTGATAGGAGCAGTACTTCCCTCCAAAATAGCCAGCATGGATAATCAACATGTAAAGAAGCTGTGTTCCGCTAAGTATAATCAAAAAAGATTCCACAGTTCTCTGCAAAAGTGAAAATCAATTATCAAAACGGTGAGACCAACATCATTACAGCATGCATTGAACTTCTTGGTAATAAAACTTTCTGAGGAAAAGTCTGCATGTGGGTTGGCTCTAGTTCCTACCAGCTTCATGTTTCTGCCCCCAATATGCATCTCCTTGCAAGCCACACTGCATCAAAAACCGCTGGTTTAAGACGCAAATTCTATGCCTTAACATGAAAAGGAAATTTTTTCCCAGAACCCAAACAGAAAACAAGAAACTCAGAAACTCAGAAAGGATAAAGAAAGGAAGAATAGCATAGACTCTATTTATGTATTCTTCTCCCTAACCTAGCCTTGCCTCAATAAGACACAAATTCTATGCTTTAACATAAAAGCAAATTTTTCCCAAAACCCAAACAGAAAACAAGAAACTAAGAAAGCCTAAAGAGATGAAGCATAGCATAGACTCTATTCATGTATTCTCCTTTATAACCTAGCCTTGCTTCTATAAAAAACTAGTGTATTTATGTATAAGATACCCACCCCATGGCTAGAAGTGTAAGAGCCCAGGCTGTCATGGCAGAAGAGGCACTGGAAGCCAAACTGCGCTCAGTCCAGACTCTCAGATGATGGAGTCCAGAAAGGCATGAACCTGCACCCACAACTCCTGCTATCAATCCAAGTATCACCATGAATCCGGTTGCAGCATTGCCCATTGGAAAATATATGGCACTGAGGTCCTTGGTTCCTGCATAAACAGCCACACAAATTTAGACAATAAATGCCATGATCAACAAACAACTAAGGATAAGCAATACCGACCAAAATGCTATGATCAACAAAGTACAAAAATTTATGGTTGGAAATATCTAAATGAATAAATTAATTCATGTGATGAAGTTTAAAAAAGAAAAGGAAAAAGGTCATGATTTTTTTGCCAAGGGCATGAAAATACTATACCAGCAACTATGTAGGTGTGATCCAGTGCCTTGTTGAGAGCCCAGCCGGAGATGGCAGCCACAATGACATACATGCAGAGGTTGAGGAACAGCAGAACTCCTGCACTTGATTTCACGCCTGCAAAAGCCATGGATGATATCTGTGCAAGAACTCAGCAAAATGAAAGCGTCACACACAAACTCCTGAAACCCACAAAAGCAGAAGAACCCACTTTCCACTCTGCACTTGAATGGCTGCACAGCCAGTTTATAGCACAGCGGTTAAAGAAGAAGAGTGGGAGAGAGAGAATGGCAGAGTGGGGGACCGAGGCTCATGAAAACCAAAAAGAATTGGAGGGAGTTTTTTTTTGTGGGTTGGAGAATTGAATAATGGAACAAAAGCTGTGTCAAACGGTCAAGCTCATACTTTACAGGGAGGACTGGGCACAACAGGCTTGGGATCAGAGAAACATTTCATTTGGATTTTCCCTGGGTTTGATTTTTGAAATGGGTTTTTCATGATCTTTGCCATTGGCAATGAATGCAGTGGTGGGTGCCTGTGAGGAATCAAGATCATGGTTTTGTGCTTTAAAATATAGCAGGCCACATGGAGGTTGTTGCAGGAGGTCTCATTATTTCACTGCTCACCCCACGTCAGGTGACCCGTTACACCCCATTTATGAGCTGTGCTGCCTCAGCTTTTGTTTGTTTTATTGTGCTAATTACTGCAAGTTGTGGGATTAGGCGGGAATGCAACCAATCGAAGTAAAGGTGCCCACTTATTAACCACACTGCATGATTTTGGGTTGTCATGTGTCAAGTTTATACTCCATGCCAAGCAAGTTGGCTTATTATATATCAAGTGCCGGGATCAGGTGGATTGCCGAACACATGTATTATTCATGTAGACATGCAGGGATGTTTGTTAGGCATTTTACTTGGCCTTTGTTGTGGACGTTAAGATATTATTGTAGGCTTTTGCACTATAGTTAGGTCCTTGGTTTTTGGAATTTAGTCTATAAAGGGTTTAGGAGGGAGTTTTAAAAACCATCAAATTATACGAAACATAAGGACGATTTCACACAAGCACACTAAAATTTCTTCGTTATTTAACTATAAGCCATGCTCTTTGCAAACAATTACTTTAAGTGCTTTTATTTTAACTAATATGTAATAATTAATATCCTATAAAATAATTAGTATGGTAAAACATTTTGTAGATTTAAAGTCATGATGTCTTATAGAATGCATATCTTTGAGCATAACTCATTAAAATTAAAATTTCTTGGATATACATGCCTTGACCAATGAGTTACATGCTATTAAATAAGTTGTATTTATAGTTAAAAAAGACAAATGAGGTATTTGTCTAGTGGTAAGGGGATGTTGGCACCCAAAATAATTAAACATAGGCACACCCCAAGATTTATAGAAGTTGATAACTTAGTTCTACATAGTGTTGATGTCAACACTCCCATGCTCGCATGGGGCCATGATTATCAGCATTTCTATTTCTCTCCCTTAATAACCACAATAAAAATCATGCGAGCACTGTGTATTTAAACTGTCAGTGGCAGATGTTTCAGAAGTTACGGGGATTCTAGTCATTAATGATGGCGGTTACAATCATTAGTGGCAAACGTTTTGGAAGTTATAGCAATTATGATCATTAATGATAGCAGTTATAGACATTAGTGGCAGACGTTTCAAAAGTTACAGCGATTTTGGTCATTAATGATGGCGGTTACAATCATTAGTAGTAGACGTTTCAGAAATTACGACAATTACGAACCTAAGTGGGCACTTAATTAGAGAAAATGGGCGTTATTACACAAGAAGTGGTGGCGGTTTTTGTAGTCGTTAGATGAAACGTACACATCATTATGGATGGCTGCAGTGGTTATAAAATGGAGTCTAGAGGGAGGGCTCTAGGCATCAAGAGGAGGGAGTCCCAAAACAAGCTTTGGCTATCAGTCTGGAGGGGCAGCTTCCTTTCCACTAAGTAGCAGTTTCCTCTTTTCTTTTCTTTTCTTTACAGGCTTCTAGTTGATCTTTAAGGAGGGTTCAAGGCAAGAGCCAACGACTCAAAATCAGATCCTTGCGGGTCTTCTCGACAACAACAGGAGCTTGTCTCGGTGGTGCAAATGTGGGTGAACGATCTTCCTCTCTATGGTGGTGAACAACAGGTGATAAACGACAGCAGGCTTTGAGAACTGCAGTTGCTGCTCTATGCGGACTGCACTAGCTTATATATATATCTATAAATTGACCAAGATGATTTTTTAAAAAAATGATGTTAACCAAGCCCAACTACTGGATGAGGTAACAAGTTAACTAAAAATGGAATCACTCATCCTTCCTCTGTTTCTCTACCACTTACCCAATTTAGTTTTACCCTCTCGGTCAAGTTTGCTCTTTCTTTGTTTATTCATGACATTTCTAAGCATTATTTATGCAAGAGATTTATTTCTCAAAAACGCCATAAACAAACAAAGAAAGAGCAAACTTGAACAAGAGGGTAAAACTAAATTGAGTAAGTGAAAGAAAATAAAAGGAGGGATGAGTGATTCCATTTTTAGTTATCTTGTTACCTAGTCCAGTAGTAGTCAGGCTTGGTTAGCATCATTTTTTTTAAAATCATCTCAACCAATATATATATATATATATATATATATAAAAGCTAGTTTAGTAGGTTTTATAGTGGAAAAACATTTCTAATAAATATATTAAAATAATTTAATACATGTATTAAGAAGCTACTATTAGAATTAGAATATCATGTGAAATAACTTTTGATTTACTAATTATAGTAGGTTTGCACTTAGTCCTTGCTTCTTTGTTGTTGTTGTTATCAATGAATTAATTGATGATGTCTAAGATGAAATTCTTAAAGTATGTTGTTTATATAGGATATTATGTTGGTGGATACATCTTAAGCACGTACTATTTCTACAATAGAAATGTGGGTGTATGCTTTAAAATCAAAAGGCTTAAAAACTAGTAGAAATAAAATTGAATGCATGAAATGTAATTTTAACGAAAGTATGAATAGTGATATAATAGAAATAAAAATTCATGGCCAAAAAGTCTTTCATTGCAAATATTTTTGCTACCTAGGACTAATGCTCCAATGAGATACCAAATTGATTAGAATATAATAAATAAGCTTGAGGCAAAATGGTCAAAATAGAAACAAGCTAGTAGCATATTATGTCATAAAATGTACCTAGTAAAAAATTAAAAAAAAATTAGAAGATAGTAATTAAGCCTAACTCTACCAATGTTGATTCCAAGCCTAGAAACAAAAGGAGGAGGGTTAGCATTAGGTTAGTAGCTAGCTATAAAACCTTGCCAAATCTCATGAATGAATTCTTTTTTAGATTTTGCAAATGCTAGGGTATTCTCCAGATACAATGCCCAGTAGTCATAGGGCTCAATTACTGTGAGAAATGGACAAGGGCTTACTAGGCCATCCTTTAAACAACACGCAACATATAAACAAAGATCTAGCTCTTCATAGAGGCGAATGATGAAAAAGAACTTATATAGCCAACCGCATTTTGTTGGGACAAGGCTAGGATGATGATGATGATGACAAGCTCATCCCATACCTCATGAGGTTAAGTGACTTGATAGTTTGAGCCAAGTTCCATGGCACTTAAAATATGAACACATGTGGACAAGAAAAATAGAGGAGCAAGAGAAAATTGTCGCATATATACAATTTTTTAAGTTTGGTTTTGTTTAGTGTGTATACAATTTTTTAAGTTTAAATTTGTGTCCATGATTCATGCTATGATGTGACCAAAGCTCATGTAATCCATGTGGAGATAACTAAGATATGAGTTTAAATAGACAAATGACGTAAAGAAACTCAGCTCAAGTCATATGAATTCTTCATGTGAACGGGGCATGAGAAAAACTTATCAACACGGTATACGTCCAATGCAATTATTGCGCTCTCTGCTAAGGGAAAAGCAAGGATTAATGACTAAAAAAAATGGAATTGCATATGGTAAAATTAGCTGTTCAAAACCGAATTCATAAAAACAATCCTTTGCAGTAAAAACACCTACACCGACCGTCAGGGGAAAAAATATTATTTGGCTAAAAATAGAAATAATTTTTTTTGACTGAGAATATAAAAAAATATGTGAAGCAGTGTAACATGAAGCTTACCAATGGAATTTAATAGAAATGATTTCCTACACCAGTAATTTAATATATAAGTACAGAAGCCTTACCCGAAAAAAGGAACCAGAAGTTTAAGGAAATTAACAGCAACAATTTCCGAATATATTACATATTTACAATTACAAAGAATCGAAATAGCTTGCTCTGAAAAACGAAATCCGCAGTTGAAAACAGCCTTAATTGAAATTAAAGGAATGCAGATAGCGGCCAATCTTGCAGTTTAATCCTGACGAATTATACCGATGTGTGAATGATAACAAAACTCGTTAACAAAATAAACTAGAGTAGGGGGCAATCAGAATAATTTTTTATTAGAGTTTATCTTTTACAAGGTTGGAAACTCTGTTTTTTTGTGGCTTTTTAAATACTAGAAATTCAGGGTATAGATGTAACTTACTAGAAAAGAGAACTTAATTTGAAATTAGAGAAATGTAGATTGCCTGTTAAAAGTATAAGCGGTTGATCTTGCCGTTTAATCCTATCGAATTATACCGATATGTGAATACAATCAAAACTCCTTTCTAATGAAATATACCATAATTGGAACTTGAAACTGAAAACTTTGGCCAAAGTCTGGCAATCAGTACCATTTTTTATCAGATTTTGTTAATCTTTTTACCAGGCCGCATACTCAGTTTTGCAATGGTTTTTAAGAGTAGAAATTCGGGGTGCAGAGCACGGCTCTGTCTTTTTCCCAAACTGAAAAACCAGAAATTCTGGGGCACAGCATGGGTTTGTCTCTTTACCAAACTGGAAACTCGGTTTTATTCTGATTTTTTAAAGACCAGAAATTTGGGGTGTAAAGCATGGCTGTGGCCGATCGGTATCATTTTTTGTTCTCGATCTTTAAAGACTAGAAATTCATATTGTTCATTTTTAAAAATCTTTTTACAAGATTCGAAGCTCGGTTTTGTTTTGATTTTCTAAAGAGCAGAAAGGAAGAAATCTTTGGTAAAGAGCATCTTTTGGGATCTTGAAAGATCGGAAATTCATTTTATTTAATTTTTTTAACAAAATTTTCAGAAGACGTGAAACTCGGTTTTGTTTTGGTTTTTTCAAGACCAGAAATTTGGGATACAGAGCATCTTTTTACAAGACTGGAAACTCGGTTTTGTTATGGTTTTCTTGAAGAACAGAAATTCAGGGTACACACAATGGCTAGAAATTTGAGATACAGACCATTGATTCAGAGCTGCAATACTTCAAAGGAGAGATAGGAATTGAATCTACAACCTTTAAGATCAAAGATGACTGTTCTAACCACCATGCTAAACATTATAACTAAAATATTAGCACCACAAAGGAAAATAAACAAGGAAAACAGCTTCTTCCGATCTTCAAGAAAGATGGAGGAGCAATCATAGAGATTACAAAGCCAGACCATATATTTTCAACTCCCTACCCTCAACCAAATTCAGGATGGGTTTAAATATAAAGATGGAGTTTATAATAATGGAGTCAACGTACACTTAACATCTCTGATGTGTTGTTTTCGAAAGATCTCTAACAAAAATTAACAAATCTAAAACCAAATGGATGAGAAAATAAAAAAGTTACCTAAAAATTTGTCTAAACATCCCTAACAACTACACCCTCTGTTATATAAGCTTTTGAAGTATTTTGCAGGTGCGGTCTTTTTAAGAAGTGTCTGCTGTGTTGAGACTTCAAACTGTTTCATCATATACAGCCTTAAATAGAAATTATGTAAAATCTGAATGTGCTTGAGGTGTGACTGGAACTTGCAATTTTTTGCTTGCATAATAATCGTGAACCAAATAAAAAGCCTCTAATGTGTTTGAAGATAATAGGCGCCTGTAATAAAAACGCCCAGCTCAGCAGCTTGCAACGCAACCATGAGATAACAATTTAAACTGCTTCTTGTGAATCCTTGTATGTACGAATCAAAGTTTATGGAGGCAATGCTTCGTTATAAATATGATATTTAAATTGAACTTTTCTCATTGTATTATGATTTATCATTCTGCTATAAATACGTAGGTATGATTTATCATTCTGCTATAAATACGTACGTAAATCGTGTTTGTAAGTGAACTAAGTTCACCATTTATCCCATAACCTCATATCCTATTTACTATGTCATTCTCAATTTCACAATTTATCCTATTACAAATTCTTCCATCCTCAATTTATAATATTTACCAAATTTCATTAATCAACATTGAAAACCACATTCAGGTTACTTTAGTGTAACATATTTTAACCATCAAATTAATTCTAAACTTTGCAGATAGAAATATTATTGAAAGAGTTTTGTATCAAGTATTCACTCACTCCATAACTCTCTTATATTGCAAAGATATTCATCTTGCAAATCAAAAATTTTTATTCTGGACGCTGAATAGTTTTATTTCAAACCCATTTTCAGGCCAAATTTGAATCATCAAATAAATTCCAATTATTCTAAAATTTTACAAGCTGATAGATTTCAGAACAAGCTTTCCAACAAGCCTAAGATCATGCCAAAACTCTTTCGAATCATGAGGATATTATAACTGCAAAATCAGAAAAAAAAAATCTGTTTTTTTTTTCAATTGGGTTGCCTACATTATCTGACATTTTGAGTTGCCAAAAATATACAAAAATAAAAAATATTTTTAAATCTTCTGACACCCCCAAATATCTAAACCTTGCTTTAATTTTTTTAATAGAGAATGGACTAGTTCCAGAAGAGCAGCATTGTTGTGATAAAAATAAGTTATGCTACCTTGTAATGTACCTATTTAGTAATTGCTTTGGCCTTGGTTTGGCTTTTAGGTTGTAATTAATTGTTATGCTATTCATAAATACATAGTATTAACATAATTTAATAGGGTTGGCTTTAAATGTTGGATTATAGGCAGTGTTGGAACCCAAAGTAATTGAAACATAAGCACACCCCAAGATTTTATAGAAGTTTATAACTTAGTGATACTTGGTAGAATCGAACCTATGACTTGGGGTTACTAGGTCAAGACCCATAGCATTAGGTTGATACCTCTAATACCTCATCGCTCCCTTAGTTTGCTTTTAATTTATGATTAGTGATGATAAGGTTAATAGATACACAATATCCCATTAATAGATTTTTAATGCCTTGTGTTTGTTTTTAACTACATAGAGAGCTTTAATTCATCCTGCAATTTTTTTTTTGATACATTTATCCCATTTGTAATTATTTCCACAATGAAACCCCAAGTATCTAAAGGAGTTCACAATTTCTATTTTGGTAGATGCCAAACTAAAACTAAAATTTATATTTCTAATATCCCATATCATCATTTTTGTTTTTTCCACATTGACCTTTAGACTGGATGAGAAACAAAAACTTTCTAACACTTGCAACATATTATGCATACCTAATTTAAATATAGAAATTAAAGTAGCATCATCTACATATAGCAGTGGGTGTATTACTTGGGATCCTAGTTTTGATAACATGCTTTTCTATCACCTTTACATAACCAATCTTATAATTCATCACCCAAGAGAGTTGGAGATAAAGGATAGCCTTACTTTACTCTAGTTCTACTTTGAAACTGAAATTTATCCTCTTATGTACCATCCTCAACTTCAATTATGACTTCCTCATACAACTTTGAGTTATTGCTATTAACTCTGTAGGAATGCCTAAATAATTAAGCCCTTCTGTAACTTTGTTCGGATCATTGAATCATATGATTTTGCAAAATAAACAAAACAAATAAAAACTTTTTTGTAAGACTTTTTTGCAACTTCTATACAATATGTGAGAGTAACCAAAGCCAAAGGTTACATCAATAACAAAATCAGAACCAATTCAATCCGGCTCACTCACTTTAACACATGTTGACTAATAACCACCTAAAAAGGACGTGATGTTAATTAGTGTACTAGTCAATAACGTTAAGGTATATCATTCGTAAACAGCTTCTTTAACCTCTTATAGTCCAGGTCCACGTCCGAAATTAATTTCCTAAGAAATGAGGTAATCAACACAGATCGGCACATCCATTCCTGACGCCTGGCTAGTAACCTTTTGACGTTAAATAGAAGTCTCGCACATGAATTTACTGCTGTAACTCAAGGATTCAAAATAATAATACATTTTCAGGCGATCTCTCCAGGGGTTTCTACATCGTAGACTGTGAGAAGAATCCTTGCCGTTCGGGCAACAATTTTGGGAAAATGAATTCCCTGTAACCTGGATGGTAACAGGATCCAAACCGGCCACACCTGAATATATCAGTATAATATACCATCAATATTTTATACACAACTATCGGTTTCTTGAAAAATTACGGAACTTCCCTGATTTGATTTACGAATGATACTCTGTATCTCCACGTTACCTTCTTGAACGAAGGCCGCCTGCCAGGAAAAATGCCTTCATAACATGTACAAAATATAGTTTAATGGTGATGTTTACATCCATTACAACAACTTACAACCTAACATTCAACCACCATGGGAAGAATTATTGATTTACAAGCAGACCAGACAAGAACTTTGCCAAATGAATCCCAAATGAATTGGGACACTCTCCACAGATAGCCTTTGCAGACAAAGACCCACCACGATTTTTGAGCCCACAATATCATACCAGTCCATGAGTTATGCAATCTGAATATGACAGCTGCCTTTGGATTTTTCAATTTTTTCTGGCAAGCAAACGTTTGATGACGTATCTGCATTAGTTGAAACCAAATTTGAATAGATGGTGATAAAACCATGGAAAAATGGGTAGTATATCCTTAGCCGCCAAGCAAATCTATTTTTAAAACAGTGAATGTGAAAGCAGGATCGTAGGTGATTATGATGATTTTTTTGTTGAATCAGGAAAAAAGGTGACTAGGCATGGGGTCTAAAAGGGATTCGGTGGGTGAAAATACACTGCATTTTCTGGATTTTTCTGGCTTGGAAGATTCCGAAGCAATCCTACGCTGACAGCAGAGTTCTGGTTAGTCTTCAAACAGATGGTTCCAGACTCAGCTGAAGCCTGAAGCCTCACGGAAATTTTGGTGGGTATAAATCCATGAGAATGATCTGTGGAAAGTGCCAGAGAAACAGTTCATCTCATTATCTGCAGTGTTTGTGTGTCAGGAAGCATCCAAGGAAGGGAAAATCAAATCATTCAAGGAGTTCTGTTTGGTGGGAAATATGGCATTTGGAGCAGGAAAATTTATTGCAGGCCATTTGCTGGTACTGAACTTCTGCATGTATGTGATTGTGGGTGCCATCAGCGGTTGGGCCCTGAACAAAGCTATTGATTATAGTTACACTTCACTTGGTACTCTTTCTACTGCTTTACCATCCCAACCCAAAACCACCTATTCTCAACTTTTCATGGAATCTTGATGATACTTTGGACAGTGAATTTTAACAGAGTTAATAATGACGTTCTATGGCTCTGTGATCTGTGTGCTTTTTTTCAGGACCTTTGGGTTACAGACCAGTCTACCTGTCAATTGGGAATGAAGCCTCTGGATTTTTTGTAATTTTTGCGCTGATTGCTAGTGCAGTGGGTGCTGCTTCATGCCTTCATGCCCTCCACCACTTGAAATCTTGGACAAGCCACAGTTTGATCTCTACTGCTGCCTCATCTCTCGTTGCCTGGGGCCTCACACTGCTTGCCATGGGGTAAATCATAAATCCCATAAAATCTTTACCAACCTGAATTAAATTTCTGTTCTATACAAAACGATTCTTTGATCACTCCAAACGGTCCACTTATTATTATGCCAATTCACAAAATGTGCTCATCAACTTTTTCTCTGTTGTGCTTTGTTGCAAACAAATTTTTTTTAGACCCTAAAATTTAAGATAGCATAAATATATTTCTTAGATAAACCCACTTCTGCAGAACCTGTTTTCTCTTTCCCAGTTAAATTTTTGTGGGTAATATAAATATATCATATCTGCTAGTCTCCAATGGGTCTAGCTCTTTAACTGATTCATTTGTTGTCTAGGTTGGCATGCAAGGAAATCAACATCGGAGGCAGGAACGGCAAGTTGGTAAGTTCTAGGCCACGTTTTGGCCAAAATTACTGATTTAAGGCCTAATGCATGAGAAGAAAACATATGAATCTGAAAACGGTGGATATAATTCTGTTGTGCAGAGGACAGTGGAGTCATTTTTGATAATATTGAGTGGTACTCAGCTGCTTTACCTGCTGGTGATCCACATGGGAGAAGTCACAGAAGAAACCCATGTCACCAGGACTACTATGGAGCCTCAGAAGAGCCCTTCTTCCAGGGTTTAAAATTCAAAAATTAAGCAAAATCTGTCGTCTTTCAACACTTGCTTTTCAATTGTAATTTGGAAACTTAAGCTTGTGTGTGTGAATGTTTGTAGATGTGGATATTATTCCCATTCCACCAGCATTCTGCTGTAGCCCCTTTCCCCATGTGTATATATATATATATATATATATATATTTGTGTGTTCTTTCTTTTGCTCCCCAACAGTCAGTTGCATTTAGAGTTTCAACTTGATTTCTCTTTAAAGCATCCCCACCGTTTCTCTAATGAGAATAAATGGTTGTAATTTACATTGGTTTTTTTGCTGAAGAGGTTAAGGGGCTTAGTACCCTCGGTTTTGTGCTGATGCATGAGAATAATTGACTAAAATATGCTGTTGATGTTTCCCATTATTTATATATGGGTGGTTGCGCATGTATGAATTTTACTCCAGAAATATGCTGTTCGAGGTTCATACATATGCAAACGTCACCAAATATTGCTTATGTTGGATAAATAACCTGCTTCCTTAATTGACTAAATGTCCCCCTTATGCTGATGCATGAGAATAATTAACTAAAGTATGATACTGATGTTTCCCATTATCGTTGTGCATGTATGATTTTTATGCCAAAAATATGCGGTTCAAGGTTCATACGTATGGAAACGCTACCAAATATTGCTTAACTTGGATAAATAACCTAAATGATTAATCCCCAACTATGCCGGCCAATGCTTAGTGGAGAAATGGCGTTCAACCAAATCGAATTTAGGTTCTTACCCGCATTATAAAGAGTTATTCTACTTGGCAATTACATGTAGGAATTAGGATTGACATATGCAAAGAAGATCAGATGATGAGCTTATGAACAAAGGTTTCTACATCATTGTTTTAGGAAGGCCATTCAAAGGAAGACCAAAATAGACATAAGAAAAAATAATTGAATGAAATTTGAAAAAAATTGTAAATAAACAAAGATCTAAAGACAAATGGTGAAAAAGAACTTATGTAGCTGACCCCATTTTTTTGGGACAAGGCTAGGATGATGATGATGATGATGATGATGATTATTATTATTATTATTATTATTATACAAATGAATTTTTTGGTACTTAACAATTATATTGGAAAAATTTGCACATAGAATTTATCATGTAAGAAATAGTATTTAAAAAAAATTCAAAATAATTTTAAATTTTAATAAAAACAACTTTGTCAATTTTAATACTCAATTACTACATGTAAAATAAGAAGGGGACTTAGCATAATACACTAAAAAATGTCTACGTTAAACTATAACTTTGAGGTTTTACAAATTTCGCAAGTAAATTTCATTGTAAAGGATCATTATGTAAAATGTCAATTCTTATCTCACTAAGTAAGGTCTTAGGAGGATCAATGGATGACTAAAAGCCTAGCTTCTTCAAGTGGTTATACCTAGGCTTGAACCCACATCTTCCAACTTAAAAAATAAGCACTTTACCATCACTCCAAATAAGCATAACAATAAGGTGTTAGCCTTGTGGTAAGACTCTTAATTCAAAATCTCCAAGTCATGGGTTCAATTCTAGTGGATAATACTAAGTTACAAAGCTCTAATTGGACTATATATCTTGGGATGTACCTAATTTAGGATTTAGAATTTTTTCCGACATGGATGAAATGAAGACAATTTATAGAAACCATATCATCCATAGTCTATAGAACCTAGTGGTGAACCATTCATTTACTAACAAGATGTTAGGTTAGTGATAAAAGTCTTGGCATAGGAATCCTATGTCATAAGTTTGATTCTATTAAGTGACATTGAATTATGAACAAAAAAAAAATCTATAAAAGAAATTCTACAATTAATGTGATCTACTAGATCTAAGAGGATCTCAATTTTAAGTAAAAATTCAATTTTAAATTTAATGAATAGAATCTTAAAAAATTTCAATTTTATAATTTGATTTTGGGAATTTTCATTTTACATATTCGAGTTCATCCAACATGTTGATAGATGGAAAAAGGACTATAAGCTTAAATCTTATGTAGTGCATGTTTTATGATTTCTTTTGTATGAAATAAGGTTTTGTTGAAATAATGATATAATAAAGTTGTACCATTAATCATGTAAAAATGAGGTGTTAGCATAGTGTAAGACTCTTAATTTAGTAACTCTAAGGTATGCGTTTGATTTTGGTGGGCAATAGTAAGTTGTAAGATTCTAGTAGGTAATAGTGAATAGGAGCTACTCTTCCTAATGATAGAAATAAGCAAGCATAGACAACTACTAATGACCAATGAGTATACCCTATGCCCAACCATATGAATCACTAGTGTTCATTCAGCAATCTGATTGAATTTCGTAGACTTTAGCTCTCTACATACACCAGTTTCTAGGAGGTGAATCTAATCGTTGCAATCATTATCTTCTTAGTTCCACTAATGAGGTGCAAGTGTATGGTTAACTGTAAGTGAGGCACATGATTTTCATCATTTTATTTTTTATGAATTAAGTCACCTAAGAATAAGAATAAAGTAACTAAATGCTTAATTAATCTAATAACTAGTTAATATTTAACTTATCCTAACATAAGCATCCATTCCCACTTTCTATACACATCCTGAACACATTATAGCTCCATTGGGTTACCAAGCGTTAAGCACTATTGGGATTACCAAGCGTTAAATGTATGCTCAAAGTGGTTATACTTATGTTTGCTATTTAATCAACATTAACTAATTACTTAGAAACATTAAAGTAAATTGCATGAGTGTTAAATGCATAAAGAAAACATTAATCTATTCCAAGTGTTGCAAAGTTTTATCAGAAAAGCTCGTCTTTATTACTGTTCACACTAAGGTGCTTAGGTACATCAATGCTTGAATAAAGATATATACACTTCTTTAACTCTTACTACGGGCACTCATATCAAATTCTAACTTTCAAGGGAAAAACTGCAAGAGCTTCACTACAACTATGAAAATATTACTATAAATGTAGGGGGTAGGTGCACATTTATATGTGGAGACAAGGTGTGACATCAACGGATACATGTCAATGTGTCAAACCTATGTTGAAAAGATCCCATCGACGGGGTTGCGTTGATGACATCCCATCAATGCAACCCAACTATGACAACTCATCATACCCCCACGATTAAATGAAAACTCATCCTCAAGTTTTATACAAAATTTTGGAAGGTATGGAATTATTGACTAACTACAAATACATAAGAAAAACATAACACAAAACAATGATAGCACAGGTCTCCAACATTGTCTCATGAATGGGTGGTGAAGGTGGTGGTTGCTACTCCTCTTTCTAGATTACTTTTGTAGGCACCTTATCCTTCATCATTTTTTCCTAAGAGGTGGTTGGAGCATGTCGAACAATGTCATTCATGTAGTGATCTATGCCTCCCCTATTGCACAATTTTTTTGATGAGGCATGGAAAGGAAAGTGTCTTCTTTCCATGTTTTTCTCCTTAAAAAGCTTATCTATCTTTCTATCTAAAGATAGATTAGCTATGGATCTCATACAGGGAATCTTCCAGTTAGAGTAGTGCACACATGGGCGGAAAAGATTATGATCTTGTTGGGTCTCATCGTTGGATTGAGGTGAAAGGTCACAATTTTAAAGTATGCATGTTCTCCTTGAAGTCCACTCCATAGCATCATTGTGTCCATTCTTTCTTGATGCTTAGATCTGCCTAAGTTGGAATTTCTGCAAGAGTGGCCCCAATTTCAAGTAACCCATCGGCCTCAAAGATTTCTTTCACCAGGTAGGACATAGATATGTCCTTGATTTTGACCGTGGAATTAACCTGCCTATTGTTCTAAAAAAGGTACATCTCTCCCATGTACCACTCCCTATCAAAAGTGATGATGGATCACATGGGAGAGCTTAGTAGTTGAGTCTTAACTTTTGGAGGAGCAAACTTCAAGAATGGTCCAAAGTTTAGCTCTTGAAGGATAAATTTTTGAACCTCCTTGGATGCGATTTGCTTGAGGTAGGCATCCATCAGGGTGACCTCAACATTTAGTCTTGGCCCTGGTGCCTCATCTTGGTGTGATTGTTTTGTTGCAGTCGTTTCTACGAGAATATTTTTGACAGATTCCACTTTGGGCTCCTCCTGAAGAGGTCCCATTGTGTGGGTTTCTACTACTTACTCTTGGGGCTATTCTTGACCCCTTTTCATCCTTGGCCATTTGTTCCTTGGTTGGGATGGTCCTCCCTCCTAAGCATGCTTCCTTTTGGTGCCATCTTTGTTCATAACATAACTAAGGATTAGCATGTGATGTGTAACTTATAACCTTTAGGTACCTTATCTCATTGGGTAGTTACATTGTGGCTAAGTTATGACCATGGAAAATTGATTATTTTAATGTCATTTGGTTTATAAGGTCACCAGATTTTCTTGGAAGAGTTTAACTTTCATAAATTGATGTTTTAAATGTTTGTTTATTAGTTAAACCTTTGTGGGAGTTAGAAAAATTTTGAAAAATTTTCCATAAAAAACCTAAGGTTTGTAGTCCCCACAATAAGGAGCTTACCTCCAATAGCTACAAGATTGAAGAATGGGATTAATTGGACAAATGGTTTGGAAGTTATGGCTCTTGGAAGGTTCTAGGCTCTAAAAAATTCAAGAACATTTCCCTTGTTTAAGCGCAAATGTGAAAAATGCAAAGTGTGGCTATGTATTTATAGAGTTTTTATGTAGCATCAATGAGGTCCTATTGATTAGATCTCATCTATGCAGACACTTCATTAACAGGGTCCTATCGACAAAGCCTATACAAGAAAATTTTTCACTTTGAAAAATTTGAAAAATAGGAGTTGAAGCATGAAATTGGGATCCTCGAAGAGCCAGAAAAGTTATGAACATGATGAAATAGTGGAAGAGGGCTTGAATATGCACAAAAATGAGTTTTGAGTTGGAGAATGAATTCTTAAGAAGAAGTGCCACTAAGGAGCACATAGCTAGATACAATTGATGGGGAATGTGGAAGGATTTGATTGTGAAAATGGCTAAGGATAAGGAACTTAACTAGCCCAACCAAGAGAAATTCAAGTGGGTCCTTGCCATAGCAGGCTCATGCCCTTTTTTCCCTTGCATATCCTCAAACCAAAGACTTCATGGGCCCTACAGTTGATTAATGGTTATGGAAAGTTAAGGACCTAATTCATGAAGAATCTACTTAAGAATTTTGACATGTCAAACTAAGACATTGAATAAGACATGGAAAAAGGGTAGTGAGGTGAATAATGGAGACCATTGATGGATGAGAGAGAGAGAGAGAGAGAGAAATAGAGTTTTGAATCATGATCACATAAAGTACCTTGTGGATTTTTTCGTTAAATGACCCAATAAAGTCCATCCTTAGTCAAGATCAAAATCAACCTCTTCCAGTGAATTCGCATCGATACTCTAAGATTAGTCCACCCCCTCAAGACACAAGAATGCTCCCATAAATCAATCACCATTTCTAAAAGAGAATTTGAAAGTGAGAAAGGGCCTTAGTTAGAGAAGACCTTCAGGCATGGATAACATGTCTTTCTAGTCCCATAGTGCTTATAGCCTATTATTTTTTGTAAGGGGTGTGCTTTGCATTTCCATTTTTTTTTTTGAATTTTATGTTTTTATAGATTTTTGAATGGGAACCACACCATGCAAAGACTTTAACTTTCTATTATTAATCAATAGTGGAATGGTAAGAAATCCATGAAAACACTCATACACTCAAGAGGATAGAAAAGTATAGAGAGAATCAAAATCAAATCCCCTTGAAGTCACATCCTTGTCAATCCATTTTAATCCTTCCCAAGTTTGGAAACTAGCAAGGCCACAAGTTCATTAAAGTTCTTATTAAGGAAGGGACCTCATATTTCCAAAACAAGGAACACCATAGAGTTTTTTGGATGAGTGGATGATGTGGATTCACTACCTATTTTGTGAAAAAGAAACCATGTCTTAGTTATTAATACCAAAATTTAAAGAGAGAATCCAGACATTAGCAATCAAAAACATTAAGTATAAACCACCATCAATAGCAACTGTAGCAACATTGTGTCTTGTTGGTAATAAATTAAAACAAAATAATCATAAGAAAACATAAGAAAAACCAAACCAAAATAAAGTGAAATATAAGAGAAATTTTAAAATATTCAAGAAAGATAAAACATACTAAAGATGGTGTAAAACAAAAAATGTGAAAAACAAGAAAAGCATAAAACTTGAGAAGCCACTTTAAATTATCAACATGGATGGATATCTCCCCCATGACTGAGTTGGAAGGACAAGATCTAAAATATTGAGCGTGCTTGTCCATCCGATGAGGTGCTATAGTCACTAGGTTTTTTGGGCTCACTAAAATGTTTGACTTATTGTGTGTTGACCAAAAATTTCTAATTTGGACTTTAAGATTTGTAGATCAACATGGCTCTAGAAGGAAAGGTTTCATAAATGATACAAGGCCCTTTCCACAATGTTTGGAACTTAGTTCATTATGGCACATGTGTATGGTTCTAGTAAAGGACCTTATCTCTTAGTTGAAATTTTACTTTTCTTATCTTGAGGTTGTGGGATTGCTTGTTGAATGTTTTATGCATTTGATTTAAGGATAGGGACACTAATCAATTCTTCTCTAGCATGCTAAGTTTGGTCAGTCTCTCTTTTTGTGCTAAACTAAGTTCAAGGTCAAGGTCACCAACTATTGAAAGTGTACAAATATTGAATTGAATAAGAAGAGTTGGCAGATTTCTGTATCCCAACTCATAGGGAGAATAGCCTATACGGAGTTTCCATGTTGAGTGGTAGGCCCCAAGGGCATCATTAAGTTTCATGCTCCAATCTCTCCTATATTTGCTAATTATTCTAGTTAAGATCTTAGTGATCTCCCTATTTGTAATCTCAAATTGATTGTTGGCTTAGGGGTGGTAAGGTATTATTAATTTATGTTCTACCCCTAAGCATTATATGAGATTTTGAAAGGTGGTGCCTATAAAATGACTACCATTATCAGAAATTAGTGTGCATGGCACCCAAAACCACTTTACAGTATTTTATTGTACAAATCAAACAACTGTAGAGAATGTATAGTCAATGAAAACTATTGCTTTTTCCCATTTCGTACAATAGTTAATAGTGACTATAATGTATGCCTTTTCATTTGACATGGATGTGATGGAATCCATGAAGTTAATGCCCTAGATGTCCAAGCGTTCCAATGGTTGGATCCACTGCTAAGAACCCTCCATACAAGTAGTCATCTCACCATCATGTTGGTAGCATTCACAAGAGTGAACAGATTGGTGAGTGTCCCTAAAGAGTGTTGGCCAATAATATCATGTCATTAGGATCTTAATGATCATGCATCTTTAGGCATACTGGCCCCCACAAGGACCCTCATAAGCACCTTAGAGGATGTGTAGTTGATCAGCATTAGGAATACACCAATGAACTAGGCCATCAGAACACACCTTGTAAAGGTGCCCTTTGATCTACATGAGGCATTTGGCCTGATGAAGAAACTATTATTTCTTCTTATTGTTAAGCTCTTGTGGCATCTCCAAAATAAAAAGGTAGGTGAGGATGCCATCATACTACTTAAGTTCATTAGGTACTCATTCATTTATAGCACCAATAAAGAGAAGTACATTAGGAAATTGATTAGAAAGTAGACTCTTCTCCTCTTTGTTGTTCCATCTTAACCAAGACAAGTGGTCAGCGACCATGTTCTTAGTTCCCTTTCGATCTACCATTATGAGATCAAATTTCTACAAAATCATTAGCCATTGTATGACATGATGACTTACCATTGATTTTTTCATGAGAAAGCGAATTGCATTATGGTTTGTGTGCACAAACACCTTGTACCCAAGCACATAGTGCTTGAATATCTCTAAGTCATACACCACTATCATCAATTCTTCTCTACTATGGTGTAGTTTAGCTATGCACCCACAATGCTTTGTCTCATATAGTGGATGTAGTAAGGATGTTTTTGATCATTCAACTACATAAGCATGACTCTCAAGGCATAATTTGATGCATTTTTCATAATGTGGAATAGTCTAGACCAATCAGGTGCTTGTAGAATTAGATTTTCTACAAGCTTTTGCTTGAGTTTCTGGAATACATTCTCACATTCCTTGGTCTAGATGAATGGAACATCTTTCTTTGTTAGCTTCACCAATGATTTAGCAATCTTAGAGAAATTCTCTATGAATCATCAGTAATAGCCAATGTGACTAAGGAATGACTAGACATCTTTAACAATTTTTGGTTCATAGGTAATTCTTTGGATGTCCCTTACTTTCTTAATACCTGCTTATAATATTCTATGGCCCAAGACAATGTCCTCCTGGACCATTAGATGGCTCTTTTGCCAATTGAGCCAAAGGTTGATGTCCACACACCTTTTTAGTACTTACTCAAGGTGGTCCAAGGATTGCTTAAATGTAACACCATAGGTGAAGAAGTCATCCATGAAGACTTCCACCTTGCTACTAATTTGCTATTGAAAGATGTTCAAGACAAGGCATTGAAAGGCTGCAAGGGTATTACATAAGCCAAAAGGCATCTTTCTATATGCAAAAGTCCCCACGGACTTGTGCATGTGGTTTTGGCTTGATCCTCAAGTGCAATCTAGATGTGGTCATAGCCACTATAACCATCTAAAAAGCTATAGTAGTAATGCCTAGAGATAGTGTCCAACACCTGCTCGACAAATGGTAATGGGAAATGGTCTTTGTATGTTGCCATGTTCAATAGCATGAAGTCAATATAGACCCTTCACTTACCACCTTTCTTTGGCACTATTATAAGTGGGGTAACCCACTCACTATTCACAATGGGATAGATGAACCCCACCTTGAGGAGTTGTTCAATCTCCTACTTCATTATCTGCTTCATTTTGGAGTTCAACCACCACTACTGCTGCCTCTTTGACTTTATGGAAGGATTTGTATAGTTGCAATGTTGGCATATCCTAGGATCAATCCAAGTGAGCTTAGGATACGACGAAGCAAAGGTTGTTGGCCATTTGTTAATCATCATTAATTGCTTCTCTTTTGTGTAGGAGAAAATTTCACATTGATTATCATTGGCTTTCCATTGTTTAGAAAAGCATATTCCATGCTAGAAGATAGATTTTTCAACCCTAGGGACTCCTATTTGAAATTTTTAGGGATTCCCAACTCTCCCCAATTGGTGTTACTAGTTTCATCATTAGAGAGTTCGTAATGAACTCACTTCAATTCATCCATGCCTTCAACATAGGCACTTGTTAGGGTCTTAGTTGGTTCCATGTAAATTGGTGAGCTGTTATCAAGATTAGCTATCAGCCACTAGGTTCCATCCTATTTTGTGGATACTACATATAGGCACCTTTGAAATTCTATCTCATTTGCACAGTATTTGCTATGATGGATGTACTTTTTATAGAACATAGTTTCTGCACACAGTTGCATCTTGTAACATTGTACGTGATGTATGGAACTCTCTTCTTTTATATTTTTCGATGCATTTTCCTTGGAAATCTTGGAGAGATCTCTGATTTACAACCATGCATGAATGGTACTCAACCAAGCCCTTACCATGATGATTGGGAAGTGCCCCTTACAATTATCAACACAGATTACTAAGAAGTTAGCAGGATAGGATCACCCATAGATGGTGATCACAATGTCCTCACTAGTCCCAAGGGAATGGTAATGGATATTAACTCAAGACAAATGTTTCTCTTCTTGAGTGGAGGAAAGTTCTAGGTTTTGTACATCTCATGAGAAATCAAATTTACATCAAAACCTAAATAAAAAAGAGCCTTGCAAGACTCATTCCCAATGATTTGTAGGTAAATAAAGGGACTCCTAGGATTAGATCTCTTCTTAGAAAGATGGTCAACCTTAATTCAATCAATTACCACATAAGTTAACATGACAGTATGCACTTTGGGAGGCATTTGGTTTGAAGGGGACTCGAATGATGTGGATGCAAAGGATAAGGGAGAAGCAAGGTTATTAGCCATGTAAGTCTATGAGGGCTTTGTAGGATTGTTGATTTAGAAGAATGATCTTTTTCAGGATTTGGTTTCTAAACCAATTGGCTAAGGATTCAGCTATAAGTTAACAACCTTAGTGGAATTACATTGCTATAGTTGGACTAGAATTTCACCCTACATTGATGGAGTAGGTGGTAATTGAGTTGAGGGTGGAGGGCATATGCAGCAGGATGAGAAGGGTAGTGAAAAAATGGGGATTTCCCTCTTCAAGATTAGACTCTATAGTACTCAGGAGAGTATTAGTATGCTGGAATAAAGCGTGACTAGAAGAGTCACGTGAAGAAATGAGCTATTGAACATAGTACCCATACAGATCAAGTTGCTAGTAAGGGTACTACTACCATGGTGGTGACATCCCTCATAACTATGGATGCCACCATTGATGGTACTGTTCATAAGATTGTGGTGAAGCTCCACTTGGATAATAGGCTTGTTGTTAGTGGAATTGCCTGGGGTTTCCTTGAGGATAAGGTAACCTTCTTAGTGTTTGGCTTTTTGCCACTTTAGGATTTAGAGTGTACATAACAGATTTCTGCAAGTGTGACATAATGGAACAAGATCCCTTAGGATGTTTGTATTAGTAGATGTGACATCCACCATCATCATTTGTTTTAGACTCCCCAACCTCCTCTACTATAGTAGCCTTGCAGTTATCCCTTTAGTGGGCATGTTCAACTTCCTTCCTTCTCTTGTGATCATAATTACTACTTTGCTTTTTGAATTTCTCTATTATTTTCAAAGTAGTTTAGAAATTTTTATCCAAAGAGTCCGACATTTTATCTACCTTAGCCAAAATTTTAGAAATAGACTTCTAAATCGGCAAGTTCTTTTCTTGCACCACCTCATCAAGTGGTGCCTCCTTCTCATTATCATAGAATTGGACCTTCCTTTTTTTATGGAAGGATCTCATTTGTACTCCTTTGCACTTTCCCTTTTTCTCAACTCTCCTTCTTCTTTGACAACCTACTTTATCAGCCTTTGAATGTGATGGACCCTTAGTTATGAAAGTTTCCCGTGGGCATAAATCCTAAGAGTTTTTCATATTTCTATGTGGAGCCCATCTATGATATGATGGATTTTCTCTCTTTAAGAATAATCATGACTAGGACATCGATGCAAGAGAGAATAGTACTTGCCCATGGCTATGTCCAAGGGTTCATGTGTTCCCTATTTCCAACCTTGGATATGCTTTCTTAAGTTGGACAATTGGGAGTATGTTTGACACTTATCATTGCAGAGTTTAAGCATTGTACTTCACCTATGGATTGATTCCAGCTCCAAGGACTGGTACAAAATTTAGCTTCTTTGATGAGAATTCTTGGAAACAGCTTTAACTTTTGTTATTCATTCTTCACATTCTCTAAGGTGCAGGCATCATGAAAGGCTTGAAGATGATTTTGTGGATCTTATTTGTATTCCCCTTCAAACTTGGGAATATTATTCATATCCAACTACTTAATTCTACTATCTTTCATATGCCTTGTTGGAATTCTCACTACCTCTATGATGTTTAACATGTTTTAAGTTGCAAGCAAAGGCTCATCATGTTCATAGCATCTATAAAGGTCATGATGCCCATGATGCCCTCTACTTTCCATTCTTTCATGGTGGTAGGCCTCCCTTGATTGCCCATGGCCCTGGTCTTGACTAGTCCAGTGGACCCTACGATCATCTCTATCCTGCTAGTTACCTCCATCACAATTATGTCCTCTATAGCTTTAGTTGAAGCTAAAGGAGAAATAATAGAATGAAGAAGGTGAAGAGGAAGGAGAACTAGCACTACCATGATGTCTACCACCCTCTCTTCTATAGTCACAACCATGATCAACATTATGATGCTTGTCCTTATCCCTACCATGACTCCCACCTTTGAATCTCCCATGATCATGGGACCTGTTCTTACCCAAACCAAGATTTTTTTATAGTGGACTATAAATTTTGGTTTAAGACCCCTTCGTCAAAACCAAGGGGAGGAGAGTCAGTAAATTGAGAACCTCTAGAGAAGGGATCCTTATTATCTTTTTGGCCTAGCAGGAATAAGGGATTATTGAACCATTTCTTCTTCAAAGCTTCATAGCACCTCTCCTATTGCCAATTTCTTTTGCATTGTGCCTTAGTGGAATGGTAATCCTAATAGTCATGATCTTACACAACATATTCAACAATGAGCCCCTGGATGCCCAACCTCAAAAGAGTTTGGTGTAGCATCACAAGAATTGATTAATTAGGTAGCAACACAATGTTTTATTCCATGTTCCTCCACCACAACTATTCATTCTTTTGTTGATTGGATGTATGCTCAAACCTTGGCAGATAATCATCACTATGAGAAGAAGACATGTTAGATTGAAAGAAAATATCAGTGTGCTTCTACAAATCTTATTATTTTTTTGAATGATTGTGACTTTAAGGTTCGTTACAATGATCATAAATAATTTTTACTAAGCCCTAGATAGCACACATAGCTAACTAAAGTCCTTGATAATGATGTCAATGATGAGCATCGAGTGCATCCTACACCCAACCATACAAATCACTTGTGTTCACTTAGCGATTTGGTCGAATTCTATAGACTTTAGCTCTCTAACAACACCAATTTCTAAAAGGTGAATCTAACCATTGTAATCATTGTATTTTCAGTTTCACTTATGAAGTGCAAGTATATGGTTAATTGTAACTAAGGCACATGATTTTTATCATTTTATTGTTTATGAATTAAGTCATCTAAGAACAAGAATAAAGTAATTCAATGCTTAATTATTCTAATAACTAGTTATTATTTAACTAATCCTAACATAAGCATACATTCCCACTTTCTGTACACATCCTTAACACATTATAGCACCACTAGGTTACCAAGTGTTAAGTGCTACTGGGATTACCAAGCATTAAATGTATGCTCAAAGTGGTCATACTTATGTTTGATATTTAATTGATATTAACTAATTACTTAGAAACATTAAAGTAAATTGCATGAATATTAAATACATAAAGAAAAAATTAATTTATTCCAAGTGCTACAAGATTTTATAGAAAAATTTCATCTTTATTATTATTCACATTGAGGTGCTTAGGTACATTAATGCTCGAAAAAATCTATATAGTTCTTTGACTCCTACTACGAGAACTTAGAAAATATTCTAACTTTTAGGGTTAAAAATTGTAACAGCTTCACTACAACTATGAAAATATTGCCATAAATGTGGCAGGTAGGCACACATTTATAGGAGGAGATAGGGTGCCACGTCGATGGATACATGTCAACGTGTCAAACCCTACATCGATGGGATCATGTTGATAAGTTGCATCAACAACATCCCATTGATGCGGCCCAACTATGATGATGCATCAACTGCAAAGTTACTACCCATGGTAGTGCATTGAATATGTTTGTAGTAGACACCATCAAATTCCAAATAGTTATCTCAAAGGATTAAAGTGGTGAGCTAATGAATGGCCTTAGTGTAGAGTTCCTACAAAGGAAAAGGATTAGCTCAGAAATATGAATTGATTATAGATTGAAGAGCAATGAGGCCTTGATCTATGGAAATGTTAGGGTAGAGAGATTCTACATGAAATGTGAACAAGAGCACATTTTAAGGTAGAGATATAAAATATAAATCACAAATCAAGACAAAGAAATCAAGGAGATGAAATGGTGTAGCATTAAAAATGGAAAATAATCTAAAGTGGAGTAGGAAAAAAGTAGGTTCAAGCATATAGTCTGAATAAGAGCATATAGGATAGTCAACCAATATATGTTTATGGATTCTAGGAATCAGATAAATAGTACATGATTTAGCATTTATGGTCGAGAGTTTCAGTAAAGTGCCCTAAAAGCCTTTAAACACCTAAAAGAAATGATTAATCATAAAGGAAAGATAACTTCAAAAGCAGCTCATGGAATAGAGTCAATGCGTTGGTAGATGTTTACATCAGAGAGTTTTCTAAGTGCTTCTTGTAAGTACCAAGAAGCATCCATAATGTAGATGTATAGATTCTTATCTGTAGGTTTGATGACGATGCTTTTATCTTTTCAAAGTTTTCTCAAAGCTCCAAAAAGATGATGAACTAGAAGGGACCTGGAATAAAAACCAACATCAAGAGCATCTTCCAAGGAGGATAGGCAAGAGTGAATGGTTGCTTCTAAGTTAAGGTTGGTATTGGAAATAGGATAACTCCATTTGCTACCAAAGTGAACCTTCATTTTGGTAAAATAAATTACCTACAAAAAGGGTGATGAAAGATGATTTGTACTTTTTGGTTTAGGTTTGAAGAAAGTACAAACCAACAATAGCCTGGGAAATGTTCTAAATTCATCTAGAAGGAAAGCTATATCCATTGAAGAAGGCCAAGGAATGAACTTAAGGTTGTATCTTAGTAACCTAGTTTCATTAGTGGAAAGGATATGGGATGAAAGATTATGGATAACAAAGTTAGAAATATGATTTTCTACTTCATGCAACTTTTTTTGCTTGAAAAGAAAATGAGTACTGAAGTGTCAATAAGTCAACTACATTGACTCATGCCCATGGATGCATCTCAAGATGCATTGATGCATGTGTGTTGATGTTGATCTTTCCGAAGCCTATATAAGTGTGCACACTAGTTGCATTTATGACACCATTGATTAATTCTTTACTTGAACTCTTGTAATTTTTTCCCTTAGAACTTAAAGAAATTTTCCCTTTGAGTACTCGTAGTGTGGATTGAATTTTATTTGAGTGCAATATGTACCTATACACAGTTGCATGAATGGCAATAAAATCATGATTTCTTCTTTCCATTGTAGCACTTGGATTAGTTTAAGTTTACTTTAAATAATTTCAACTTAAATGTAGTTTATTTTCTTGTCCTTAAGCATTTAATATTTGAATTCATGAATAACATGAGTATACCACTTCAAGTATAATATACTAACACTTGATAATCCCAATAGTGAATACTTGGTACACCTAGTAATAAACATGTGGCAACCCAATAATGCTACTATACATTCAGGATGTATATGAAAAGTGGGAATAGATGCTCCACATTTAGGATAGTTTAGTTATTAATTAGTAAAGTTAAATATTTTAACTCTTTCTTTAGTTAAATTATTTTATAGATAAAGAAAATAATAAAAATTATAAAAATAAATATCTTACACTTCAATTACACATATCCATACAAATAAAGTTAACATAAGTGATGATTGGGAAGATAATGACTAGTAACCACACATTTTACTATGTAAGTACATAGGCCACTTAGGTAGAAGAAGCTTACGAAATTTGAATTGATCGTACGTACATGCTTGTGATTCATATGGTTGGGCATAGGGAATACCCACTACTCATCCTTAGCATTATTACTGCAAACTTAATTTTAGCTATGTGTGCTAAGTGTTTTAGATAATAAGATCATAGCCTAATCCTTAAAAAATACTATTTTATTTGAGGCACATTACATAAGAGCAAACTAAGAAGTCTTCTTCTTGTAGGATTGATTCACCACTTGTTGATGATTCTAACCAATAACATGACAGACCTAGAAGAAATTCTAATGAGATACCTTAACAACTAAAGGTTATTTATGGATATCCAAATCCTTATTATCTAAAGTTCACTTTTATCCTTTATCAAGATGAACAACTATGCTGGAGAGACTTGGAGGGCAACATTGTATTGCCCCTTGATCATTCTATCCCTTCAATATTCATGGTAGCTCTCATGAAGTTGGAGCTTGAACCAACAATCCTAGATTACCAAATGTAGGAGAACCTCTACAAGAACTCTTGAAAAGGCTCATAGTTCTAACTTGAAATGGGTCCAAGTTAGAAAATATAAATTCATGGAGGCACACCATGAAGCCTTCAAGGATAAAAAGGCTCATACCTCACTAATTTCATAATCAAAGAAGGAGGATCCAAGATTTTCATTAGGGCGATACCAATGCCAAGGTTCTCCTTTCTTTGGTAAGGACAATATGACTCATCAATGATTACGTTCAACCTTGGTGAGCAACTAAGGCAAGGGGGGAATGGGTTCTAGAACTAGAGGAACCTGAAAGCCAAGATTTTCTAGTTATTCACCAAAAGAACAACCAAGGGACCAAAGAAGGAGAGCAAGTTGACATAACTCTCCTAGTCCTCCATCCTCACAATCATTCTCATTATCAAACTTTGATAGTAGGGAATGTAATCGAGACCAAAGGAGAAATGATCAAGGCTAAAATAAAGATGCTAGAAGGCCCCATTGTAGAGATGGGAGAGGAGAACATATACAAAAATAAGAAGAGAAGAAACATCATTAAGAAAGAAGGCACAACTAAACTCACATAGCCATGACAAGGGCCACCATAAATATGATGACTATGATGGGCCACTGCTTACTACAAGAAGCATGATAAACATCTTGAAGGTAGTTTACATTCCTACTAGGCATGAAAGCGATAGCCAAATTAAATGGTTTGATATGAATAACATCCCTAGATTTGAAGAAGGATATAATGTTGATCCACAATATCATTTGCAAGCCTTCCATGATGTCTATGCCTTGCAAAACATTGAAAATAAGGGGAAGAAACTCAAACTATTCCCCAGGATAATCATTAAAGAAGTAGAGAGTTGGTACTTATCTTTGAAGCTAGAGTCTATCCATAGATGAAGTACAATGTTGTAGCTATTCAACAATAAATATCAAAGATACTTTAGGGTGCCTAACTTAAGAAAACAAATTCAAGGATGGAAAGAAAGAGCCTTAGGAAGATATTACTTTCTATTACACCAATGCCTTGGCCATGGTTTCTTTTAGAGAAAACAGCTTAACCATGTCATAGATGGTCTCATGAATAAAATCAAAGAGACTCTTAGGGTTTATGCCTAGGGGAGATTGTTAGAAACAAGAGGCCATTAGATATAAAGGATTATTAATTAAGTGTCCAAGGAAGAATAAGAACTAAAAAAGCAAGAAATTGTAGAAGAGCATAATAAATACCCCCTTTATTCACAAAAAGGAGGTATGTCTCTATGAGCTTAAGGAGGAAGCACGACTGGAAAAAGTGGTATAGAAATATCAACTAAGATGGAGAAAATATGAAACTCCTTAGATGAGAAGTTCCAAACCACTCTAAAAGTTATAGAAGATAAAATAGAGTAGGGGAATAGTGGTAACACAAAAGAAGAAGAAAATATACAGAAAAATACTACTATCAATAGAAAGGTAAGGCCTTTGTAGTTAATGAGGTTGTAGATTCTAAAACAGAAGAAGAAGGATGTGACATTTTCCAATATGAACATCCCAAGGGATGTTTTACTATACTGTCACACCTACAAGAATAAAAAAGATAGCCACCCGAGATATTGCCTTATCCATAAGGTAATTATTAGTAGTCATTCCTCTAACAATAGTATTATCTGAGTAAAGTACCACCTCAACCTTAAGATCATTATCATCAATGGAAAAATCCATATTCATGGGGGAAGCTACCTCTAAGATAGTAGCATCCTTACCACCAATTGAACCTATATGGATACTATGTTAACCAACCTATGTCTCCTAGTGGCTCTATAAGCCATACTTCTTGTTTCCATCACTACTACCCCTGAATATTATAGACCTACTACTTCATGAGCTAAATCTCCTTCTGCATACACTTTTCATTATCAACCACAACACTTTGTATATCATAATTTCATCCCTTTTCCATCTACACTGCCTATGTAATGTGAGATACCATCACAAATTTAGCAACGCAATGTCATGCAGGTTGTGAACTTATACTCGAATGACAATTTGAGTGGTTCTAAGCATAAGCATCGAAAAAAAGTCTTTCTTTAGACCCCATAGTTCACCTAGACCCTTGAAAATATTTATGGCTATTAATCCTTCTCAAATTGCTCCTAAGATCACCACTAAGCCAACTTCAAACTAAAGATCTCAAAATGTGCATATTGTCATGTTAACTCATGTAGTCATGGACTAGAAAAATGAAGGACATCTTTCCAAGAAAATATTTGATCTTGAAAGTACTCTAATTTCTTTTTAGATTGCAAGAATTGATCCATGAAAAGCTATAGTAGACTTAGGTTCTAGGGTGAACTTAAATTCCCAAGAAATGTATAAACTTGAAACCTAGCTCTACTTAAGAAATGTAACATTAGGTTAGAGCTTGTTGATCAATCCATTACTATTTTCTTAGAACTCGTGGAGGATATTGTGACCATCATTTGTGGATGATCCTATCCAGTAGCCTTCTTGGTCATTCATGTTGACAACTATAAGGGAAACTTCTTAGTTATCATAGGAAAGACTTGGCTAAGCATAATTAATGTCAATCTAGGAATCAAAGACCTCTCATTGAAAATCTCCAAGAAAAATGAATTTGAAAAAGTTGAGAAGAAGAAGGTTCGAAGCATTATGTATAGTGACAAAGGGTGTTATTGCATGCAAAATATGGGTTGTAAAGAGTACATCCATCACAATATGCAAGAAGTGTGCCAAAATAATAGATTTCCAGAGGTACTTGTACCTAGTAGTCACAAAATAAGAGGGTACGTAATGGTTGACAATTGATCATAGCTCCAGTTCAATAGTGTGCATGGAACTAGCCGAAATCCTCACAAGTGCTTGTATCAATAAAATGGATGAAATGGAACAAATTCATAACCAACTCTTCAAAAAAGAATACAAGAAATAATTAGAAATGGATTGGGGAGAGTTGAAAATCATTGACATTTCTAAACAAGAGCCCTTGGAATTCAAGTCTCTATTGGTAACTTTGAAATATGTACCTCTTGATAATGGTAAATCAGTAATTATCAATGTCAACCTCACTAAAGAAAAAAAGGAAAATTTGGTAAAGGTAGTCAACAAATGACTAATATCCTTTACTTGATCATATGATGAATTGATCCACACATATGCCAACATTGGATCTATATAGATTCCACTATCAAAGAGAAAACCACAAAGAAGATTGAATATGAAACTAAAAAAAGTTATTAAAAATGAAGTTGAAAACTCATCAAAGTATAATTTATTTATCCAGTAGTAGATAGTGTATGGGTAAGCCCACTCATCATTATACCAAATAAAGGAAAACAATAGAGGATTTGTATCAACTGTAGGTTATCAAACATAGCTATGTTCAAAGATCATTTTTCCTTACCATCCATGAACTAAGTGTTGGATACAATTGTAGGGCATAATTATTATAGTCTTCTAGATGGGTAAAGTAGGTATAATCAAATACAAATTTCTCCAAAATGCTAGGCCAAAAAGACTTTCACAAGTGCTTGGGGGTCTTTTGCATATAAGAAATTGTCCTTTGGCCTCTATAATGCTCCTACAACTTTCCAATACTTAGCTATAAGCATATTCTAGTAGTAAATTGGTATTGGTATGAAATTCTTCATGGATTACTTCTCTATCTATGGCATTGATTTTGAATAAGAACTAGACCTTCTTGAGTAGGTACTAACACAATGTGTAGAGACAAACCTATAGCTCAATTGGAGAAAAATCCACTTTATGGTCCAAGATGGCATTTTTTTGGGATAGAAATTTAGGGAAAGAATCAAGGTGAACCTTGAAAAGATAATGATCACCCAAGGAATATCGAGAAAACCTTAAACTATCAAAGATATAAAGTAATTCCTTGGTAATACTGGATACTATAGGCATTTCATTGAAAATTTCTCTAAAATTGCCAAATTGCTAGTCAAGCTTACCAAAAGGATGCAGTCTTTGAATGGACCAAGAAATGTGAATAGATATTCCAACACCTCAAACAAAAGCTCATATAAACACCCATTCTACACACTCTTGATTAGTCCAAATCTTTTCACATTATGAAAGATGCATCCAACTATGCATTGGAAGTTGTATTGATACAAATAGATGATCTTACATCTATCCATGGAAAAGGATAGTTGGATGCATTTGTCATACTAGGAGATAAGGTTCTTTATTGGAATCCCATGCACATGCTGCAACAAACTAAATTATAAACATTATGGGAAGGACCTTAAATCATACACTCAAATTCTCCTTCCATGGCTATGATAATTTACCATCCAACAAGCCCTCAAAAGCACATACTAGTCAACATCCAACAACTCAAACTATTCATAGACTTCCAAGTAATCAACCACAACATTAACACTTCAAATCAAGAACAATCTTGTTTCGTTTTCCAAATCTTCCCATTCTAAATTAGTTATGGAAGTGATCCATCTACCATAATGTCTTAATGAGAATAAAATGATTTTTCTTCTTTTTTTAATGATGTTCTTTATATGATTTCAAATTTTCTTTATATTTTATAGATTATTCTATATATCTTTTATATATATATACTCTACTTTTTACCTTGAATTCTATTATTAATATTATTTGGTTTTAATTAAAATTTATGATTTTTTTCATGACTACTATAAATTGTAGAAAGTCTTGAACACAACTATCAAAGTTATGATTCATTACAAAGGCCAACCTTATCCTTGGATTATGTTGTCTACTAATAGTTTATTAGTTTTTGGTGGTATTAGGAAATGAGTTCATAACACCCATCCATTCAATTTATCTCATGTAGAATCTACATCATGAAAACATGAAGGTTCTTTCACATTAAAACTAAAAGTAACACATGATCTTGTTAACCAGTGAATTGAGAAAGTACCAAGTGGGAATGGAAAAGGATATGATCCCAAGAGGATTTTTTATATTCTTTTTTGAACTTCCTTCTTTAATTCTATGGCTTCTCATTAGTATATCATCACTTTTGTTGTCAACCATAAAGGGAACCATGTCTCTATATGGTGTGGTTTCCACTATATAAAAAAAGTAAAAAAAGAAAAAAAATAAAAAAATTGAAATTCAAAAAACACCCCTTTGACAATCTCATGGGCTACAAGAATTGGTTATGAGGTTGGAAAGACATGTTACCCATGCCTAAAATCACCCTCTAGTTAAGACCCTACATACTTCCTTCTTTTCTTTTCTTCTTTTCTCAAAGTGATGATTGTTCCTTGTGGTTGTCATAGGCTCATGATGGTAGGAGAGAAGGAATATGTCAATTTAAGATCAATGTCATTAGAATGGACTTGGTTTAGACTTAGAATGGAGTAGTATCAGATCATCTTAATCACAAAATTTACTAAGGATCCCATGCAATCATGATATGGATTTTTTCTCTACCATTTTCATACTTCATTTTCTCTCACCTCATTCCCACATGCCATAGTAAATTGATAGTTTTGTTTCATTGGTTGCATAATCCATACAATCCCTCACATGGGTACGATGCTTAACTTAAAACAATCATTCATCATCCATGGTGCCTCCAGACTCCTCATGATGATGTTATGCAAGGGCATATGAGTCATAAGCCTACTTTGGAAAGGATCTAGATGCATATTTTCTGGTTTACTTCAATTTCAACCCCCTAACCATAACCCTAATTGCAATCTTGATCATCTCAATGTCTTGAATGATGCAATTTTTGCTCTAGTTTGGCATAAGAATCATCCTTCACTTACTTATATCACATGATCAAATTGCTTCAATTTCATGAATCATATCCTCAATTGTGTTGTTGTCATGATTTCCCAAGTTTTAACTTCTTTTTGACTCTTGTTTTAACCCCAAACTTGCTCAAAATTTCTCAAAAACTTAAGCTGAAAATAGATACATCAATGCATCTCTATTGACATAGTTAGACTAGTTAATGCAAGCTCATTGATGCATCCATGTTGGTGCAGCATACAAATCCTATAAATAAATGCAACACTTAGCTCATTTTTTACATTTACTTGCAAACACATGAAGACTTTTTGTAATTTTTCAGAGCTCAAAGTCTTCCAAGAGTCCTAACTTCTTAACCATTTTAACTATTTTTACTTATTCTTAGATCCTTGAGTTACTAGAGGTACATTTTCATTGTGGGAACATCAAACACTAGATTTTCATAGAAATTTTTTTGAAAATTTTCTAACTTCCCATGGATAAGATATTAAAATAATATTAAATTAATGATCATAAAAGTTAATATTAATAATCAACCTCTATTGAAATATGAATAAAATAGTATCATATGCTTGCAATCACTAAATAAGGGCTTAACAATAAAATTCCAACTTTTGACCAATATACATAACCCAATCAAACAAAGAAAGGTATTTAAATAGAATAAATATTATAGATAAAAGGCTAATCTTGGGTTATTTTTGTGATCATAGATGATACCTAAGTGAGGACTATAAGGAGAAGAGCTATCACAACCTAGGGAAAAATGACCATGTGGTGGAAAGGATCAATAACAACAACCATATTAATAACCCTAAGAGTAAGTAGCCAAGTCCATCCATACTATCAAGCCCCTATAAAAGAAGCCCAAGGTGGAATATTTCCATCAAATTTCCATAGTAGATATAAGGCAATCCAAACAAGATGAGGTTCCAAGACTATGATTTAATTTAGAGCTCACACTCATAAAGACCTACTTGGAGAAGGTCTGCATTAAATAAATTTAAAGTTCCATCCTATAGGAATTGAATTTTGGATCTCTCCTAGAGATTGCATCAAAATGGATCAAAATGCAACTTCAAGGGTCTCCACTATGGCCTATTCTCTTAATCAATGTAGAATGGTACATGGGAGAAACTTATCTCTTTTGGAACAATTTACAAGAGGATGCTACTGTTAAAATTAAAGACATATCCATCTCTTATTTAGTTGAAGCAATAGTGAAGGCTCTCAAATTACCTAACACCAAGGCAAAGCTAGCAAAAATATCCACTCAAGTGGACCCAGAAGCTAAGAAGAGAAGGTGCAATGGTGCTAGAGTGGATCATAAGGAGTACACTATCCTCACTAAGGTGGAGCATGCTTATTTCAAGATCACAGCCTATCACCTCAATCTAATGGTGAGAACAAGCAAGATAACTTCCTTCTCTAATAGGGCATGTGCAGATCTAAATAGAAAGTTCCTAGTTTACTTATCGTTGCTTATCTTCCTTGAAATAGAAAAG
This sequence comes from Gnetum montanum, assembly GCA_015680685.1. NCBI lineage: Eukaryota > Viridiplantae > Streptophyta > Gnetopsida > Gnetales > Gnetaceae > Gnetum > Gnetum montanum. The sequence continues at coordinate 314,247 of MNCI01022309.1, forward strand.
CATTTCAAGGAGAATGAGAAGGGTAGGAAGACATTCCTCTTTCTATGCCTCATTAGAAAACTTAGCAAAGAGGCGGGATAGTCTATTTCACCAATGATGTGGTTCATCAAGCTCCTACTGCATCATGACAAGAAATGATAAAATAAAAAGCACTTGCCAAGCTTTAAGAGGAGGAAAAACCATTGCCAACACCACATATAGCACTAGGGACAACACTAAAAATGTTGGCAACTGAAAAGCATCTAAGAAAACCTAAAGAGCAATAGTTGCAACAACAAAAATTCTCTAGAGGTGATGGCAAATCTTCAATGTACAGATCAACCATGAGCCATCTGAATGAGTTCACAAGGACCATTAGCTAGTCAGATAATGGAATTTCATTGTTGTTCTTTTCAAAGAGAAACTAGGCATCAATTTGCTCTAATCTTGTTGCGAGAGAAGTCACTATGTCTAACTAGAATAAGAAATCCCTGAAATTTCTAGGAAGGTAGTAGCCTTCTCTATAATGCTAGAAGAATATGAGGGAGCAATGGTATTGGTTATGCCATACAAGAACCAAGAGACAACAATAGAGGTGGTGATGGATCATATTAGAGATGCTCTAAGTGCTCCTATAGCATCTATCCTTGATTTTGTTGCCATGGTAGATGTATAAGCATGAGGAGGACCAGGGAACAAAAGGATTAGTGCAGCCTAGCACAAAGAAGTGTTTGAATGACTAGTGAAAGCCAACCAATCAATTCCAAAAAAAATTTATCTCTCAGAATACATATCAGCTAGCCAGTCACAGTTGCTAGAGACAAGGAGTAAGCTCTTTATCACAAATGAGTAACTTAAGGAGGCCACTATTAACAATTGAAAAGTGACCACTAAGGTTGCAAAATTTAGAGCCTGCTTGTTAGATCCTACCATTCTTAGACTAGAACTTACTAGAGATGAGGCTTCTCAATAGCTTCAAAAAAATATCAAAAGGCTAAGAATGTTAATGAAATGATGATCTTTGATGTGTCATTGTTAGAAGCAATCGTATATTTCATTGACTTTGACCTCCATTAGGTTTTCAAGGAAAATTTGGTGCTAACCTAAGATAATCATTACCTATAGAATACTAAACACCAGAAGAATTAAATGGTAAAATACATTCATTAGTAGCAATAATATCTTACCAAGGTGAACCTAGACTTGAGAAAGTTAGCTAAAAAAAATTGGAATCTCTTGATGGAGAAGGTTCATGCCCTTTGCCAAAAGATCACAATTGAGGTGGATACTTAAAATAATGAGGCCCTGAAATATGAACAAGTTAAGAATCACTACAGGGATCAGGTCAAGATGCTCAAAGAAGTTAACAAAAAAGAAATCAATTTGGTTAAGAAAAAGATGAATGATGTCCACTAGTTACTCTAACCAAGTCTGGTAGCCCATCTTTGATGGTCTCAATGCATATAACCAAGTAGAGATCCATATAAATAAGTTACAAATCAAGGAGAAGACCAAATACATGGAGCTTACCAACCTCTTATATGTAAACTTAGCAATGCTAATAGTTAGAAAAGTAGGTGATCACCTCCTATCTTCTCTATGAGGCAGAGTTCAAGCTTCACAAAGAAACTAAAGAAAAGTTGAAAGTGACCAACATGGAGCTTGAGATTCTTAAATCAAATATTTTTTGTTGAGAACTTGGACAAAAGAATAACTGACAACCAAAAGCTGCAAAACCTAGTCCATACATTCAACATCAAACATAAATAATTCATGGCCTAGTTTCTTAACATAAAGAAGATGTTCCCTCCACCACCATGCCCATGGAATATTCTAACATCAACTCATCTAGGTAAAGTAACTTGGATAATTCACAACCCATGGGGATGGGAGGAAAAGATGAAGGTACTTTTGGATGCCTTTTAAATTTTGGTAGCAATAGCAATGATAGTAGGGAAACCTTGGCTTCTAGTAGAGTAGGAATGTGATGAAGGATCCTTTGCATCATAGGAGCCTTTACCTCTAGGCATGGTGTGAATACTTCATCTCGTCTCCATCCATCCAACAAGCACCTACTAATCTTTATCAAAAAGTGTCCAATCTCTCTATACATTGCACAAATTTTGTAACCATGCAAAATTACAATTAAGAGTTCTCTTATTGATTAGAGCTAGTTCTATACTTTCAAAAAATTTGTTAAAAACTCAGTCCCATTTTGTATGCTCAATGACAAGTTCTCAATTAGTTGTGAGAGTAAGATGAAGCATTAATGAGTTGACTATGTTGATGCATGTCCATCAACACAACCATATTGATGCATCTCAGGATGTGTTGGCACATGTGCATTGATGCTAATCCTCTTGAATTATATATAAGTATGAACACTAGTTGCATTTATGGCACCATTAATCAATTCATTAGTTGAACTCTTATAGCTTCCTCCCATAGAACTTACCAAATTGTTTTTGCTTTGAGTGTCCATAGTATGGATTAAATTGATTATATAGAATTTTATTCAAGTGCAATATATCCCTATACATAGTTACATGAATGATAATGAAATTAAGATTTCTTCTCTCCATTTTAGTACTTTGATTAGTTTAAGTTTACTTTCTAGCATTTTACTTTAAATGTAGTTTACTTTCTTATCCTTAAGCATTTAATATTTGAATTTATAAGTAACATGAGTAAGAACACTTCAAGCATAATATACTAACACTTGGTAGTTCCAACAATGAATATTTAGTACACCTAATAGCAAACACTTGGAAACCCAACTAATGAACAGCGAGGTATCCATAAGCTCAACCATACGAATACGAGCATTTCACGCATGATCTGGTCGAATTCCAAGGACTAAGTGCTTATGCGCCCTTGTGGAACAAGGATGGGTTAGTTGATCATTGTCTTCCCAAGCTTACCTGTCTGTCAAAATTGTATGGTTAAGTAAGCTTGAGGCATATGATTTTTATAGCTTTTATGTTTTTATGTCCTACGCTAATAGGAAAGGAGAGAGGAAACTAAGTAACTAATTTAACTTAACTACTCATTAACTAAGTTCTAACTAATCCTAACACTAGCAT